>RPFO01002041.1:22500-71597 GCA_009746045.1 Mesostigma viride
CTATAAATCTGACTTTTACGGGAAAATTGCGTGCAACATGGAAACGCAAAATTAAGGGAATCGCTGTGCTGGATTTCTTCGAAATGATATAAGGAATCGTTCGAAAGTGTGCCCTCCCACCAGTAGCGTCTAATCTGTGCTAGCCATTACCTTGAACACGCAGGGGTGGCTGCGCTCGGCGCGCGAAACTGGCCACTGCTGCGTGTTTGCCCTCGCACACACACACACAAAAACTGTTTACCGACCTTTTTTTTGCAGAATAAATTTCCTTACGTCAATGCCGATCGAACAGGCGAAAGCCGGTACAAAATGGCTTCGTAATCCGTGCACAGTAAATTTTCACGCCACCATAGCCTTCGCAATGAAATTTGCACTCAACATCTCCCGCGCGCACCGAATTTCGTCAATTTCACCCCGGATTTGCCGCGGACACTTTGGCGCGGCGTCGGATTGATGTGCGCAGCACGATGGACTAGAGCTGCTCTTATGCTGCCGGCGAGCACAAGAGGCCCACACCACCTTGACCCGGCGCGTCGCCGCCACCATAGTGGAACCGCCAGCCCGCACGCAGGTCGTCGACCAGCAGACCGTTGACCCCGTGCTGGGGGTCAACGGTGCGTCGGTGCTCCTGGACCCCGAGGACAGCGATCTTGTTGTCGGCGCACAAGGCGATCAGCTTGTCGACGCGTTGGCGTGCTGGGGTGCCGCCGCTCGTAGAAGGATCTGCAGGGAGGGTGCGCACATTAAAGCTTGCAATACCAAGAATGGGCCGTTGCCCTATTAGCGGGGGGGTGGGGGTGGGGGTGGGGGTGGAGAAGGGTAGTGCTGGAGGTGGGGGTGGGGGTGGGGGGGGTGGGGGAGGGGGAGGGTGGCGATTGGGGTTAATGCTTGTCAACGCATGGAGTCTTTCTTTCACTGAGGGCGGATATGCGTCGTCTCCGTCCTGGCTGGGGTCGCCGGCGTGTCGACTGGGCCTCATCCCGCTCAAGGCGGGCCATGAGGCGTGTGAGGCTGGAAAATTGGCGGGAAGGTTGACCGTGGCGTGCCTGGCGACCTTGCATCCTCATCATGCTCGCACGGTGCGACATGAGGGTGGAAAGGGGCTTGTTTATTAAAGGCTATGCCCAAAGCCTATTGTACCGCGAGGCCGCGAGGGTGTGCCCGTACCCGGGCCGGGCGCCCTCCATACCCGGGACGTGCGTAGACGATGATGACACAGCTGGGGCGTGCTTGGGACGGCCCGGCTTGTGCCGCTTGTTGGGAGCCTGCACATCCGTGCGCTGACCGTTGATGAAGAGCACGGGGGTGTCGTGGACGAGGCGGACGTAGACCTTCTGGCCTTCATTCCTGGCCTTGATCGCCACGTACGTCGCTGCGGGCCAGCAAACCGTTCTTGATGACTAGCTGGGCCGGGGAGAGTAGGTCGTCGAGGCTCGGCGCGTTTCTCCCGCCCAGGAGCTTGCGGGCCTGGAGTACTTTCACCTTGCTGGCCACATTCGCGAAGGTCACCCCGGGGATGGGGCCAGGCTGGCCCGCCATCCAGGCTGCCGACTCAATTTGCGGATGCGTTCGTTGCCCAGATGCAGCCGGCCCACAATGAGGCTGTGGTACAGGCGTTGCGCTAGCATCAGGTCCGTTTCTGGCTGCTGCGCGACCTGGAAATACCGGACCACTATACTGCGTGAGCGCTGGTCCTCCTCGACAGCTAGCAGTCTTGTGGGTTGCAGCCCCCCTGCGTGCGGCATCCTCCATCAGGTTGGCAATGTCCGTCTGTTTCACCATGGTAGCGTAGCTGGTGGGTGCGGGGGCGGCTGGCTGGGGCGGGCTGGTCAGGGCGGCCTTGACCTCAGCAATGCTGGAGTGGAGCTCAGCAGTGTCTTAACGGATAGCGGTGGACAAGGCGCCGAGTTGGGCAGCCAGGTCTGCGACTTTCTTACTGAGCTTGTGCAGGTCTGCTTCCGGGGAAGCATCGGGGGTGTTGGCGGTGCCGTGCTCGGCGTCCTCGAAAGCGGCAAAGAGTGCCCGGAGGCAAGGGGCCTGCGCGTGGCTCAGGAAAACAGAAAGTCGAAGCTGTGGCGCGTCCTGGAATATGTGCTACATGATCTCCCAACGGAGGCATGTTATAATTTAATTTTTAATTTTAATCCCATGCAGCCTGGCAAATTAACCGTGGACCCCCGGTCTACCACCCCACGTCCCCAACGACCCCACGTACGACCCAACGCCCCAACCCTGCACCTGACAATCAATGACGACCGTGTTACTACCACACCAGACCACTAAACCTCGACCGATGCTGCCTCACCTCCCACCCCTCCCCCCCACCCCCACCCCAACCACGCCCAGGCCCCCTGTCCCCAAGTTGCTACACGGGTCCGACCTTACGTCACCACAATCGAGACTCTTCCATCTCCCATCCGGCATCCGACCCAGTCCTAGCTTAATTTCCCACACTGCAACCCAACAACGTCACCCCCCTACCACGTCTAGTGTGTCCCGTCCCTGTCCACCCAAGTACTGCACAACCGACCGTACCTATGAACTATACACTATACATGCAGCCACACCACCACGAATATGCACACCATGCACTCCACAGCCCCACCCCCACCCCACTCGTGTACGCAGGAGACATTATTAACGGCCATTAGCTCGGCTACGCCGACTCACGTGGGCGGCCCCGCCCCCAGTTTTAAAAGTGCCCCGCATCAGCAGTGTCCCTGTGGGAAGCTAGAGATGGTGCCGCATGCATGGTGAGCCGGGGGTCGCATTGCACGGAACAGAGGGGCGCACCGCTACACTATCATCACCTGACAGCACGAGCTGCTATATTAAAGCATAGATACGATCTGAGGCATGCAGTGGCAAAGGAGTACCACTCAGCTGCCTTGATCACCTGCTGTCCATGCCATTGGCTGTCCAACTGCCATCACATCTAATTGTGACAAACATGCGTGCAACCCATAATCAAGCCACGTGTCGCATGACTCACGCATGCAGCAAAATTGCAAACCCACCCCACCCCACCCCTGGCACTAACGCTCTCGTGCCCTGTGCCCGTACTGCTTGCGCCCGCACTGCCCCCATGCCCGACCATATGTCACCCACCCCCCCCGCTATCCGTCCCTACCCGCTAGCCACAACGACGCCCCGAACATCCATTCCCCCACGCCATCCGGCTGTCCCTGCCCCCCCCCACGGTCCCGTTACTCAACATGCCCTGCCCCATGCCTAGCTGTCTCCCATCCTCCCGGGTGATCACATAACCAACCCATAGTGACAATAGACGCTCACCCCCGTCGCACCACACACGCCCTTTACCAAACATAACGGCACACCGACAACGGCATGATATGAAGCCCGCATCCCAGCCACCACCCCTCTACCACCCCACGTCCCCAGCGACGTACCCCATGGCCCTGCGCCCCAACCCTGCACCTGACAATATGACGACCTTGTTACTACAACACCTGACCACTAACTAAACCTCGACCGATGCTGCCTCACCTCTCAGCCAAGGGGGGGGAGCCCCCCCCCCCCCCCCCCCCCTACCATGCATGCCCAGGCCCCCTGTCCCCCAAGTCGCGACGGGTCACCTTACGTTAATTGCACCACAATCGAGACTCTTCCATCTCCCATCCGACCCGGTCCTTTTCCCACACTGCAAACTAACAACGTTACCCCCCTACCACGTCTAGTGTGTCCCGTCCCTGTCCACCCAAGTACTGCACAACCGACCACCTATGGACTATCTATGTATTATAACCAGCCACACCACCACGAATGCACACCACTCCACAGCCCCAGCCCCAGCCCCAGCCCCAGCCCCAGCCCCAGCCCCAGCCCCAGCCCCAGCCCCAGCCCCAGCCCCACCCCCACCCCCACCCCCACCCCCACCCCCACCCCCACCCCCACCCCCACCCCACCCCCCATCCCCACCCGCGTACGCAGGAGACATACCGGCCACGAACCCGGCTACGCTAATTATTATGGGCTCCCTCGATTGACAACGCACCATCGGGACCTGACCCAAAGAAAGCAAGCCCGCTCATATGCGCGCTCCTACATGCATCGAGCAACAATGCACAACGCAGAAGAACCAAGACAGCTCGCAGGAAACAAAAGAGCACCAGCAACCCCGCTCGCCAGTTGCATGTACTTACAACTGTTGCAAGGTGATGGCGAGCACAGTCGACGGTAACTCGCCTGGCAACATTTGCTCCGCCTGGCAACATAACAAGGCAATATCGCTCTTCGAAGTGAAGCTCAATTGGCGAATGCAGCAATCCAAAGGAACTATCGATAGTAATGCCGACACTTGAATTACTGGATTGGACCGGTCTTCCACGACAAACACTGTCAAGCTCTGGAGAAAATCCATGATAAAATGCCTTATCTATCGGATTGAATTAACGCTAACTTGCGTGCTTAGAAACAAGATATTGAAACGTCAATCTACGTTTAGGTAAATGTCCATGCCGCCCCCGTCAATATCCGGAATGTTTCTCCCGCCATGGCTGCCGGGGGTCAGCTGTCTTGCACTTACGGCGCCTGAGTAATTTACGCGCCCGCACTGGCCCGCAGGCCCACAGGCCGACAGGCGAGCCTTGTATGCAGGCTACGCCCGCTACGGACCTGCTTGCACTGGGCCCGGGTGAGTCTGGATGCGCATCCAGATCATGAGTCTGAAAAATATGGTCCGGGAAACAACAAACAACTGAACTGAACTGAACTGAACTGTTGTGCCAACTAATACCCGGCCCTCGGCCAATCTCTCTGGCAATGAGGATATGATCGTCTTCAGGCGTGGGGTCCAACTGAACTGAACTGCAGTAAACCACCCCTTATAAAAGACCAGGGCCTACAAAATATATCAATGCAGTTTACTTTTGTTCTAATATTGAGTCCATCTGTCACCCAGCGGCGCCCCTCGCCTTCTTCGCCCCCGACAAAAAATCAGGGAATCCAGATCGATCGAGGGAGATCAACCAGCCCGATATCTTCAGATCTGTGGTTCAAATAAACACTTCGGATATTCCTCACATCCCCGGTGGCATCCAGTAAAGCACCCATCGTTGGACCGGGTGTGGACCCATCAATCGGTACAGTCCACGCCGTGAGGCCGGACCCGAACAGCCAGCGTTGCGGGGGACTTTTACCATGTAGAAGAGACCTTTCCTCACCCCTTCGCGCGGGAGCCGTATATCATGGAATCAACTCGGAGATTGTGAGCCACTCCCTCAGCATGCGAAAAAGTTTGACCATGCGGATTCTAGAATCCACAGTTATTTTTCCCGGCTACTGGGTATTTATACTTACCAATGGGGAGACCTTGAGATCAGCAATTTTTGTGCAAATCCACATATCAATAGCTCTCTACCGATGAAGTCTTGACACCTGGCTAACTTGTTTTAGTTGGCGTATCCAAAACACTGCCATATAACAAGTTAGCCAGGTGTCAAAACTATACGCCAACTAAAAGAACGTCTGAACCAAATCCTCCGGGAAAATCCTTCAACCCCATTTTTTCATCTCTGGTTAATCATTGGGTTACACCCCCCCACACACGTTTAAGATTGGGGTCCGACCAATCCAGGGCTCACGATCTCAAATAATCTTACTACGTTTATTCGATTCTACTAAGTTCTAATACATTATACTACCATTATACTACTTGTAGAGGACAAATCCAGAGTCTCATGATCTTAAACGTGAGAATCTTAAACGGGGGGGGGTGTACCACTTCCCCGAATCTCACACCAAATCTTCTCGGAGCCCCATAGACGTCACGGCGCCGTTACTGAATACTGATTTCATGATTTTTGCTGACGCCGGCCAGTGCTTGCTGAGCGACCCGGACCTCCGATGGACGATGCGCATCGTATGCATGGCACACACTTGGATGTCGGCATACGCGCCTCCGTTCGGACTTTTATCGATTTAGCGCACAAACCCTTCGTCGATTCGCACCACGTCGCGGTTCAAGCCGCCATAGCCAGCTTACGGCTGGTATCTTTCCGTAGCAAGCCATGGAGTTTCAGGAGGACGGCGTGGAGAAAGAAGAGCAAGGAGGGATTCTCAATTCGGATGGCCCTCGTTGCAATAGAACAGACGGGAAAAAGTGGCGCTGCAATCACAAGCCCCTAGATGGACAGAAATATTGTTCGAAGCATATGCATCGAGGTCAACACCGGTCGAAGAAATATCAAGCGCTTATGGCAGCAGCGACAGCATCAGCGGCATGCCCGCAAGGTTTTCATCAGAGCGTCGGCAATTTTTTAATGGCCAACTCTCAAACCCCAGGTGGTGGCATGCAGTGGAAGGAGTTGGGAAGGTTGTTTGAAATGCCTCGCATGGATTATAATCCAGGGTCGTTTCTTCGTGGTCGCACCGCTGTTACGAGCTATATGGAGCATACGGTAATTACATGCATTTATGTTTATAATTAACAATAACATTCTTATAATTAATTTTTAGTCACACGTTGTGTTTGCAACATATACGCCAATTCAGGAAGAGTTTTGCAATATTACTGATCAGGATTCACAGTGCATCGTGTCACTAACATAATCCTTCGTTTACCATTTCATCTGACGCCCTGCCGCAGCAAGGAAATGCTGCGGTCTCAGGCTTCATGCCCGCCTCGCGTGCCGCCTCCGTGGATCAATTGCGAGGGCCCATGGATGCCCGTGAGGATGCTGCGCGGATGATGGAGTATGAAACCTTGCAAAAAAGGTATGGTGAATTTGCTTGGAAACGTGATCAGTCGCTAATCCACTTCATCCCTGCGGCCATCACACTTTCATTGGACCATTTTAATGTCCTGTCTACTGCGTACATAATTTTTTTTTGCACTCTATACACGTACCTGATATACATCGCGGTCATGAACTACTGTCCCTTCCCATGCCCCATTCTTTCCAGGCTATTGGAGCGTGACGGCCCCACCGTGGACACCATGTGGCGCCTGGCGGCCGAGCAGGTTCCTGAGCTCTCCGTCGCGTCCGCAGGGCCTCTGTCATCCGCCACATGCCGCGGCAGCGCCGTGGAGGATTCCACCTGCTTCTCGTCGGGGTGCAACCAGGACGAGCGCGTGTCATCCTGGGACAGCGACAACTCCTCCATTTCCTCCCACACCTCTGGCAACGGTCCGCTGCTCGGCATGAACAAGGGCATACCCCAGCAGCCCGCGGGGGTCGTCCGGGAGGTCACATTCGCGCAGCCCCCCGCCGCGGCCAGCCTCCCCTTCAGCGAAGGGCATGCCAGCGGCTACTTGAGAGAGGCGGCCCCTCCTCGCGCCGCCACGCTGTCAGATTGCGCCAACGAGGCGGGGGCCGTGAGGGAGCGGGGGGTGGTCGTGGGGGGGGGTGGCGTTGCGGGTGGCAGCAACCTGGACCTGGACGAGCTGCTGGCGGTGTTTGGCAACCCGATGCCCAGTGTCAAGCAGCAGCAAGGGAAGACGCCGCTCGCGCGCATGTGGAGGTGTATGCGCGCACCCATGCGTTGCTGCCATGTGTGGCATTTTGGGGGGCACTTGGGACCGCGTGGGGGGGGCGGTTTTGGGATGCTTTGGGGCCATGCTAGGGACGGTCTTTCCCCCTTGCTTATCAAGAGTCCACCGTTAGCTCTTTTCTGGGTCCTGAGGAGTGGCGGATGGGGTACCATGCCCTCCATGGTTTCCCAATTATGGATCGCAGTTTCTATAACGCTTCCCCATCGGTGTGCTCCGCCATCCATGGGATGCTGTTGTAGACAGGGATGCTGTCCACCCGCGCCTTTCCCTGGGGCTTCCCTGCGGACCCTGTGGCTGGCACATGCCACGAGAGGCAACTTGGTAGTGTTGCATACATGGGATGTCATGCTTCTATAATGTATGTATGCACGGAATTCTATGTTGAGATGGCTCCAGAACGAAAGGAAGGGGGGGGTCTACGTAGGGTCGCATACCTCTGATGTCATGTCATGCATCATTTGTGGTGTGGGCTAGCAGCATGCTGCGGGTGGTCTCACTGCCTGCCTGCCCATTTGCCTGCCTGACTGCCTGACTGGCCACGCCTGTACCGGGCCCCATTTCTCCCCACCATACTCGACACACCGGGCTCATGCATGTCCCACCCTCCCTGCCCTCGCACCGTGCCTTCCCTGCCCAACGCCCCACCCCCCATCCACCCGCCGACCCACCGTTGGCCATGCCTCACCCCACACGCCTTTGGTCTGCCCCAATAGGGTTAATGCTCCGTGGCTCCCCAACAGGTCCGCGTGTTTCATCAGTTTCAATGAACTAACTCGTTCCTTCGCTGCGCCCACGTGCCATTCCTGCTGCGCTCAACCCACATGGATTCGTCCCTCGGATTCATCACCCGGGCTACTCTTTTCGTCGCCGTCGTTGCCGTCGTCGCCAGCCAACTGTCGGGCAAGCCCGCGCCCAGCAGCTGGAGCGCGCCCACCGCGCTGTACCAGCCAGGGGCACCCTTGGAGGCCAGCGAGTACAGCCGCGGCGGCGCCAGCTTCATGTCTATGGGCCCGGACGAGGGCACGAGGTGCCGCAGGGGACGAAGCATGTCGGTCGAGGAGCCCAGCCTTCGGGAAGAGTCCCTGGCCTCCCTGAAAGGTTATGCCGCTTACTCGATGGAGCCCTCGGCGGGCCCCCCACCTCCCCGCCCGTCCGCTTCTGTGGACACTCATGGCTACGCGGGGGGTGCGTGCGTCGGTGGCAGTGGGGGGGTGTACGGGGCGGTCTCCCAAGGGATGGGCGGCCAGGGGGGCTATTCTCCACTCGCGGTGGGTGGCGCCTCGTTTGCGCGCAAAGCGGACGGGATGAACGGCGTCAGGGACATGGCGATGACTTCAGCGTCAGCCAAGCAGGTAGGGAGCTTAGGTGGATAGCTGAGGTGGGTAGCTGAGGTGGTCAGCTGAGGTGGATAGTTGAGGTTCATTGCAAGGTATATGTTAACTGGTAGCTGGTTGTCGCGTGGATGTAATTGTTGCTGGGAACTTTTTTCTGCCTGTCCTATTTGATATGGTTATGAAAATCCATGTCAAAGAGCTGGTTATATACCCTTTGATATGGTTATGAAAATCCATGTCAAAGAGCTGGTTATATACCCTTTGATATGGTTATGAAAATCCATGTCAAAGAGCTGGTTATATACCCTTATATGGTTATGAAAATCCATGTCAAAGAGCTGGTTATATACCCTTATATGGTTATGAAAATCCATGTCAAAGAGCTGGTTATGTACCCTGCAAAGCTGTAGGAGGTGGGTAAAGCCTACATGCTGCAACTGGGTGCTTGCCTGCTTGGAGAAGGCGGATGCTGTGGCTGCTGCCATTGCCAGTGTGGAGAATGATAGGAATTGGCAAACTATAAACCGATAGGAATTTGTGGGTTTTGGTGTAGGACACCGCACGCTTCCCGTCTCTTGGCAATGGCGCGCATGTGCAGGGGGGCCCCTGCTAGCTGGTCGCGCCGTGCTCTCCCACGCGTCATCGCCGCCTGGTCGTCGTTGCCTTGTTGCACGTGCATCGTGCTGCGCCCCAATAGCTTTGCTGTGCAAGCACTCATGTTTCCAATTGACCCCTCCATCTGATGAACAAGGCTGCACACCCTGCTAGCCTCCCCATATCCGCCCCTTGTCAGGGCGTCCACCCAGTTGCTATCGCCCTGCCTATACCCCCACCTTGGAAGTCTCCCTCCCCCATGCTCACCTGACCACGGACTGCCCCTCCCCTCCCTTTCCCCCTGTCTTCCCCTGGTCATCTTCTTTCTGTCGCCACCTGGTTCCTTTACGACGGCCCCCACCCCCCCACCCCCACCGCCACCCCCACGGAATCCATTCAGAGCCACACGGACGAGCTTGCATCCATCATCCGCGGCGCCAACACCGCCAACGGCAATGTGGCGGCCGCCAGCGCGACGCCCTTTGCCGAACGCAAGCGCCAGAACGTGCGTTACGACACCCTCGCGGAGCTCATCTTCCCCAGCCTGCGCAACTACGCGCTGGCCAACCAGCTCGCGCCACCCGGCGCCAGGCAGGGCCCGCCTGGTGCGGCAGCACCTCCGAGCGGCCTGCCCCGGCCGCCGCCGCTGCAGTCCCAGTGGGACTCGGGCAAGCTGTCGGCGCTGACATCCGCGTCGGGCGCGGGCATGGCGACCCCTCGCAGCTACACGGAGCTCGTGGCGGGGCTCCAGCAGCCACCGCAACAGCAGGGCGTGGCGGCGTACAGCATGATGGACGCGAGCATGAGCATTGGGGCGAGGGGCGCGGACGTGATCAGCCTCGCGAGCTCAGGGATGGACGGCGGGGGCTCGCTCTGTAGCGGCGAGTCGCAGGCGACGACGTCCGACATGATGACGATGTGTAAGTGGTGCCGTGGTCGGTGATGTGTGGTGTGGTAGCGCGAGCCAGTGAGAGGGCGCCCTCCCTCGTTGTGTGTCGGGGTTTAAACCGAGTGAGAGGGCGCCCTCCCTCGTTGTGTATCGGGGTTTAAAGCGAGTGAGAGGGCGCCCTCCCTCGTTGTGTATCGGGGTGTAAAGCGAGTGAGAGGGCGCCCTCCCTCGTTGTGTATCGGGGTTTAAAGCGAGTGAGAGGGCGCCCTCCCTCGTTGTGTATCGGGGTTTAAAGCGAGTGAGAGGGCGCCCTCCCTCGTGTGTCGGGTTCAAAGCGAGTGAGAGGGCGCCCTCCCTCGTTGTGTGTCGGGCTTTAAAGCGAGTGAGAGGGCGCCCGCCCTGGTTGTGTGTCGGGGTTTAAAGCTAGTGAGAGGGTGCCCTCCCTGGTTGTGTCTCGGGGTTTAAAGCCAGTGAGAGGGCGCCCTCCCTCGTTGGGTCTCGGGGTTTAAAGTTCCTGAAATTTGTACCCACTTAAGACAGTCACGTGTTTCAATCTAATTTTTATGACATGTGTGTAAATCTATTACCGTGAAGATGTGTTTCTCTGATGGTGTTGTTGATTGAAGCTTGTGCGGCGACTTGTTGTCACGTCGCTAGAGAGGAATCTGTATGGTTGGCTGCATGGTCTTGGCGCTGCTTGGTTGTGGCCGTGCGCGCTATCCCTTGTTTTTTGTGCGCTCTATCCCAATTCCCGACTCACGTTCCTGTGGTCGTCTATTGTCCGTCTGCCCCGACCTTCTGTCTTTCGTTTTCTCTCTCGTCTACTGCGACCGCGGTTGTCATGCGGGCGATGGTTGCGGCGTGCGGCAGATAACAAGCGCAAGCCGGTCGAGAGCCCCTTCCTGCAGAGCCTACCCAGCAAGATGACGGCGCTGGAGGTGTTCCAGCGGGGGCAGGTCTTGGCCGGGAACATGGGGGTTGGCGTCGGTGTGGGCCTGGGCGACATCCGTAGCCTAGAGTACTAGAATTCGGGGTTATTATATAGTATAGTTGCCGAAGGGGCTGCCTTGCGAAGCCATAACTTGGAACGAGTATCGGTGTCCGAGGGCCGCTTTGGTTCCTGTACAAGCACCGTGCTACCCTCGTTGGTACCTGTTCCTGGAACACAACAGGGCGGGTAGTTTTAGCTACCATTCGGGAACCCGAAAGAGAAGTGTTACCTTTTATAAGACTGTGTGCCTCGTGGCCGGCATGACCAGTGATGTCCGCCAAGGGCAAAACCACGACCACATTGTGTCGCAACAGGCACATTCACGCCCGTTGCTGTGGGTATGCTGGGGGCTCCCACGCCTCGCTGCCCCGCTGCTGCGGTCCGTTGCATGTGCAGCGAGGCCTGGTGCCTTCTGAGTGTCGATATTGAGGAAAAAGGGGCAGGGGCTTGGGCGTTCCTGCATGGGGTCCAGCGATCGCTCACAGAGATGTCCAGCTAGTTTTCTTTTAGGTGGCCAACCTGGTTGCAGTTATTCTTGGATTTTGAGGGCCCTGCCTTTCCTGGGATTGCCCCATGGCAGTTGCAAGTTTTTGTGTAATTAGGGCTGGCAGCTTTTCTGGGTGTATGTAGTGTTTTGTATAGTGATATGTGGTGCTCTAGTCCTGGCCTCCTGTTAGTCAGATAATGTGTTCAGCGTCTGCCATTTTTCGAAGGCCCCGTTTTTTTTTTTTTTACAACGCGATACATCGCGTTGTAGGGTTAGAATGTGATGTATCGTGTTGTAATCTGACACGCAGACACCTGGTAGATACGAGATTTTCAGTCTAAAACTTGGTGGACGGACTCCTTACATCCTGTAGAATTCAAGAAAAAATCCCGGTATTTTTTCAACTTTTTGTTGTGACAGCTGCCAACAAACATGCACCACTGAAATCAGGCTTTGTACGCGGGACGAAGGTGAAGACGCCGGCGATGGCGGCAGGTAGATCTCGCCAGTTTTCACGTGAATTTCATTGGCTGTAAGGTGGCATGCCCGCGATGATGTGCTTGCAGATTGATAATAAGGTTTGTACGAGTTTGTCTAGGTTCTGGGGCAAAGGAAGGAATTAATTAAGAACATAACTCCGTTGGGAATAGACATAATACAAATCCCTGATCAGAATAATACAAATCCCTGAGAAGGGGCATATGCTTTTATACAGTCTGGGCTACAGCCTGCAGGTGGGCGATGTAAACAGCGCCACCTACTCTGGGTGCACGATCGAGGTGCACCTGCACCACCATGATGTATCCGCATGCATACCCTAGAAGGCCTGGCATGGGGTGGAAGATGATTATGGCTATAGGCAGTAGAAGTGGAAGATGATTATTCTGATGTGGCACGCCGCAAAGGTGAAAACCATTTGCGTTCAGTGCCGGTCCGCGGAAAACGCGGAAAAACGCGATCTGCAAATGAATCCAGGCCGGAATCGAACTGGGGACCTCTCGCACAAATTTTGCTGACTATAGGACGAACGTCTCCGGATCCTAGGGCATCGCGCCAACTGACACCTACAGTCATCCGCAAAAGTTCTCCTTTCCGGGGAGTGATGCAAGCCTTTCGGATTTGGTACTAGATAAATCAATTGAGATCTGTGTGTATAGGAGTACTACACACGTGTCTGCACTCGAGACTTGTTCAGTCTCGAAACGTGAGACGGGCTGAACACGGCTGGATGATTATGGCTATAGGCAGTAGAAGTGGAAGATGATTATGGCTAGGCGCATGCTTTCGGCCCCAACCCTTCAATGTCGACAACCACGACTGGACGTACCAACATGGCCCCGAGCACTGCCTTGCACTGCATATCTTCTACGGGCCGGACTCACAACGCCCTCGCTTTATGAGCTGTGCCTCAATCTCGACAGCCTCAACTGCCTCATCCACCAGACGGCACCTGACCGGGCGGTTCGCCGCTGCGCACCGGCTTTCTGTTCGGTTTCCCCCAGCCACCCCAACTCCAGCACATCATTCTCTCGGCTCTTTCCTGACGCCCTCTGACGGTGAGATCTGGGCTCCTTCCATTTCCACATCCACCTTCCGCTCCCTCCTTAACCCGTGTTTTTTTAATTAGAACGCGATATATCGCGTTGTAAGCTTTTTTTAGAACGCGTATAGCACCTAAGGAATTTTTTTTTCATGGTCATGTATATACTTTCCTGAAAGCCCATAAATCAAAGGATTTTTTGAGCTACTCAGACCTACAACATGCGCTAGAATTCATTAGAGAGATACACTGGTTTGAATACAGGGGGGTCTGACCATGACCGCGATTTGTTGACCCTAGGTCACAAGTCATGTGCTTATTCACAATTAAATGGTTCATGAAAAAAATCTGGAGCTTCTTGCACGAGCTATGGGCAACATATGCAGGCTTTGTGGAACAAAACTCAGGCCCATTGGGCCACTAGCGGAGCTAATTTTTCATCAGCATCACAAACACGATGCAGTACAACGCAGTGGGAAAAATGAGAGCCCTTCACAACATGACGCAACGACACGAGCCGGGCCATAAACGGGCCATAGTGAGCTTGGAGGGTCAAAACGTTGAAAATAGGTGTTGTACAAGTTATACAGCATCAAACATGCATCAAACATCATGACTGGATGACCTAATATGACTGAATCAGGCAGCCATAGCCAAAGCATCATCCACTCTCACAACGTGTTGAGCACATGCCTCGTGGGAACGGATCGGAGATGCCGGGTTTTCATTCCATAACGCGTGCAATACTGAAAGAAAGAGGCACGTGTAATGCAAGGCTTGGATAGGTTGAGTGATCCATGAGCTTACATGCAGGCAAAGATGACGCTGGAATGCATGCTAGCAAATGGTGGCAAGATGCTAACAACACATGATTCTACACCATGATTATGGGCACCTAGCTGATCTTCTTGCACAATCAACGCAGTATAAACCATCAACATCCAATCCTCACGATATTAAATTAAATTAAATTATAACATGCCTCCGTTGGGAGATCATGTAGCACATATTCCTTGACGCTTTACGCCAAAAGCAGAAAGAACTCGGTTTACGGTGTGGCGAGCTATGGATGCCGAGAATGCTCATAACTTTTACATCCGGGCATGAAATTTGGTCGGGTAAATTGCAGTAGAAGCGTCTTTTGATGACGAACACGATGATATAATTTTCAGCCGCCATCGCCCAAGATTTAGCGCAATATCAAAAAACTCAGCACAGGCAGGGTTCGTATTTTTCCCGGAACCAGCTATGGCAGAAACTCCGTCAACCGCCTCGATCCCATACTCTCTCCGAGGGGGAGGCTTCAGCGCCCAACACGATTACGCAACTAATTGCAGATGCGGAAACCATTGCGACGCAGCCCCCGGCCAGAGAGGCAGCCATTACCGCCTCCTCCAAGCGGCTTTGCGTCACCCCAGCCGACGAGATGGATCGCCAGATCCCTCTGCCATCGTCTAGCGAGGACACCCCCATTGACGACGCCACCGACGACGCTACCGACGACGCTGAGTTCGACCCAGCATCCTTCATGCCTGGCCAGGTTGTCGACGAGCACCGGTTCTTTTCACTTACCGCCGAGCAGGCGCAGGCTATCCTGCACCACCTGCACGCCAACGGCAAGGAGATATATTTTCCTCGCACGTCTGGCGGGACCATTCCAGTGGACGAGCTCGACGAGTTGGACGAGCCACAGCTTCGACTTTCTGTTTTCTTGAGCCACGCGCAGGCCCCTTGCCTCCGGGCACTCTTTGCCGCTTTCGAGGACGCCGAGCACGGCACCGCCAACACCCCCGATGCTTCCCCGGAAGCAGACCTGCACAAGCTCAATAAGAAAGTCGCAGACATGGCTGCCCAACTCGGCCTTGTCCACCGCTATCCGTCAAGACACTGCTGAGCTCCACTCCAGCATTGCCGAGGTCAAGGCCGCCCTGACCATCCTGCCCCAGCCAGCCGCCCCCGCATGACCGGCCACCAGCTACGCTAACATGGTTAAACAGACGGACATTGCCAACCTGATGAAGGATGCCGCACGCAGGGGGGCTGCAGCCCACAAGACTGCTAGCTGTCGAGGAGGACCAGCGCTCACGCAGTATAGTGGTCCGGTATTTCCAGGTCGCGCAGCAGCCAGAAACGGACCTGATGCTAGCGCAACGCCTGTATCACAGCCTCATCGTGGGCCGGCTGCATCTGGGCAACGAACGCATCCGCATTGAGTCGGCAGCCTGGATGGCGGGCCAGCCTGGCCCCATCCGGGTGACCTTCGCGAATGTGGCCAGCAAGGTGAAGGTACTCCAGGCCCGCAAGCTCCTAGGCGGGAGAAACGCGCCGAGCCTCGACGACCTCCTCTCCCCGGCCCAGCTAGTCATCAAGAACGGTCTGCTGGGCAGCGACGTGGCGATCAAGGCCAGGCATGAAGGCCAGAAGGTCTACGTCCGCCTCGTCCACGACACCCCCGTGCTCTTCATCAACGGCAAGCGCACGGATGTGCAGGCTCCTAACAAGCGGCACGAGCCGGGCCGTACCAGGCCCGCCCCAGCTGTGTCATCATCGTCTACGCACGTCCCGGGTATGCCTGGCGCCCGGTAAGGGCACACCCTCGCGGCCTCGCGGTACATTAGGCTTTGCATGGGCATACAAGCCCCATAACAAGAAGTTTTCCATCCTCATGTCGCACCGTGCGAGCATGATTATGTAGGATGCAAGGTCGCCAGGCACGCCACGGTCAACCTTCCCGCCAATTTACCAGCCACACACGCCTCTTGGCCCGCCTTGAGCGGGACGAGGCCCTGTCGACACGCCGGCGACCCCAGCCATGCAGCTAGGACGGAGACGACGCATATCCGCCCTGAAAGAAAGACTCTATGCGTTGACAAGCATTAACCCCAATCGCCACCCCCCCCCCCCCCCCCCCCCCCCCACCACCACCACCACCTCCAGCACTACCCTTCTCCACCCCCACCCCCACCCCCACCACCCCGCTAATAGGGCAACGGCCCATTCTTGGTATTGCAAGCTTTAATGTGCACACCCTCCCTGCAGATCCTTCTACGAGCGGCGGCACCCCAGCACGCCAACGCGTCAACGAGCTGATCGCCTTGTGCGCGGACAACAAGATCGCCGTCCTCGGGGTCCAGGAGCACCGACGCACCGTTGACCCTCAGCACGGGGTCAACGGTTTGCTGGTCGACGACCTGCGTGCGGGCTGGCGGTTCCACTATGGTGGCGGCGACGCGCCGGGCCAAGGTGGTGTGGGCCTCTTGTGCTCGCCGGCAGCATCAGAGCAGCTCCAGTCCATCGTGCTGCGGTCCCCGCGTGTGCTAGTGGCCACTTTTTCGGCCACTGAGGGTCATTCCGGGTTGGTCAGTACGCCGTACGGAGCCGCAAAAATACGGGAAAACGTACAGTGAAGGCCTCCGCCGTATATACGCGTACTTTACTTCAGAATACGCGGTTTGGACTTAGAATTTTTCGGGGGTACCAGCGGGCAGCGGGCACTGGCGCGGTGCCCAGGTTCTGGGCGCGGCGCGTTCACTGCACATTTGAGATTTTTACTACTAGAAGTAGATGCGTACAGTTCTTTCCATAAAGCGCAAGCCTTGCAAAATCTTTGGCCGGTAGGAGACAGCTAGGACTAGGTACATACATAACGCATAATGCCAGCAAATGCCAGCTGTGCTACTGACGGTGTAATGCAATATAGCGACGACGAGGCCAGTGCGACTGTGCGATAGTGTGCAGCCATTTTCGATTTGCAGCCATGCCGAAGAAAGGGCCTGAATGGGATTTCGTTGTCGAGAAGAAAGAAGCAGTCACAGATGCTGTTAGTAACACAACGCAGTATGTGTCGAGGATGTTCTGCTCATTTTGCAACAAGAACTTCTCCTACAAGGCGGGGCCAATCAGCGTATTCCGAGTCCGTGCACACTTTGCCGGAATCGCAGGGGAAGGGATGTTACCCTGCGACAAAATTCCACCGAATATCCGGAGCAGGTTTCTCAGGATTGCTAACAACAAGTTGCAGAAGTCAGACGCCAAGAAGCAGCACAATTTGAACAGGGCAATGGCGGAGATGGGAGGGGCTGCGCCGGCTGACTTGTCGTCGGTTCCCAGCAAAGGCCAGCTGAGCATCACCAAATGGCTGGTTCCCGTCGACGAGAAAGGTGTCCAGCTACTGGCTGCCGAATTTTTTATCGAGAACGGCATTGCCTTCAATGCGGCTGAGAGCGCCTCTTTCAAGCAGATGGTGGCCGGCATGATCCAGTACAAAGGAGGGCACGCCACCCCTCCTTCTCGGAGTTGTGTCTTATGTTCTCTCATGCATTATATAGTGGATGGCTTTCCTTACAATCAATTAATTAATTGATTCCTTCTTACTATTCCCGTTGCAGCCTGCTCCCCCCTGCATTTAACAAATCATAATCAGATAGGATTCCAGGGCATAATTAAATGGAAGATGTTAATAAATAAGCATATACACCAATTTCAGTTGCAATAACTGCATGACCATCATCAAGGAGCGTGCTAATTGGGTGACTGACAATTGGACCACAAAAACTGTCGCGTATTTTACCGCCACGTATTTTACACCCCCCACGTATAATACGCGTATTTTAGGTCCGCGTATTATACCCCGTACCCGTATTTGCCAACCCGGGGGTCATTCACACCACACGCTAACCGTTATCGTGGGATATGCACCACATGCGGGTCGAGCTCAGGCGGAACGTGAGGCCTTCTTCGACGCCCTCAAGGAGGAGGAGGCCAACATCCCAGCTCGGCACTTCCTGGTTATGCTGCTCGACCGCCAACGCCACGCTGCCAGTTGGCACTGGGGGCGCTCAGTATTCCCCAACCAACACGACAGCCAACGGTAACACGCCTTTATTTGCGAATCTGCTGGCAGAATCTGCGCTGGTTGCATGCAATGCTTCTTTCAGGAGGGGGGACATCCCCCCCTAAAATCGCGTACATGAGCGTACTCCAGAGTTTGGCCTACCGCGCCGCCCGGCGCCAGCCAAAGTGAAAAGTGCTGGAGTGCACTCAGTCTGTCAAAAAGCTGCGCCGGACCGACTTGGGAGTGTGCTATACGTGCTACGTACGTGGCTTGTACGACACGTGGCACTTTAATTTTGTAGAATCTCTTATAGTAGAAGCTCTTAGTAAGCGATAGTATTAGCATATTCTCCAAGAAGTAGAAAAATGACGTCAAGCCGGCGGAAATTCGATGCCTATTGCCTGACGCCAGGTCCGGTGTCAGAATCAACAACAACAACCTGACGCCTGCCTGAAAGTCGATACTTCTTCCTAGAATCAACCAATACTTGGTAAGCTCTCAGCGTAAGTTGTAAGTACAGCAGGGCCGAAGCGGACACCTGCACTTTAAAATCAAACGCCTGACCGAGCTAGCGGGATCACCAGAGCGCACTAGCGCACTCCTTTCCTATTAAAACCAGGCGCCGGACCGCCAAAAGTTAGCTCCACAAAATTTTTCTTTGCGCCGCCCTAAAATTTTCGACTGGAGTACACTCCGTCGCAAAAATTCTGCCGCCGGACACATTTTTGGAGTCCGCTCCACGTTTGGAGGTGCCGCGCCGGACACACGAGTGAGTGTGCTGTTTTGGCTGGATGTCCCCCCTCCTCTTCTTTCGCACGCCCCGCTGAGCAGCTGGCCACCTTTTTTGGGCCGCGTCGGATCGGGTGGTGTGCCTTGACTATGTCTGCGTACGTCGGGCTCAGCGCCCCTCAGTTGTCGATGCTCGCGTCCTGCAAGATTCTGTCAGCACGGTGGAATCTGATCATCGTCTCGTGCTCGCTCGCATCAGATTGCGGTTTCCTGGGGTGAAACCGTCGCGACAGCTGACGCCTCAGCCAGATCTGAAGGTGCTCCGGATTGTGCTGAAGGATGCCGACAAGATGTCAGCAGCAGAGCAGGCCGCTATGTCGCACAGGGATGATTTCCTGGCCGTCGATCTTCGACGCCCGGGGCAGCCGACAGCAGTTATACACGCCATTCCGCCGCCGGGTGATATTTCAGTGATCCTCCGTGGTGTCGCTGCCAAGTATCGCCTGGCTGCCCGCACCCTCCCCACCTTGCCTCCGCGCCGGCAGCTTGCTGTCTACCGTCACGCACCGACAGTGGTCGCCGCCAGGCAGATGCTCCGCCGCAACAGAGATCCGATCGCCAAACCTGGGCTGCAAGCAGCTCTGAGGGCCGCCTACGAGCAGGCTGAGAAGGCAGATGCTCAACAAATGGTCAAGGACCTGCGCAGCTGCCAGCAGAAGCACGACGGCAAGGGGGCCTGGTTCTGGTACAAGCGCCTCGGGCACCCGGACGGCCTCGGCCGGCCCCACCGCCACGCGACGTCCCCGGCGCCCCAGCCAAGCGGCTTCGTACCTGGGCCACGGCCACGGCCGAGGTCGTGGGGACAGCTGCGCCGCCCCCACCCCTGCTCCCAGCCGCCGCCGCCCGCCCGGCCGCCCTGCCGGCTGGCCCCGCTGGGCCCCCGGCCCCGCCTAGGTCAGCGGCGGACTACCTAGTCCCCCCGCTGGTCGGCCCACTTGGCGACCCGTCTGACATGCCTCCTTTCACCTCTCGCGAGGTCACTGAGCTACTAGGCGGTCCAGCGCCTGCGTTATGACGCAGCCACCGGCTCTGACGAGATTCCTGCCGCAGTTGTAAAACTTGCAGCCGAATTCGAGGACACAGGTGTTATGCTGCTCTTCCGAGACATCTGCAACCGCCTTCTGCTGTCGTCGCAACCACCTCCAGCGGCCTGGCAACACAGTTTTCGCACGATGCTGTACAAGAACAAGGGGTCGCCTGCCGACCCCGGCAACTACATAGGGGTGTGCATTCAAAGTGCCCCCCTCAAGCTTCTTATGCGGCTCATCCTGAACCGCCTGCGCACGGCCCTGGACGGTCACCTCAGTGAGACTCAGCACGGCTTCCGTTCAGGTCGCAACACAGTACAGGCGCTCTTCGATCGCTACTCGCCGCCTGGTGGACTGAGGAACTGCAACGCCTTCAGCCTGGTGAGTCCCCTTTGCACCTTGTGCTGGTGGACTTCATCAAAGCCTTCGATTCGGTTTTCTGGCCTGCGCTTTGGGACATCCTCGAGTTGTTCCGGATCCCCCGCCCCCTGATTGCTGTCATCCGCAACCTGTATGAAGGGTCCACCACTTCGGTGCGCACTTCTTACGGGACCACGCCCCCATGCCCTTTACAGAAGGGTGTGTGGCAGGGCTGCGTGCTGTCGCGCCCTACCTGTTCATTATTGTTGTCGAATATGTAATGATTCTGACAGGCGCGCAAGCGATTTGCCCGCATCGTGGGCATGCAGGGAACCAGGAGTGCAGGTTGCTAACAAATTCTGGCATGGCGGCCGTGCGGACACGGAGATTCGGCTGGCAGACATCATCAACGCAGACGACACCACCCTCTTCGAGGACACTGGGCACGTGCAGACATGGCTTGACTGCCTGGCTCTCGAGGCCCGTGCAGTGGGGCTTGAGGTCAGCAAGAAGACAGAGGCCCTGGCGGTTGGGCTCACCAACTCACCGCCACCCCCGCTATCTCCTAGACGGCTCTCGAGTCCTGTATCGGGACCGCGTTATAAGCTGCTGGGCAGCCTCCCCAGCTGCGAGCTACCTAGGTTGATGTGGACCATCGCATCTCCCTCGCCTGGCACGCTTTACGCCAAGTACCGGGCCCTGTGGCGCAAGCCCCTGCATGGCCGGCAAGATCGAGAAACAGGACCTGTTCAAGGTCCTCGTCCTTCCTGTTCTCACGTATGGGGCCCGGAGACGTGGACCCTCACCGCCGACCTGGCCCGCAAGCTGCATGGACGGCGCTGTCACCAGCATGCTGCATGCGTTCCATTTTCAGAGTAGGATATGCTGCTCATGTCCGCAATGAGGACCTGTACCAGGGGCATGCCCTATATCACCAGCACCATTAAGCAGCGACGCCTGCAGCTAGTAGGGCGGCCTAGGTAGCTCGCACCAACCAGGTAGACACCTCACGTGGCCCCCCCCGCGGCGCAGGACTGCGACCAGCCCAGCCTGGCCGGCACCTCCTGACGTGGGCCGGGCCCAGTGACGTTAGACGCCGCATGCAAGGCCCGCACCTTCAAAGAACAGCTAGTACATAGAGGACATGGGGGGCCTCGGCCTCTCTGTGATTTGGAAGAAGATGATGGACAAGGCCAAGTGGGCCCAGGTCATAGATCGAGGACAACGATCGAGCCCCCCCCATGCAGTGGGGAAGCGCCGGCGTGTGCAATCCCGTGGGAGGCACGCCAGACAGCTCCCGGCCTAGGGCAGCGTGCGGTTGTCTAGATAGATGTTAATTGTAGTTAGAATGCTGTTATTAGATAGATGTAATATGTATAGCCGATGTAGATAGATTAGACCGGTAGGAATGTTTGCACCCATCCATCCATCCATCGGCCGGGTTAATGCTCCGTGACTCCCCAACGGGAGCACGAGTCTAATTAATTAAGGGGACGGGACACCCCCGAATTTTTTGGCGCCAAAAAATTCGCGCCGGAGCCGAAGGTCACAAATTTCACGTGCACGGTGCGCGCACCCCTTGCGGAAGTGGCCATGGCGACTGCGTTCAGGCGAAACTACCACACTAGGGCAGGCGAAATGCAAAAATTTTACTCGAATCTAAAAGGAGATGAGTTTATGATGTTAGTTTGTGGCGGAAATCAGCTGGTTTACAATATCGCTGATGTTTTTTTATGCCATCGGCATGGGGGGTAATCTGATTTTTTTGGTCGCGCGGAATGAAATAGAATTCATGATAGCGGCTGTAAAATAGCGGTTTTGGGGGCTGTTCTGACCTTGAAGCAGGCATTAATATCGGTTGCATCGAATTCTAAACCGAGCTGGTGCTTTTTGCCAGATTTTCGGCCATTATCGGTAAGTAATTGTTCAGACCTGCGCAGTGCGTGTCTGACCTGTCCATGGAAGAACGGCTGTTGTTGCGCGCCTGGGCGAGGGATTTACGAGGGCAAGGTACAGATTTGTCGCGAACTTTATCTGCTATCGGTGCTTTCTTCTATGAGCTCATCGTTCGAGGTTTTTTGCGTTCTTTTTGGGCAGTTTCCGCCAGCTAGCTCGCCGTCGCTTGCCGTTGTGTTGTCGAATACCTGGCAGCTTTAGATTGTTTTCGTTGATGTCGTGATCAGGGCCGCTTCAGTCGCAGCCTATAGCTCTTCGGGAAGCTATAAGGCATTTCATAAAACGTGTTCTGGCAAGGATGTTGTGCGTATGGACGCTTCTTGTTGTTTGAGAGTGACGCACCCTCTCCTCACAGGCCGCTGCGGCATCACAGCGCTCATGCGGTGAAGGGACGCCAATGGTTTCTTTGCATTTTATCGTGCAGGGATGGAAGTGTCATAGTGATGATGATGTTGGAGATATTGCATTTGTGTGACTGCATGTAGATAGCTGGCACCAATGGTTGTTTGAGCTTTCCTTTGTTATGATGATGTGACAAGACTACAATGTGCTGAGCCAACCATGGTTGACATGCATGACTGCATGCAAGCTATATATACCATGTTCTTACTTGGTTCCTTGCCCTCCATAGTCCCAGTTTGTCATCCATGCCGGGGAGGACAGTTTAGGAGGTGTTGTTGTGTTGATTAGCTTGGTTGGCATCAACCTTACACTCTAACCTGGGAGAAACATAGGAAATGCCGCTTAGGCATGTTAGGGCTACCATCGTCAAGGCTATGCACATATTTACAAGGCTGGCCATGCTGGAGGGATGATGAAGACATATGAGGTGCGTGGCCACCCCTTTGTACTTTGTAAACATACTCTGCATGGTTTTGGTGCATGTTGGATGGCATATTAAGTGGCACTGTGGGGTTACTAACTTACTGAGTGGTCCTTAGCGCCTTGTCATGTGGTCATATAGGAAACCCATCAACTTGAGCAGTTCTTGTCGCAATGACCCCCCACATTGAGCATGCGTTGCCGTCAGCGTGCAGGAGTTGATTATGTGTGCTTTGGTCAGTTTGCAGATGTCTTTGATGAAGAAGGAGGTGCTAGTGTGGCTAAATGGTTACTCTAATTTCCTTGTAGCGTCTACATGGGTGGCCGTCTTGGAATGGTTGTAACTTGGGCAGTTCTTGTCAGAATGGCGTCAAACCTTGAACATAGGAGGTACCATATGTGCAGAGAATGGTAGTATGTGGTTTGGCCAGTTTTCATGAGGCTTAGATGTATAAAGGGGTGTTAGTGTGGTTAAATACTAGCTAAAACCTCCCTTAGCTTCGTCACAGGTGGCAATCTAGGAATATCCATCAAATAGGGCTGCGCTTGTCAGAATGACCTGAAAATTTGGGGCTGCATGTCCCCCAACCTCTAGTATTTGGGAATATATGATTTGGCCCTATTCCATGTGTTTATGATTTGATAATTTTTTTTTTCATTAAAAAAGTACCCTTTTTGCGGGAAAATCCATCAATGTGTGTAAACATGATTATTTTGTGCTCAAAATTAGGTAGCATTTCTCAAAAGTCAGGGAACTATATGGGAATATATGATTTGGTCCCAATATGTTTGCCCACTGCCCTAGGAAAAATGTGACTAGAATAGCGTCTTTTTCTATTTTTAGCGCGTTACCGGTGCCCTGTGGGGGCTAGTACCCCCCCAAGTGGCTGGAAATTTTTTTTTTATCATATTAATGGTCCCCAATCATCATTGGATTTTTAGCACATGCATAGGTATGGTTTCCAGAAAAGTGCCCTTTAGGGGTGTCCCCTCCCCTTAATTAATTAATATTCCTTGATGGATGGTGGAGTGGAGATCGAGAGCCGCGTAATCGAACTATAACCTAACGCTAATCTACCTAGTCTAGAAAAATCCTAACTACCCTTCTCATCAAAACGCCTCCTCTTGGGGGGAGGTGGCTTGCCCACAGGGTCGGGCGTGTGAGCCTTGACAATCTTATGCCACCGCGTCTTGTTCTGCATGGCAGTCTAAAGAAGGAAGAGAGAGTGGATGCACGATATTTATTAATTAATTAGTCTCGTGCTCCCGTTGGGGCCGGAGTCACGGAGCATTAACCCCGATTAATTAATTAAACTCGTGCTCCCGTTGGGGAGTCACGGAGCACCGAAGTGCTTTTAATCCCTGTGTGTGCACTACAGGAGAAAGGGCAGAGACCCCCAGTCTCCTTCATGCCAAAGGCATGCCACAGCCGCAATCGGGCGCGTTAGCTAAACGGACACGCTAACGATCCGGCAAACTGTGGGTGCAATAAGACCCATGTAGGCGTAGCATAACAAGTATAGCGTGGGCAAGTAATCTGAACATAGCCAGGGCGTAGCATGGCTGTACTAGGACTAGGCTAAGGCTATGGCTGGTTGTGTACCGTGCGTTGGCGGCACGTGACTAGGTGTGTTGGCACAGCTAGGCAAACATTCTAGGCATGGCTGCCTTAGCGACAGTGACGCCAATGGTTACAAGCTAGGGCTATTGCTATTCTATAGCCCGCTGGGGGCGTCCACATCTTGTGGTTGATCATCAGGTCCCCGCCCCTCCAGTACACCTTGGGCTTCTGGGCCGGGGTCCTGCTTATGGCGGAGGTATTCCGGCCACAGGTCGCGTCGCTGCTGTTGCTGAGCGGGGGTTAGGTCGTCATCCAGCGTCCAGGTGAGGTCGTGCAACCGCTTAATTGCGACGAGAGAGGAACCGCTGCTTATCCTCAGGGGAGAGGAAGGTGAGCAGTACTGGTGGGGTGGCCGCCTTATCCCGTGAGTGGGGAAGGCGGTGGCACCCACGCAGTTCTACCTCCCCTACCAGGCCCATGAGGGTATAAGAAGCTGGTTCTTGATCTCGTCAGCAAGGGAGGTTGACGTCTCACCTGGGCGTCCCCAACATCTACTGCTCCAACCTAGGGCCATTGCTGGTACTTTTGACGTCATGAAAGCAGCGTTTTGGACTAGTGGAATATGATTTTACAGCATAAAAAGTCCATTTTATCATGAATGAACATGGCCAACAACCCCAAGTGCCCCTAAATTTCTCAATATTTGTAGAGAAATGCTACTTCTCATAATTAAAACCTGCACAAATGCACAATTTGGGGCATGCATGTGAAAGTTTGAAGTACAAATTCACAATGAGGTTTTACATTTTTCAATTATTAATGGTATCTCATTCTTCAATCAATCAATTTGCAATCGTCCAAACAATTTATTCATTTCATACATGTCCGAATATGTTGAAAGAACACATGCAAGTGCTCAATCAGCGTGGACCCCCTTGGACGCGCCCCACCATATATACATTGGACACGTCACCCCAACTACTAAACTGCCCAAAGTCACGGTCACTGAACCAACTACTATGTACATCTGCATTTCTCCACGTTGCGGTGGGCAATTACGTGCAAAACGCGATTTCGTGCAAAGTCCTCGCCCATCATCGCTTGCCAGGTCGATATGAAGGAATGTTGTCCCAGCTGGCGCCTTCCTTCAGGAGAGTAACATGTTCTCTAGCGAACTTCAGAGGGAAACGAAACTTTTGCTCGCACTCATTACTCCAACCGAGGTCGTGCCCTTCATCAAACCATCTGATCACCACCTTCTCCCTCTCTTTGCCCAGGAGGGTGCCAAAGAGCAGAAAATCTTCCTTCTTGGGGTACTTGTGCTCCCAGTTTATGCACACCTCGTCTACCCATTTCGAACTCCAACCTCCGCGACTCAGTTTCGCGCCATCCATAAAGCGCATCCGGACGTCCGGCCGAACGTCCCTGATTCGGTTTTCGGCCGTCGCATCTCTGCCCTGACCACCACCCTTCTGCGGCTGTGCAGGTTCGTCGGCACCCTCCGTCTCCTGCCCCGCCCCTCGCCTGCCCCCTCCCCGACGTTTTGCCTTCTGCCCCTGCGCAGCCGCCGCCTCTGCCATCAACTCTTCGTACGTTTTTTCTGGCTGACCGCACGGTAAGGCTGGTGCGTGGGCTGGTGCGTTGGGTGGGAGGGAGGCCCCTCCCGCCCCCGGTTGTGCAACTGGTTCGCCGACCGCGGCCTGGCCAACAACACGGCCGGCCTCTCCGGACACAGTCCCAGACGCGGATCCACGGGGAAACCGAACTGGAGTTTCTTCTTCGCCTTTCCCTGCACGTAAGCACATGCCAATTAACATGAATACGGAAGGGTCGTGTGAGAAATCAATGAAGCCATGGACTGATGCAAAAAAACTTATGTAGAAATATATTAAGGTACTTATAAAACTCGTTTATTGAAAATGAAATTTACCGGCCGAATGTACCGTTGGAGCGTGGAAGGGCATCCTTCGTCGATCGAAGATATCCGTCAATGCGGTCAACGGTGCGGTCGATGTCCCTGGCGGCGCCTCAACATCGACCACCTCAGTCGGGCGCATCAATCCGGCAAACGCCGGCCCTCCACCTGAGACTGTCGGCGGACCCTCCACGTTACGAGCCTCCAATACCCTCTTCTGCAGTGGGGTGCTCGCAACAAAATCCGTGTCAGCCGACGGCTCCGGATCGTCATCCTCATTCAGCAGTATCGTGTTCGGGCATTGCTCCATCCCCGTCGAGCGGGGGGGCAAAGTCATCACAACCGTCCTTCCTGACGACGGTACGGGATCGTCACCCAGACCCAAAGAAACCGAGGCGAGGGCGGGGGTCCCCTCAACCGGGGGTCCCCATGAATCCTGACGAGGCCTCATTCCCATCTGTCGGACACGACCGCCTCCCGTAAATCGGGAACGCCCGCCGGCGCTACCAGTAACAGGCCGCGAGCCTGCTTCCTGCTGGCGATCCCCATCCTCATCACAGATACGCCCGCCGGCGTTACCAGTAACAGGCTGCGAGCCTCCTTCCTGCTGGCGATCCCCCTCCTCATCACAGATACGCCCGCCGGCGTTTCCAGTAACAGGCCGCGAGCCTCCTTCCTGCTGGCGATCCCCCTCCTCATCACAGATACGCCCGCCGGCGTTTCCAGTAACAGGCCGCGAGCCTCCCTCCCGCTGGCGATCCCCCTCCTCGTCACAGATACGCCCGCCGGCGTTTCCAACGACAGGCCTCGAGTCTCCTTCACCAGCACGCTGGCGCTTACCTCCCCCCCTGTTGTCTTCATCCCCCCCCATTGTCTCATCACGCGAGCCTCCATCACCCCGACTGCGCTTTTTCCCTCCCCTTCCATCTCCTCCCCCGTCCCTCTCCCCCTCCCCCCTCCTCCCTTCTCCCCATCCCCATCCCCTTTCTCCCCCTCCGCCTGCCCCTCACCCATCCCGGGCGGGTGCCCCTCAGCAATATCCTCCTCCTCGTCCTCCTCGTCCTCCTCGTCCTCCTCGTCCTCCTCGTCCTCCTCGTCCTCCTCGTCCTCCTCCTCCTCCTCATCCTCCTCCTCCTCATCCTCCTCCTTCTCATCCTCATCCGCCTCCCCCTCTTCCCCCTTCTCCGAATCATCATCCTCATCAGACGAAGAATCGTCGTCGGAAAAGTATTTGAGGCCTTCCCACCCATCTTCAACAAGCCAATATTTGATAAGGCGGACCAGGCGCTTCCACCGGCGGATATGGGCGGGCTCCCCGAACACCAGCAGAACTCTGCAGGGTCCCCTAAAAAGGGCGTTGGTCATCTTGTCAACCACATCCCACACGACCGGGCTCAAATGCGAGGAGGGTTTGGGAATGTTGCTCTCCTCCGGAATGCAGTCTGCGTCCCACTTGCGCAGGTTCCTCCACTTCTCGTTGCTGTCAGCTGCCAGGTCCAGCACAGCAAACGCCTGGTCCTCCAGCGACCGAGGAATTTTGTAAGACCCCGTGCACAACTCGTCCACCACCTTCGTCACCACCAGATCCTTTCTTTTTTCGTTTTCCTTCCATGTCATTGTCCTGTATGCGATCCAGTCGGATCCCATCCTCACCCCCTTCCAATCGCTGTAGGCTTCCAACCTGTCCTTCCACCCCTTCTTGGCCTTGGTAGTCCCCTCCTCCGCCGCCTCCTCGACCTCCTTCTCGACCTCCGCCGCCGCCTCCTGTGGCACACCCAGCAGATGTTTGGTCTTCACCCCCAAATCGTCATACAAATGACGGGGGTGGGAAGCGAGCAGCCCTCTCGGGAACTTCCAGTCCTTCTGGTCGACCACTTTCCTTTTAGCCGGCGGAAGGTCCCTCAGCGTGAGAATGATCGCCCTCGTGGCCGTGACGACCACCCGCCAAAAGTCTCTGGTCAGGCGGCAGTCGGCGATGAACTTGTCGAGGTCCGTGGCGAAGGTGCCCTTCAGCTTCACGCCAAACACGTGCTCCCTCACCAATACGGGGTCGAAAGTCCCGTTTAGTTGTCTGCACGGAGCCAATCAGCTCGGGGTTCTCCAGGAACTTGATGTGGGCGAATTGCTTTGCCGCCTCTATCAAATTCTTGGCGACTTCCATTATTTTTATCAGGTTGCTGGGAGGGGCCTCACAGGACATGATCGGCGCTTGGATCAGGCTGTCGAAGTACTGGAAACTCGCAAGTTCCCGATGCGCGGTGAAAATGGACAGTTCGTGCGCCTTGTCTTTAGGGCGCGTGTCAAGGAAGTCTTGCCGAGCCGCGATATCCTGTGCGATCGCCGGCTTGCCGTCGACAGCGGGCTTCAAAGGGTCCTCACACCAGAACAGCCAGCGCTGCATGAAGTTCTTCTGGTCCGGCCCCCACTTGTCCGTCTCTTCAGCCCCTCCTGCCTTGTCGCCTGCGCCGTCCCCTTCGGCCTTGGCTTGCTCTCCTTTCTGCCAAAAGGGCTTCACAATCGCCCAGATCTTGCCGTACAGAGGAGTTGGGAGAGACACGCCCTTCCCTCTCTTGACGGGTCCATATGCCTGGTAGGCCCGGTGCACATCCCCCAGCGCTGAGCCCCACGTTGCCTTGGCTTGGGCTGTGTCCTCGGCGTTCATGGCGTTCCCGAGCTGCCTGACAACTTCGATCATCTTGCCGACTTGTTCGGAAACCTGCATCGCCGTAGGGCAACAACGCGCAGAGACACATCGATAGTCCTCCCAAATAAGCACAACTCAACTGAGAACAAGAATACGACTGACAGAAACGCCGGCGGTCGCATCTTGACCAAAATATGGCATACTAAGGTGGAACATGAAAACCCCTTATAGAAACGCCGGTGGTCGCATCTTTACCAAACTAATGGCATACTGAAAATAACACAAGAAAACCACTTATAGAAACGCCGGCGGTCGCAACTTGGCTTACCTTCTCTTCACGGATCTGCCACCAGGTCGGCAGGATGGTCTCACCCTTGAGCATCTGCACGTCCACCCCCCGAATTTCGTCCAATCCATTGCCCACTCCTCCAGCTTCTCCGCGGCCACGGTCTTCGTGACTTCCTGCTCCTTCCCTCCCCGCGCAACGACCCTTAGCTTTTCCGCCTTCATGAAACCGTTCAGCATTGCCTGGTACCACACAGATCTTTGGTCCACCGTCATATTTGGGGCGACCAGTTCGAATTTCACCGATTTGATGAGTGTGGTAAAGTGGTTCCCGTCCAGCACGAGAAAGCCGCAAATGGCTGGCGGCAACGGTGGCTTCTTCTCGAGTGGAGCCATCTCCCAGGCGGACTTGCACAAACTGTCCAAAAGCGCGGCCTTTCTCACGTCCACGGGCTTAAGTGAGTCCAGCACATCGGCCCGTCCTGTCAGAACCGCGGTGGAAGCAGCTTCGGCCATCGCCTTCGCCGAGCTCGTTCGCAGGTAGATATCAATCTCTTTGTCAGTCATTGCGCGAGCGTAGCCAGCCTTCATTGTCCGTCCCCCCCATCTCCCCGAAAAGTTGCGCGACCTGACGCTGGGTGTTCTCGTTTTTCATCCACTCATGAAAAGTGTTGGGGAACCGGTCAGCCAAAAACTGGAACGAGTACCGCCACACAGGAATCACCAGCTTGTCGTGGCCGTAGTCGGACTCCGAACTGGCAAAAATGGTGGCGTTCTGCTCGGCTCTCGACAGATGCAAGTCTCGTGCGAGGAGCTTCTGAGGCCCAACGAACAGGTTCCTTGTCCACACCCGATTTCGATGCACCAAGGCTTTGGACATCTCATCGAGGTCCCGCGGCTGAACGGCAAGCTCCTGCCGCAACCGTTTGCCCTTCGCGATCTCATCGTTCACATCCAGGATGTCATCATCATCCTGCGACACCGGGGACTTCTCCCATTTCTCAAGCAGAGACACGGGAGCATCCGCAACCTCCACCTCCTTTCCTTTCCCCTTTCCCTTCAGCGCCTTCCCCTTGTAGGTCGCAAGTGCTTCGGAGAGTCCCTTCTGGTGTTCGTCGACGGCAGCAGTCCACGTACTATCTATTTCATGTTCTCGCGGCGCGGTGCTGGTCGAGGCTGATTGAGTACATGATGGCCGCGTGGGTCGCCCTCTCGGCCTGCACGTACTGCAGTGATGCGAAAAAATCAGGAAAGCATAACCAAAAGGAATAAAGTAAATGTCGATTGAGAAACGCCGGCCGTCGCAACCTACATGAAACCTGAACCTCAACATCAAAGCCCCCCTCACAACAGAGGTACACTTACCTCGTTTCCCTTAACCGTGATGCGAAAAAATCAGGAAAGCATAACCAAAAGGAATAAAGTAATGTCACACTTGAGAAACGCCGGCCGTCGCAACCTACATGAAACCTAAACCTCAAGATCAAGCCCCCTCACAACAGAGGTACACTTACCTCATTCCCTCAACGATGCGAAATCAGGAAAGAATAAAGTCAAAAGGAAGTAAGTGTCACACTTGAGAAACGCCGGCCGTCGCAACCTAGATGAAACCTGGACCTCAAGATCAAAGCCCCCTCACAACAGAGGTACACTTGGCTCATTTCCCTCAACCGATGCGAAATCAGGAAAGAATAATCAAAAGGAAGTAAGTGTCACACTTAAGAAACGCCGGCCGTCGCAACCTACATGAAACGTGGACCTCAAGAACAAAGCCCCCCTCACAACAGAGGTAGACTTACCTCATTCCCCTCAACCGCTGCTGCTTCAGCCGCTTTCTTCGACCCCTTCGCGATCTTCGGAGACTTGTCCCGGCGGGCATCGTGTTCCTTCAACATCTTGATCAGAGTCTTGGCGTCCGCCATCGTCACCGTCTTCAGTTTACACTTCCTCTCCTTCCTTTGCCCTCGAACAGGTTCTCCTGCATCCACTTTATCAAGGCCTTGGCGCTCGGGATCTCCTCAGGCTGTGTGGCGCCATCGGGCGCGCACGCATTCTTCACGATCAACTCAGCGACTTGATGGAGAGTCATCATCTGGTTCCGTACCTCAGGTGGGGCTGTTTCCGTTCTCACCTCGGCCACAACCCGCTTTGCTAACGTCCTCAGTTTATAAGCATCCGCTTGCTCCTTAAAGCGTGTCATTTTCGCAGTATCGCCGTCGCTTCCACCCCGCCCTCTGACACAGGCTCACCGACAGCGATAGCCCCCTCTCCCTGGAGATTTGCCCCACCCTGACGACCGGCTTCCTGCAAGAACATTATCAACGGAAGATTTTTAATGTAAGAAAAGTGTAGAGAAACGCCGGCCGTCGTAACTCTGTCAATTGAGGACGAACCTAAACTTTCAATTTGTAAGTCAACGGTAACTTACCCTTCCCCCCTCTGCAGTGGAACCACCGTAAGATCCACTTCCCCTCCTCTCACCGCCCTCTTGCTGCTCGAACGGACTTCCCTGTAAAAAAGCAAACGCGATTGTCGATTACAAGAAAAAAATTACTACAAAAATAAACAAGGATATACGCACGCAAACCATTTCATTACAAGTAAACCGGAGAGGAATCTGACGCACTCATGTACCTGGGTGCTTCCCGCCATTGAGCGGGCTTCTCTTGCACCCACATCCTCTTGCCGGCCCTGCGAACATTTCAACGGAAAGTAAAAATCCGCTTAGTTGTCGGAAATGACATTTCTGGCGAATATTGCAAAAAAATGCTTATGTATTTCACGACATCAATTAAATGGGCAGAGACTTACGAAGATCGACCCGCCACCTTCCAAATTGCTCGGCGTCATTTCGAAAACATCCTTCCCCTGCATCGACCCCCTTCCCCCTTCCCCTTGGCCGCGGCGGGGGCATATCGCCCGTCGCGACCGGCTTGGAAGTCGCGGGGGGATCCCTTGCGGTTGAGGGCACTGCGGCCGACTCGTGCACACTCTCCCCCCTCTTTTGGGCTACTGCGGCAGGCGCGGCATGGGAGGGCGCGGCGGCTACTGTCTGTGCGCATTCTGAGCCACCGAGCCCCCTTAGCTCCTGCTGGAGCATGTTTCAATACGAGGCATGAATTGGCTTTTGGAGAGATAAGGCACCTTGGCGACTTCAGGTTTGTCATTAAGGATGTCTTGGTACAGCGCGATTGCTCTTCACGAGTGCCATTCGCGAGTCGCTGAAACCGCGCAATCTGAGACCGCGCATCCGGATCGTCCACCATCTCACGACCACCGTGGTACTCATCCTTCCCAGTGACCGCGGCAAAGCTGACACCAGATTCCACCATTGGGGGCGGCGTGCCCTCCCTTGCACGCTTGTGAGGAGGCTGTTGTGAGGAGGCGCCTTGGGCCTGAACTGGTTGCCCTTCAGACCCTTCCCCCTAGGGGGAGAGTCGCCGACCACCTGCGATGTAGGGCCGCCCTTTTCCATCTGCAACAACAAAACAAAAAAATTGGAAAAAACATACGAGTCAGCAGGAAGATGCGCCCCACGTCGCAACTCAATACAAAAAATGCATCATTATGTCAAGGTACAAACAACGTTATAATTCAGAATGAACAGAGATTCATAACAAGAGAACGACGCACTAAAAGATGCGACCGCCGTCGCAACTTTCGTCAATTCACTCTCTATACAAACAACTCTATGTCCCTCATAAAGAATCATTTGGCAAGGAAATGCAAAAAAATTCCGTTACCACTCCGTCGACCCATAAGTGGTTCGCGAATGGGAAATCGCTGCTGATTTTCGGTCGAGCCCTTCACGGTATTTTCGAAATCTCGAGGCAAGGTTGCGCGGAAGAGGGCCCCCTCAATCATGCGTGCGATCGGACTGGCCATGGAAAGGGATAGCTGGTTCCTGGACTGCCTTGCACGGTCAACCATCTTGAAACTTCCCCTAGAAGGAAATCAGACGTCAGACGGTTGAATATGCGAACGTCAAGATTTGACCAACCCATCATCCATTCAACCACCTTCTCCGCGGCATCATGGAAGACCTGGCTCTCATCCGCCATTCCTCGAGACCCAAACACACAATCGGCCGTGTTATCGTCGTGCCTCCTAAGGCGAATGTTCACGTCCTCTTTGTCATCATCCATTTCCGACAGCCGAATTACAGCCCTTTTGGCTCCGTCCACTCCATCCTCAAGAAGGACGTCCATCTGCGCCCCTCCCACACAATTGTTGTCAACGTATTGTTGCAAATGACGGGAAATCATGTCCTTTCCGAAAGCTACGATGTGTTCCCCACACAGACCCATGTCGGTAATTGACAGCTTTTTACATTTCCTATCCCGGCACTTCTTATCGGGATCCTTCTCAAAAATCCGGAAAACAGCGTCCTGATATGGACGTCCCCTTATGTCGACCGTCAGACTGGACATCTGCGAAACCAGAACATACCGGCCGCGAGTAGTTTATATTATTAAAAAAAACTGGCATTTATTAAGTCATCTTCATCTATTTATGCGAGCTAAAATTTGAAGAAAATGCAACAAAGAAACGCCCTGGGGCGCAACTTCCTCAACAACCACTTTCTACGTACAAACGAATGGCAATCACATCGACTACGATTGTCACTACATACGAATGTCCAGACAATATAATGTGTATGTAGAGGGGGGGCATTCAACACCAGAGAAACGCCGGCGGGCGCAACTCATATCAATATAGACTGTCCCGCGACTCGTTCCACTCTCTGCAGGTTTTGCAACAACCGATCGAGCGAACTCTCGGAACCTCTTTCGCCGCCATTTCATCGACACGAGCGAACATCTCTTCTTTGGCGGCCACCAACTTTGCCTCCTTGTTGCCGGTGTCAGGATAGATTTCGGACCTCCTCGTCTTCATCGGGGCCACTCTCTCCAAATACTCTGCACACAGAGAATCCTGCTCCTCCTCCACAATCGCCTTCACGCCGGATACAATCGCTTTGGCTTTTGTTTCCACGCGAAAATCGAACTCTCGTTGAGTTATCAGCGGAATGTCGGCGAGTGCAAAACACATACGCCGATAAAGTTCGCTTACATCCGTGTCACGCGAGTCGGCAAAAGGTGTCGTCATCAAAAAGCATCTCAAGCTACTCCAACCATTTTCTTGGGCGCCGGCAACGTAGCCTCCCTTTGCCAAGTCCGCACCTGTCGCGGAGTCTTTGACTATCCAATCTTCAAGGAAGTACTCGTCTCCCCTGGTGAAATCAAAATTTACACCCACGACCTCTCCGACAGTCATGTCCAGGCGAAGTCGCAGGGCCCCCCCGCCAATCCAGGTCCGAGGGCGCCCGCCATTCCAAGTCCGCGACTGAGGGCATTTTCGATGTGACGAGAATGTTCTTCGTGCTTTCGGCAATACAAGTCAAATCCGAGAGCGGTTTTCTTGCAAGTGGACACATCACACTTGCGCGGCGCCCCTATTGAGCGAGCAACACTCTGAATGACAGTGGCAACCGCTTGGTGTTGTTGAAGTCGTTGCCAATCCTCCATCAGGAGGTGACTAGACGAATCGGACGAATCTTCCGTCGAACCGGACATCTGCGACAAGTTACGATAACATACCGGCCCCGGAAAATAAAATTCAAAAAACGTTTTGAAATTTTTTTATTGTACTTGTTTATTAATACGAAGGTTTAAATTTGGCGCAAAGAAACGCCCCAAGGCGCAACTTGTCGAACAGCAATATGGCGATAAAACATTATCTATTCAATGTGCGATTGATGTGCTGAAACCTTCCAGACTTTGACACTGTCCGGTATCACCGGACTCGGACGAGGAGTCGAATCGGAAGCGAGCCAGTAATCCTCGACTATTTTTTTGATGTACAATGGAAGACTCCTTCCATTATGTCGAAGTGTGTCGGTCCTTTGCCTTTTGGCCAAACTCTCCTTAACCTCCACCATTTCCTGCGCGTAGGAGGAAAATGATACGTTATAAACATTAATTATTAAAATAACATCATATAAACAAGTTATTACTCTACATTTCAAGTTTTTCTAAGAGGCAGAGCCGTCGTGGAAGTTGAAGGAGAAGTCGACATCAGACCCCATAGTTTTATCCAGTATCGTCGTCACGTTAACCCCCCACTTCACCCCTGCCAGCACCTCCCTCGCTTGCCTCAGACGTTCGCATCTATCCTTATGCCTACTCCAGTCCGCACGCTGGCACTCCTCACTGCAATATCTGGCATCCCTACATCCTCTACACCACTTGATATGAGGTCCTGTTTCGCACCCACACCCCTCCTTGGAGCACTTTCGCGTACTACGCATGCGATCCCCATCCCTCACGATCGGGTCAGAGAGCAAGAAAAAGTTCATGTTGAGGGGTACTGCCCCTACACATGCATCAGCCCTCACGCGCAGAGAATGCGTAACATTCGGGTAAAATGCGCGCCCGTAGGTGCACCCAAGCTGAGCCCCTTCCTCTTCCCCCAACTCTATCTTTGGCCCCTTTGTAATGAACGACACCAAAAGGCGGAACTCCGTCCTTGGGTCTATGGGCACTCTTAGATCCATCTGTGGTCTGAAAAAACCCTCTTGAATACAGAAGTTCATATCAGCTAGCTGGGCGTACATAATTCTCTCCATTTGGCTGAACGAATCAAACGCCAATAAAACGGCCAAGTGGCGGCCTGTCCTCTCCTGCGCGACTCGAACTTCCTCGAATATGACACGCGACAGAAAGCGAACTTGTTTGAAAACGTTTTGAAGGACGCTTCCGTAGACTTCATTCACGATCTCGGACTCCATCTTTTTCAGGGAAAAAACGAACAAAAAAATTCATAAACATTAATTTATTATTTTATAATAACAAGTTACTATTCCTCGGAATAGTTTTTTTTTATCCATTCCACAAACGCGTTTGTCACAAACACCTTCCATGCTTTCTCAAGAACTTGTCCCCCTGATGTTTTTGAGTATTCAAACTCGTCATCCGAAGAAACCAACTCCGGCACATCCTCCGAGAGGGTCTCTAAATTGTCATCGGCTTTCCTTTTGCGCTTGTGGTTTCCGAAGCATTTTTTTTGTTCTTCTTCTGACATTTGTTCTGCAACCATGGAGTCATTTCGAGGGGGGTGTGGTTTAACGGGTGCAGATTTAAAGTAATTTGTTTTAGGTGAACGATGGTAAAAACTTCATTAGATATTTTAAACGAACGAGAAGCAACAGAAACGACGGCGGGCGTAACTATCATGGGAAACTTTGATATCACAAGATCACAATGGACACGAACGCGCTGCAACTTTCACGACATATTCTTCGACATCGAAAATAAAAAAGAAACGACGGCGGGCGTAACTATCATGAAACATTGATCTTACAAGAAGCTGACGGGGATGCAACTTTCACGACAAACACTTCGACATCGAAGATGCAAAAGAAACGACGGCGGGCGTAACTATCATGGAAAGATTGAGCTTACAAGATGACAAGTTAACTGACGGGGGTGCATCTTTCCGAGATATATTTCGACATCGAAAAGGCAAAAGAAACGACGGCGGGCGTAACTAGCACAACCAATGTTGGTCATGTGCTCTTCCAGTAAGACAAGAAACGACGGCGGGCGTAACTATCACACGGTCCAGGAAGAGTGACGTTGGCAGAATTATGGTGTTTGTAAAAGGGGGGGGGGTAAGAGGGAGAGGAGAGAGAGGGAGAGAGAGAGGGAGGGAGAGAGAGAGAGAGAGGGGGAGAGAGGGAGAGAGAGAGAGAGAGAGAGAGAGAGAGAGAGAGAGAGAGAGAGAGAGAGAGAGAGAGAGAGAGAGAGAGAGAGAGAGAGAGAGAGAGAGAGAGAGAGAGGGAGGGAGGAGGGAGGGGGAGGGAGGGAGGGAGGGAGGGAGGGAGAGGGAGGGAGAGGAGAGGGAGAGGAGAGGAGAGGGAGGGGAGAGGGAGAGGGAGAGGGAGAGGAGAGGGAGAGGGAGAGGGAGAGGAGAGGGGAGGGAGAGGGGAGGGGAGGGGAGGAGAGGAGAGAGGGAGGGAGACTTGAGCCAGTTGCGGTCTTCCGCGTACTTAGTACCGTTCTGATAATGTAACGACACTCCTCGAGCCTGGCGTAATCGATGCACTTAACTCGACGATGCTTATACGTGCGACTCCGTCCTGACCTTTCATCATTAACGTTCTGATACCAGTTTACAGGGACGTGTCACGCTTCACTTATTACGTTATGACCGCCTCGCAGCCCCGCTCCAATCGCATCTGATTCCAAGACGTGTTAAACCCACTCCTTTTACGCGTGGTGTGACGCTCTAACACAACGGCCTCGATAAGAATGGAATTCAGTCATCTATTCCCCAGCTGCGGTTGTCCTCCAGATGCCAGTACTTTGCCTATCTCGTAGATGCTATACATCTGGCCTGCCATTACTCAAAATGTAGTCTTTGATGCCTTTTTACAGAAGCTGAAGCAACTGTCCCGTAAACATAATATTCTCCGAACCGAACATGCCCCAGACAGCCACACCTGAGTCACGTATTTCGTAGGCTTAATCAGCTCTGGTTTTCCTAATAGTGTGCGCGAAAAACGTTAACGCGTCCGCCGACGTCCATCTCATTAGAGCATACTTTACACTGATACGCAGCACTGAATCTAATGTGAATATTTCTTCAGCGAGCCCCCCGATTCTTACGTTAAAACGAAGACAAAGAATACCCTCATAGATACACAACACCGATTCCTGTTACACTATTCGTGTAGATTGTATTTTACCTCTTTCCGCTTTATTTGACCACGGCACTTTCCATAGAGCGCGGGAGCGCTATCTATTAAGCCCAAGTAAACTCCGTTAGCTGCTCTCTGCTTTCCGGGAGAAGCCACTATCAAGATATGTGTGGATCCGCTAGTACAATTGAGCAATAGCTCGTAGACTCAATCCACATTACATTATCTACCAGTGCACAGACTCCTGCTGTCCCATCCACTCACACCTGAGAGCAAGCCAGTCTGGAGATCAGCGAAGAACGCATTGTCCATGCTCTCAACAGAAGAGATTACCGTAACGACTACTTTTAGAGCGTCAATAGCTCCCCTGGTGGTAAGGCCTTACTCCTTACAGTAAGGTCACGAAACTACTATCGGGCGACATACGCATGCTATTCGGTGCCTAGGGATTGTGGACATACCGCCTTTATCCATGACCATAGAAAAACTCGCTTCATACTAATTTCATACCACCTCGCGCAGATAAACTAGATCTCTCCGCCCTTCGCCATGGTGGCGTTGACTCCTCGTTACATAAAGAGATTATATCGTTTCAACTCCGAGTCAATTGCACTTGTATGTCATGTTCCTTGCTATTGCACCCCTATTAAAAATCGCGACGCCCTCAATGCCCCCTCGCTTTTTTTACTTGTGACAAGGCAGCCAGGTGTATATTAACGCTACAAATCTTTTGCCTTAGAGACCAGAGCCTGACGCATCTAATATCATTTTCCTGGATTGTCGCTGTGGCTCCGGATAGTGCCGCCTCCTGTCGTACCGACCCGTCCAGAAAGCTTTCAGTCAGATCACGCAACAATTAGTCCGCGAGATTCAGACGTCGCGTCACTCCGCGGGTGACGTGTCTCCATACCACACAATCAGGTAGCGATAGCTTAAGTACGTCAAACAAACGGAGCGCCATTAACATATACCTGCAAGTTGTGGTCGCAAGACGACATAACGACGATCCGCTTCGCCACAGCAATAGAGAGATTGCCTATTAGGTGAGTTCACTACCGTGCACCACCTCTCGCGTGCTACGTTACACCTCAGAGATAACAATGCTCGTTCTGATCGGGTCTCAAAGTCCAAAGCAAACTTAAATCTTCCATTCCGCCGAGCTCTCTCACTATCTGTTCATGAGCGTAGCCCCTGAAATAAAAAAGCAGTCAAGAGGGGCGCACTACGGGCCGAACTGGCGCCATGAAGGACCGATACACCTTCGTGACCCACAACCTACGTGGTCAGACCACCCATCTAACTGACCACGAGGGTACGTATTAATTGACACATTACACACTGCTGTGACAGTGGTGAAACCTTGGAGCTAATACCGTTGTGATTCATCATATCCTCTGGTACTCTCCTGGGAAATGGTTCCAGGCGCTACATCCAAAGAGGTAACAGATTGTGAAAGCCATACTCCACGTCCTGTCCCGTGAATGTTCCCGGCTGACACACTAGTGCATATGCCGTCGTGAACATCAGCCCAGTATACGTTACAGATGACCCCGCAATATCAACGCGTTTCCCGGACTGTACCCTTCGCGTTTATGGCCGTGATGAAGGCTTCCAGGTGCCCACCCAACTGTTTAACACATAAGTGTAACCTCGAGCTGGAAGACACACAGGCGTCAGCCACGACGAGTCATGGTAAACTCGCTGTTGTGTACACGCTCTATAATGTCCTTATGCAGCAGCACTTCCCGATATATTCGAGCTATGATCTTACGGGAATGCCCCGCCTGTCTCTGAACGACCTATAATGCGAGTATTTATTTTGCGCGAGTGCCGGGAAATGGTCGTTGTACCTTCTTACTCCCTTGAGCTTATGCCAATTGCATGTAGTTCGAAGGACCAAGAGGATCGTTCTCGTAAACCTCTAAGGATAGCGCGACCTCTTTCTAACCTGAACTCCGCTGTATATTGCGTGCACTAATATCCATAGATCTTTTTTGGCCCTCCACACTATTTTACTGAGATCAAACCAACCGTAAAAGTCGAAGCCGCAATACTTTTCCACTTACCCTTTTCATTCTATACTCTTCGACCCGAACACACTGCTCCTAGATGCTCTTTTCTCGTTCCAACGTTATGCTTGAACTCTCCAGCCCGCCCACGCTCATCATAGATGAAAGATCTGGTTTCCTCACTGTCGGCACTGAACTGGCCATCATTTATGCAAGGTAGACATCATCGCCAGTCAGTTGTCAGGCCCAAGCACGGAGCCCCGCCTCGACAACATACCCTTGGGTCACGCCCTAAAACTTCATCTGCGATCATATGATTCTACCGCCTAGCAGCCTCCTAATCAACCACTCTCACAGTTGACGCAATACTCGCTGCCCTTTAGACAAACTCTGACGTCCGCCACCACAATATTACTCTAGATTACTATCCATTTAACTTACCTAATCTTTTGCTACATACCTCAACGTATCAATGAAGAACAACAACAGAAGAGCCTTCTGCTTTGACCACACTCGCGGCATTATCCATCGAGTAACCAATAGGTCTCTAGCCACTGGCCCTGCTGACCACAGCGGTCCCCAATGGACTTATACATTGCTCAGCTACGCACGGAACGCCTCCCGTCGTAATCACTACCACTGCCCAACGCCGTAAGTGCTTCCAATTCTGTGTATATAAGAAAGCGACACAGGCGCAAGATTGAGCACCGTGGCTCACCTTGCCTAGCGCTGGGCACACACGCAGCTCCGCCACACCTCGATGATGTGGAGCCCAAAGCGTACCTAACGAGGTTCTTGAAAACACCAGTCCCTTCTAAGGTATTAACATCATCCATCTCTCGGAACGTGGGCCAGATGTCGGTATATCTAACACAGACATGTATATAATTTGACGTTACCATAAAAGGGTGGCAATTACGCCGTTGCAGTTAGATACAGCACACTTGTCTCTATCGGTACTCCTCTAAACCCAATACATGACAGGCAGCTTATCCATCTCCTCTACGTTACTACAGTCACACTCCACCGTACAACTAGCGACCGGCTTATCGCATCTCCGTTTCAAATGTCATGTTCATCCCCCGCTTGAACGTTCTTCGTTGACACACCCGGGCACGCGACAACTACAAAAATCTCGTTTATTGTCTTTCCTATCCGGTTCGCGTCTCAGCACTCTGCTGCATACTCTCTTAGTTTCAAGTGTCGTACATCCCATCAGCCTGTTATACACGCCGCTGAGCAACTCGTTAAGTGTCCATCATACATGCAGTATTCTCGTGTCGAGCGCCTAAGCAACGGCATACCTATATCGCACACACGTTCTATTTTCAAGACTAACGGCGCGTGCCTCACATACTTACTGTGACAAAGGCGAGCACACTGTTCCGATCCCACCTCATCCAATCAATAGACCACTGTGCTTAAGAAGCAGCTACCATATGCAGGTCTCCCTCAATAAGCACAATCTGCAGGACTATCGTATTAGACCACTCACTATTTGGTCAAAAGTGTCGTTCTTGCTCTCGAACAATCCTTCGTTCAACGCTTCCTATAACTTACAGTACCACGTACCATTGGACGAACATTACTCTAAGACTCACTATTTGCGTACAAACACACCCAGCCGCAACTCATAGCATAACCAATTCCCATAAAGATCGCTTTCTCATTCACTTACTCTAGTGAGGTACTATAATAGCGAAATATCTTCAAATATACTTGCCATCTTCCATATACAGACTACTGCCGGAGGCACTGGCTCCCGCCATTGATGTCCTAGTCCTATACCTGGTCTCTAATACAACATATGGCAGAGCGCGTCCCGTTATGATGGTACTATCACGACGTCTCGTCACTGGCAGTCGTACCGGTTATATTCGACGTCGCATTATCCACTCGTGAGCTTGGATCCCTCCACCCCTTACTACAGACCAGTTTCGCGTCTCATTTTTACCTCATCCGCTTGTTCCATATCTCACTTAATGCTACCCTCCATGAATATCATTTTAGCTTCGCATATTACCACCTTAATTCGCACTATAAAAGTCACCCTTCAGAACTAGCTAGGCTCCGCCGTTTCAGTCCTAGCGAACAACCCCGACACTCTACTTGACACGATACTAACTTTCAGCTGCCCGCGGTTTAAACCGCCGCCGATGTATATATCTTTGACTACTCAACAGTCGGACTTCCGCTCAAAATCTCAGATCTAATAACAGAGAATTCTCTCCCCCTAATTCCCTTTCTTAGATCTTCAGTATTCCGGTATAGGTATACCCTACATCACTACGAACTGTGCAGACCAACCAAACTTCGTTTCACGACTCAAACGTTCGGAGAGCGATGGTATTCATATTTCTTCTATTCCTCTGTCCGCACACTGAAAACTACCCCAAGCCGCTTACTGCCTCACAACGCAGATTAGCAACGAAATACGAACGGCGGGCTCTGGAGAGCCTCACCTTCGGTCGAGCACCTCTTGTGGCAGCCTGCTTCGATTTAACTCTCACTCTTCTCAGTCATCCTATGGCGCCAGGTCAAGAAATACTCTCACATAGCTATGAGACGAGGAGGTCCACGTGACACCTACTATCACTCTCAGCATTACCAATCGATGTCATCATAAAGAAAGCTCTAAGATGCCGTCGTTCCCATTCTCACTGTTTACTGCCTGGAGAATATCTTGCGATTCATCACACTGACTTCACGACTTCTACGCCAATTCATCCAATAACTTGTCGACCCCACGATTCTACCTCGGAACCTCTAGGCTCACGTAATTCCCTAGGAATCCTGCAGCTCAACTGATTCTTCTTGCGCGTTTACATAACTGTTTTCTAGAATTTCTTCTGCTAATCGTACTTGCCGTGGGTGACCGACGGCTGATTTTACTTTAGCTCTCTAGTCCGACTACTATATTATACCTCCGCCCACTACAGTGAGGATTAACCATCTAGTTCTAGACGCTCACCACTTTCACGTCCTCGTCGTGCGCCTAATGACCTCACCTAGCTCTTGTTCAGATTGACTCCCGACTCGTTCGAACTTAGGATACCATACGTAGATATTCTTACACATGGTTAGGACAATGCGTCTCATTCTCTTAATGAATCCTTAGCCTATCACGAACTCTCAGCCCAGGCCCAATCCCAACCTTGGCGCTGTCGCTGGGGCATGCTTTCCAGTCATGGTCGGCTCACGTCGTGGCCGTCGATACCCCAGTAGTCCTTATAGCGTCATTCGAGTGTTGGACTCAGCTCGCCGCTAAATGCCTATCTCGCATCACCTTGCTTTCCAGTGTCTGCCCTAACTCCGTATTCCCTTATAACGATAATTCACCGCTGGGCCATGATCGGGAGCATCGATATGGCTAGGTAAAGAACTCAAGACTAGTACACACGGTCTTGTATCCAAGACCACGTTATAATTCAGAATACAATCTTAACAAAGAAATCAGGGGCCTCCTCGTTATCAGAGAGTGTGCTCATTCAACTGCCCTCAACATAGCCCCTTCACCTTTCTTGTATAATTCATTAATTCTGGACAGCTTTAATGCACGGTGATATCAGTCCGGTCTTCAGGCATCACGCAGAATCTGCTTTCCCAAGTCACTTATTCAGATGCTCCCACGTCATGCTTTCGGCAATTAAGTTCTCAAATCCCTTAGACCGATATAAATTCACAATGTCTCGCATCTCGCTCGCCCACGCCCTAATCGTAAGTAGCCAGCAGCATACGACTAACTATGGCATTATCTATCGCTAAGGGAGACCTGTGGAGGCTCCTCAATACACGCCCTCATCTCTAAACTGCCCTGCCACCTTCTACAGATTCTGGCACTTATCAATTTTGTGACCTTGACAAATAGTCAGAGGAGCGTGCTAAATGTAACAACCTGGCGTGTCTCTCCTCCACTGACGCATCGACAGACCTATCTGGCACTGACGTCCTAGTCGGTCTTCGATTCTCGACTTGCCTGGTTATACATTTCCATTCTCTGACAGCTAGTTGTCTTGTACCCTGAATAGCGACACTTCTGGCGAGTCTGTTAGACCGCTTTCCACACATGCGACCTGGGCAACTATGGAGACTAAACCACTGGGAAACGTGCAGCCCACGATAGCGCCTCCGATGTTCTCCACTCGACCTAACCAGCAAAGGCGTGTGATCATACGTCCCTCGTCATCTTGCAAAACCGCCTTATAAGTCTCGAAACATTTAACACCCTACTCTCATTCTCCAAGCCACAATATTCACGATCCGCTATCCCCATATGCGCTTCTTACTTTCCAGGCCTATTTCAGATAGCTTCGAGCATATTAGGTCTCGAGCGCTAATCGTCTTCGGTTAACCCCTTCTAAGCTAACTACGATAATTACCCCGGCAGCGGCAGCGTCCTTACGTCACTGAAGTAGTCTTTTCAATGACGTCGTGTATACAACACCCGTCATGAAGACTATTCCCACTGACTGATCTCTGGAGCGCGGCCGCATCTAACCAACTCAATCCAGTTCATTACTTTCTCCTGATCGACAGTCTGAGGCCTTCGAGCTGATTCGACGCTGACCATTCACCGGTTACCTTCGATCTCTAGCCTCCCAACTATGTAACTGCCGATCCATCCCTCCGTACTCCCACAAGCTTCATGATGATCGCCGTACAGATTGTAGTGTCCAGCAGATCCTTTAGAGTTTATGACCCGAATTACTCTTTCGCATGTTCCTCCAATGCGTAACCCAAACATCCAATCACTCCCTCTTGACGTAAACCTCCCCGAGATACGCAACTTCTATACCAATGCAGGTAATTATCATTAGTCGCCACTCCAGCGTGAATCGCACAACACTGCTCGAGGACCCAGAACGGCTAACCTCGAACGTCGTACGAAGTATCAGCTGGGTTGTTACGCTAATACGACGGTTGAATCCGGTATGTCTTGTATATATCTGCTATCATTCATCTACTACTGCAGGCAATGACCGTCGTCCCCGATTCCTAGCTTACCTTCGATCGGTTTGTTCTGATGACCGGCTCGCTCCTCCAGTCAAGCTCTGATAAACCTCACTCCTGCTATCGTCTCCCACTTCCTTGAACAAGACGACTGCTTTCAAGTCGCTGCTCGAAACGAGAGCTATCCGTTCGGTTGTTTCACGAAGATGAATAGAAATGATACACCCTTTATGGTGACCAATTTAATTCGACGAACGGGTTCAGTAAATGTTAGTCCGACCGAAATGGATCTCGCGCCAGCGAGAAAAAAAATAAATGGCTCTACGCCACGGGAATTCCATTAATGTCCGCAGACTATAGGTCGACGTTTTTAGGATCTCCTTTAACATAGCTGACCGACCAGCGCTCTTTCAGCAGAGCACCCAGGGACCAGCTATATTCTAGCCGACGCTGATCCGCTACACAACCCCCTATTACACAAAACCAGGATTAAGTATGCTCGAGGCTCAGAGACTCAGCGATGTATACATGCGGGAAGGAGTCAAACCCCGCCCATCATATAAGCCAGCCGACCCGTCTTGGCCACACCCCGGTTTCTACTCGCGCTCGAGTGATTCTTAGTAGTATAGTGACCTAACCTGCACCCCCCACATTTGTATTCGTGAATAGAATTCTGTATTCGTGCCTCCTTACTATCTTCTGGATGTCTGGACATCATGTCCGACCGCTTTAGACGGCTACCTAAAATTCTAGTATTAAGTTGACTTAATGGATGTTATCCTGCGCGATCCTCAATAAAATCTATCGTGGACGAGAAACAGATCTCAGTCACAAGAGCCGCCTATCCTGGTGAGGACGCCAACCATGCAATGAACGCAACTTTACCTGAATGCATTCAGTACAAGATATCTTTGTCCTCGTTATACCAAACCACATGTAGTGAAGCAAATAGTAGCCCTCCTACCGCCAATAATTCTCTATCTAGCAGATGCGAGCCGGGAGTCCCACTTAAAAACCATCCCGTTCCTCCAACGTGGATGTCCGTAAGGACAACAACCTTATGCATAGCTCCTAGCTCGCTTAGCGAATATCCACTCAATATCTACTCTCTTATATATACATATCACAGCTTTCTACCACAGAAACTACATTGAAAGTTCGAATTAGATCACGTGTGCCAACACGCTGGTTGCGACACTCTCGCTCATCTCCGCCGATACCTACCTGCTCGTTAGAAAGGTTTGCAATCTTATAGCACTAATGACTCCTTGTGAGCCTGACCCTACGTCCTGGTGCCCGCCGAGATTTGTATGTCAGCGGCTCTCGTCCGAGGCAGAAAGTAAGAGCGCTTATTCTGCCAACAACATGTACTTCTTGAGTAACCTTCTTGCCGCAATGTACGCTATGGACAAGCACGCGTGACGTGTAATCAATATAGAGCCAGAGACATTGCTTACCAATCTTCCTAACGCGCAGCACCTCTAATGTTGGTTGCCGCACTCCCGCATGCGGCATCTTCCTATGCCTCATCAATCAGCTTGACTCGCCTCCATCGCTGAAGACTCGAAACATTCGCAGGTTTTAATTATCACTGCCCTGTACCAGTCTAATACGTTTACACTCCCACGGTAGGATCGATGCACTGGATGGCGATTGCCGGCTGATCAAAGCCGCTCCCTCATCCACATTTAACTTGTCTGTCTCCAATCATCTTCCCTATCTCCCAACTTCACATGAATACGGCGCTCTGAAGCCCAGAATCGCTGTAAGAACCCCGAGTAACCGCAATGAAATCCTTTGCACTACGTCCATCAACACACGTCGCTCTAATTTGTGTAATCACAGTAATTTCTCATAGTAGCCCACGTGTCCAGAGAATCTGCGCCAGACCTATATCGTTTTCATTATGCTTGGATATTCATAATGTAAACGGTACACGGCGCCCCCATGTTTATTATTGTTCTAGTATACTGACTTATGGGTAAATACTCATGCAGGATAAAGCCGCTAACACGGCGGAAGACAGTCCGCGGTTCTTAATCACTACATCTTCGCCGAAAAAGACTCAATAAAAATATTGCATTTCACCACCATACTCGCGATCTGAAACGTGTGGATCTAGGCAACTTCAAGAAGCTATGCCACAAGATGCCTGACAGGGGAAAGAACCTTCGACACTCGGACAGATCACATGTATATAATCTAGCCAGGCGAGCATTTGAACGACTCCGATTATGGCAACATCGAAGTCTACTTAACAAATGTTCTTCCCCGCATGCTCCCCTGATTATAGCGTCACCATGCCCCGTCTAATAATTCGTCAGCATATACGTGATATGTTGTTTCCTTCATCAACTTCGCATGTCACGTATCGGGAGCACAGTCGCGCGCCCAGACGCTGCCTTGGCACCATTTACCGCGTCTAACGCCTCTTCGTAATGCCAGTATGCCGACGCCTCAGCCTACATAATTCGGAGAGTCGTATACATCCTGTGCATGCGTATCCTGCTCTGCACCGCTACCTCACTACAGCCCCAATAGCGGGCTACACTGGTCTCCTACTGTGCCATTTCTAATTACACCTTGAACGTTTCCTCACCCGGCATGATTTAGCTATTGAAAGGTAGCCGAACTGAGAACACTGCGAGCCAGCATCCTATCACTCTAGTCGACTGCCGTCAACTCTTCCCTTATTCGATCGCGATCCGCCTGACCATCATATACGACCACGGTAATGTGCTAGAACCTTACTTCTTAGAATGTCGCGTCTATCCGGTCGCCTTGCATCACACGTCGAGCGTTCTGCGATCTCGCCACTGACCTCTAGCTCACTTTTGCGATCGGCCTCATAGATCCCTGTACTCAGATCACTTACGACGTCAGACTTATCGAAGAGATTTGATCCTACGCTGCTCCCCTATAACAGGTTCACACTTTCTAACTTGTCCCCGGTCACGTCTTCAACGATATTCTAATACCTGAAAACTAGGTATTACAAGCCTATATGCGGAACTGCCATGCGGTTTCCTCTTTCGATCTGCTTATCACTTGCTACTGACCGATGCCAGAAAGCATAATAGCGTGCAGAGCGACGTTGCCTACCCTGATCCCACGGTTAGACGCCTTCGGTGAACACCGTGCATGGTGGTACATATTTTTCAAGTGGCAATACCAACAGCCTTTGTCTCAAAGGCTTACTCCCTAGTTTCATATTTCTATTACATCCTATCATTCTCTTCGAATGCTCTGCACCGGTATTGACGACAGCATTTAGCTATTCTTATTCCAAGTGCCACCAACCTACCGGCACCACAGAATTAAACCCGCAGACCACAACATAAACACGCGTACCCTACAGCAACGTCCCGTTATTCCCCATTGCTTGCTTCGCACACATAGAATCGAATATGAAATACGTCTGCCATCATATGTACGTCACCGAGGTGGTCACTCGCTGTTAGCGGATTAAGTCATCTGGCAGGCAAACCCGTGGTACTCCGCTCCCTTCATGAATTACAAGACACCTGCCCACACCGACGTACACAAGATAGATATCGATTAACGCTAGTGAATTTTCACGCTTAACATCCCTTGCAAAGGACATTCTCTGCAGCATGCTTACGGCAATGACCCTCTGCGACGACAAGCGGATCCCCTGCTCTCTAAGATTTACTCCTGATCTCCCTATCAACATGCATCTTACCCGAAGTCTCTCGAACTTATATCACTAACTATGGCTCGCCTAGTTCACTCGTCTCCCCTAGAAGGCATACCCCAACATCTCCCAGCCAATTACATATACCTTCAGATAACCATCTCACTCTATCATTAATATATTCCCCTCTTCTCCATGTTTTCCCTCTTCCTCCCCACCCTTCCCTTCCTCCCTCTTTCA
>RPFO01000745.1:0-71441 GCA_009746045.1 Mesostigma viride
TATAGCCTTTATACTGTCCTCATCCAGCAGTTGGTGGCTAGCCCTGGGCAGGAAGAGGAGATGCAGATGCAGCCCCTGGGACCTGACAAGGACCTGGTGTTGCCTAATCCTTTAAATATTTCCCTGCTGGACGTCATCAAGGCCTTCACCAAGACGGAGGACATGGCTACTGCAGCTATCCAGAGGGGCAACTTTGGCAATAGACCTGTAGAATACTGGGAGGGCGTTCTGTATGTTCACACTCATGATGCAGAGCACACGGTGACTAGAAAAGTGTATGTGCCTGAGATGGCCATTCCCACAGTGTTACATTGTTTCCATGACGATGTGACTGCGTGTCATCCTGGTTATGCTAAGCTACTTCATGAGGTGCAGCAGAGGTTTTGGTGGCCTGGCCTTTATCAGGATGTTAAGGCCTATGTGGATTCCTGTGACTCCTGCCAGAGAAATAAGGTCAGGAACCAAGCCACGCCCATCTTTCCCATGGCTATGCCCATTCCCCTGCGCCCTTGGATCAGTGTGACTATGGATTTTATCTGTGGTCTTCCCATGTCAGATGGTGGCAATGACAGGATCCTTGTGGTCATGGACAGGCTTCCAGGATGTGCCATCTGATTCCTTGCAATACTCATCTCACCGCTGCACAGTGTGTGGATTTGTTTATGAAGGAGATCTACCGTCTGCACGGCATGCCTAGAGTGATCATCACTGATCAGGACCCCCTTTGGCTGTCAGGGTTTTGGAAGTCATTCTTTGACATCCTAGACACTAAGCTGGCATTCGGTGTGGCATACAGGTGTGCCAGTACTGGGGCGGTGGAGAGGATGAACAGAATTGTCAGGGAGTGTCAAAAGCACTATTGTACCACGACAACAAGGACTGGGACAAGAAGCTACCTTTCATAGAGTTCGCAATCAACAACTCTCCTCTGGCTCCTCACCAGATGTCCCCCTTCGTGATCTGCAATGGCCAGTGTCCCTTGACACCATTCGACTTGGAACTGCCTGACAGAGACGCTGAAGGCCCTTTCCAGCGACGTCTTGGTTCAGTCCAGCAGTTGTTGGCTTCCTTCCAGGAGGCTCACAGCATTGTGGCTACCCAGCTGTTGAGGACACAGGACAAGTACCTGACTAACGCCTGGCAGCAAACGGTGGCCAGTCATTCCTTTGTAGCTCCTGGGGACTTGGTGTTGTTGGAAGCCAACAGAGTGCTGCCTGAGAAGGAGCAATGCAGGAAACTGCAACCACTCTGGTTGGGTCCTTACCCAGTGTTGGCAACCTTCCACTATGGTACAGTGGTCCAGGTCCAAGTGCCTTCTCACTGGAAGCTCAGGAATAATATTTTTCACCTAGCCCAGCTGAAGCTGTACAGGCGCAACACCTTACCAGGCAGATTGTCTGCCCCTTTGCCTTATGAATTGGATTCTGAGGGGGAGAAGATCTATGAAGTGGAGCGGTTGTTGGCTCACAGGGTGAAGGGGAAAGGTCGTACCAAACAGTTGCAGTTTAAGGTACACTGGAAGGGAGAGCTAGAGGTGACTGCTACGTGGCTGTGGTTGTCTGATCTCACCAACAGTCACTCTGCTGTACTAGAGTATTGTCAGCGTCATGGTATCACCTTGCCTGAGTGGTATGTCATGGGCTCTGAGCGGTGTGCTCCCCTTCATAGCTCCCAGTGAGCACTGCTAACACCTCTTTTTGGTGTTTTGTGTCTGTGGTTGCCAGCCATGGCCGACTCCCATCCTGAGGGGACACCCAGGCCACCTGCACGAACCCAAGAGGACGTGAGGGCTACGTATGTCTTTCAGCACGACTACGCTGGCCCCAGAGCCCGGGCCCTTCGATCCAGGAAGACGCTGGGTTTGTGGAAGCCCATTTTCTCAATCTGTTCCAGCGTATGGTACATGATCAGCAACGGCACGAGCAGCGTCACGGGGCCTTGATAACCAGGTTGATTAATGTGGAGGGTCTGGTTACTCAGATGGCAGAACACTTGAGGGCTGGGCACATTCCAACTGTGGGTTCTGCTGTGCCTGCAGTTTCTGAGGCTCCAGTAGCTCAGGAGGCTATCCCCACCCCGGTGGTCTCAGTCCCCTCTCCTACGGAGGCTCCTCCACCCCCTAAGGTGGTGGTACACTTGCCCAGGTCAGCTGTCCAACAAAACAGGTGGAGCAGTTCTTGGACCACCGTAATTGTGCTCCTGGACAGTGCGAGTGGTGTAAATCCTTGTACACAGCCATGCAGGCATTGGATCAGACAGTGGTGGAGGAGGGTGAACTAGTACCTGAGGGTATGGTAGAGTTGGCCCTTGACTGTCTGCCCCCCAGTCTCTGTGAGATTGGGTCACCTATGGTGGCTTACATTATGCACACCGTCTTTGCAGTGTACCCGTGGCCTTCGTTTGACATGAGGCCGGTGGAGGGCCAGGACTTGATGGAGGCTCTGCCCAGTGACCTGAGACTCGCCTTTGCAGGGCTCAAGCCAGTTGGATATTCCCAGACCTACACTGAGCTACTTGAGCAGGCTGTCAAGCAGGGAGAGTTTGACCTTACTCCGTCGTCCAACTGCTCTGTGATGTCTTGTTTTCCACACAAGGACAGCACAGTCTTTGTGGGGCTGCAGTTACCAAAGTTCCCTAACGAGCTGAGGGCCAGGCTCACACCTTTGAGGGTGCTGGTACCCATCTTGGGCGCCAGGTGGGGGCCTATCAAGGCCTTTCTACAGCTGTGGTGGGCCTATAGCAGCTGGCTATGTCGCCATAAGACTGCCAGTGGCTGGGTCTTCGATCCCCTCCGACAGGCTGTGGTCACTCTGTCCTACCCTGCCCAGTGCAGTAGGTTTTCAGCTGAGTTGGGCAAGGCTGCTGAGACCTGCTTGGATATTCAGGTCAGCAGGAACTGGCCAGATCTGGTGTCCATGGTGGAGCATTTCCCAGTGTTTGGAACGAGGGGGAAGGATATGAAGAAGGGGGATTGGTTCACTCTGTGAAGGGTTCCAGGATGGTTGGAGATGGGCTGTGGAGTGAGGTGGGGATCCAGAATGGAGGCGACCAGTTCTGATGTCCAGTCCAGATTTCCAGCAATGACAGTTCTGAGTTCATGGTAGCTTTGCAGTTGTATTATCCAGGCATGGTTGCCTGTGTGTTAGTCACTTGATGACATTTCATCTGTGGGTGAATTTGTCTTATTCAGGGTTGACATGATCAGATGATACTGAGATAGGAGGCCCTTTGGGGATGTAAAAACCCACTTGCTTGTCCCAAGAGGTGGTGGACTTCCTGTTTATTGTTGTGTTGTTTTGTGGAGGTTGTTGTTTTATTCTTCTTGGCTTCTAGGAACTGGGAGTTCCTGTCTTGAGGGGGAGATATGTAACAACCAAATGTTACATCCAAAGTTTTCCTACTGTTGAATCTTATTATGAGTTCTTTAGGACAATTATTTGAGAAGTTAGGAGGCTTCGACGTCTGATAGATATTGGGCCTGCTGAGATCTGTCGAATCTATTGTTCTACCCTCATTGGTCGTGGCCTGATCCACGTAGGGTACTTTGCATGGTGTTGTTTAGTCAGTCATAGATTCTCTGCAGTACCGTTGTACCTGGTGGATTTGGTTCCAGGTCATTGAGATTTCGTATGTGCTGGCTTTGTGTTGTGTGGAGGATTCGGAGGCTAAGATCTTATCTTGAGTGATCCTCACTTTTGATTGGTCCTTCCGGGTTAGGGTTGGATGGATGCTGCGTGCACGATGACTTTTATCCTGTTTGGGGCGGCCGTGCATGCGTGCGTACGTGAGAGCTAAAGCTATGGTGTAATTCAAGGGTTTCCTTGTTTCATCAATCAAACAACCCTTGCCAAAAGTCAACTATAACTTCAACAGATAGTCGACTTGGATATAACTTGTCTGTTGTGTCTAACAAGGGTGGGGACTCATTCCCTTAACTGTTGAAGATCCATCTTCATTGCTTCTCTGGACGTGAAGTTATCTGTCGCGACTCCAACCCAGGTATAAAGATCTTTTCACGCTAATGTTGATACTGAGGCTGTTGCAAACACAACATTTTTAGTCGTTACACCATTGCTGCGATCGCTCTCCCACCATTTATGAGGAAATACCGGCAAATGGAAAGCCACTGAAAAGGTCTAGCTAGTCAGTCATTACGTTAATTAGCCATGCCATGTTTCCAAACGTCCAAGAACTGCATACAACGGTGCAAAGGCAAAATCTGGAGGACAGCACTTTCAAATGTGCGGCGGGAACCAAAAGCCCGCCTATGCCAGAAAACATCATGTTGTACTGTACACTTGACGCGACGGTGCGGACAACGAATCCAGTGCCAAGCTCGATCGGAACGGCCACATTTAGGAGATCTGGCACCACAGGGCTCAGAGGCGCGGAGATAGTACGCGATCCAGCCAGTCCACAACCTGTTAATTGTAGAGCTTGTGCCTAGGGGCAGCACGTACCGAACAGATGTGGGTGATGTTGCAAAAAACACCGGACTTGAGAGTCTGAGCATAACGTCCGGGCGGTCATAGTCTTTGATCGACCAACAAACGCAACCACCTGCACGTGCGTGTTTCTCAGACCAAGCCCACGGCAACGTGGCTCTCAGGGATTGCGTCAGGTGCTATCGTGCGGGATGCTCATAATTATATTATCACGAAGGCTGACCTTGTTCATTGGATCTCTTATCTTGTCGATAACACCTTCATTTGTTTTGCGGGCAATGTATACCAACAAGCTATCGGCATCCCTATGGGCACTAACTGTGCCGGGCTCCTTGCAAACCTCTATCTATACACTTATGAGCTTGCATTCATGGAGAATCTCATTGCCTCAAACGATGATGTTCTCATCAGGCGTTTTATCCACACATGTCGATACATCTTGATGTTGATGATGTCATTGCTTTCGACAACCCTGATTTCGCAACCCATTTGTACATCACCGCTGGTCTGCCTGGCATCTGCCCGCAAGCGTCCCTCACATTACAGCTCACGTCGGAGGATACTCATTGCAATTACCTCGATCTTAACATTACCCATAACAAGTTCTAAGGGCTGGCGTACGGCTGTCTATGATAAGCGCAAGGATCCTAATTACCAGCAAATTCCTTTTATTCGTTACCCCGATATTCACAGTCTCCTTTCCCACACTGCAAAATATGGTGTTGTTCTCTCTCAGTTACATCGTTTTTCCCGTCTTTGTTCTTATCGTGTCGATTTCATCACGACTCTTGTTGAACTCTTGCATCGTTTATTGGTCAAAGACTATGACCGAGACATTATGCTCCGTCAAGTCCGGTGTTTTTTGCAACGTCACCCACATCTGTTCGGTGCTGCCCCTTGGCACAAGCTCTACAAACAGGTCGTGGACCGGCTGGATCACATAGTATCTCCGCACATCTGAACCCTGTGATGCCAGATCTCCTTTGCGGCCGTTCCGAGCTTGGCACTGGATTCGTTGTCCACATCGTCGCGTCGCTGCAGCAACACGATGTTTTCTGGCATCCGCGGGCTTTTGGTTCCCGCCGCACATTTGAAAGTGCTGTCCTCCGGCTTTTTGCCTTTGCACCGTGTGCAGTTCTTGGACGTTTGGAATCATGGCATGGCTAACGTGCAGATGACTGACTAGCTAGACCTTTTCAGTGGTTTTCCATTTGCGGGTATTTCCTCGTAAATGGTCGGAGAGCGATCGCAGCAATGGTGCTCACCACTAGACACTCCTGGCCAGTTAGGCTCGAAACACACGCCCTGATGAAGCATGCTGTTTCCGGCCCCACCGTCTAGGTCATCTAGTCGCTCTACACGTAAGCCAGCCATAATTTCAATGCACAAGGATACACATTTCCATCACCATTCATCTTCATCATCCTGAACGACTCGAACACGCGGACAAGATAACGGCAGGCTCGAGCTACCATGGTCCGGATCCTCCCGATTTCTGGCCTGCGCTGGTTGTCTCCTTGATGCAAGAGTTCAACAAGAGTCGTGATGAAATCGACACGATAAGAACAAAGACGGGAAAAACGATGCAACTGACTAAGAACAACACCATATTCTGCGTGGGAAAGGAGACTGTGAATATGAAGGTAGCAAATAAAACCTGAATTTGCATATTAATTTGCGTGCGTACCGGTCGATCGTGGCACTCGGCAGTATTTATTTTAGCTACTAGAAGTTAGAGCATGATTGCACGTGGCCAAGATTTCTCATCATTTCTCCAGGCGAGTAGAATAAATAAATAAGGCTGAAAATGGCATCAACTACTGGTCAACCATGTTGCTACGGCGCCAATTTGAATGCCATATGCAACCCAACGAGCAGCAAACATACAAAACGTGTCAACCGCCCAATCCACAGCCATTTGGATCTTCAATCTTCAGTGAAGTCGTGGGGCAAGTGCCGCAGCCCCCGGGACTGAAAACAGTAGTAGGCCTGCCCGTTCGGCAGTCCAGACAGTGTCCCCACGACACGTGCAAGGATGGCCTCATTACTAGTCCCCTCCCCCCCGGCTTACACTCCCGGTGTTGACCAAATTACTGGGTCCACATCTGCCAAGCCGAAGGGGTTAGATGTTACATCCTTAGTGGGGATGTTAAGCCCCCCACCCCGGTGTGCAAAAGGGGAGTGACACTGCTCAAGACACCCCTCCACATTCCCAGGAGTCCCGAAGCACCTCTCTAACAAAATTGCCCGCAAGATCTCTAGATCGGCTGAGCTTCCACCTTCACACGCTTGCCAGCTTTGCGGTGGCCGCCTTGGACCCTCCAATACGCGGCTGCCCATTCTCGTCAACCGCCCATTCGTGCTTGTGCCTAGCATCACCGCCCTCCCCGTTGGCCGCCCCATCCTTGCCCGTGCCCATGAGGTGTGGGTGGACCACGACTCCGTCCTTTGTGGAGCTCTCGGCGAGCCGCTCCTTCAACACGTCAGCCATCTCGCGCAGGAAAGGGACGTCAATCTTGTGTGCGCGATTGAGGCGGTCACGAATGTCGGGGTGGAGGGTGAACCAGGGGCCCAGCATCTTGTGCACGTGGCCACGCACCATTCGCATGTGGACAGGGTATTTGTCCACCAGGTCCAGGTACTCCTGGGCGGGCAGGGGAAAGAGTGGGTGGCATGGGGAAGTGCGTAGGGTTGCACAGGAAGGGTGAGCACGAATTCCGGTTTGAAACCGAGGCTCGGCATCTGACACAAATTCTAACAGGACTTTGGGCGTATTAAAAGATACTTCTTCTGGGTAATGATCGGCATACTCATTAGCTAGCATGACTGCCCAGTACTCCTCCACATCCTTTGCTCAAGTTAACGATAGAAACGCATGTGTTCTATAACTGCAAATCCAGAGAGAGAGAGAGAGAGAGAGAGAGAGAGAGAGAGAGAGAGAGAGAGAGAGAGAGAGAGAGAGAGAGAGAGAGAGAGAGGGAGAGAGAGAGAGACAGAGAGAAAGAGAGAGGGAGAGAGAGAGAGAGAGAGAGAGAGAGAGAGAGAGAGAGAGAGAGAGAGAGAGAGAGAGAGAGAGAGAGAGAGAGAGAGAGAGAGAGAGAGGAGAGAGAGAGAGACAGAGAGAAAGAGAGAGGGAGAGAGGGAGAGAGAGAGAGAGAGAGAGAGAGAGAGAGAGAGAGAGAGAGAGAGAGAGAGAGAGAGAGAGAGAGAGAGAGAGAGAGGGAGAGAGAGAGACAGAGAGAAAGAGAGAGGGAGAGAGAGAGAGAGAGAGAGAGAGAGAGAGAGAGAGAGAGAGAGAGAGAGAGAGAGAGAGAGAGAGAGAGAGGGAGAGAGAGAGACAGAGAGAGGGAGAGAGAGAGAGAGAGAGAGAGAGAGAGAGAGAGAGAGAGAGAGAGAGAGAGAGAGAGAGAGACAGACAGAGATACAGAGACAGAGAGAGAGACAGAGACAGAGAGAGAGAGAGAGACAGAGATACAGAGACAGAGAGAGAGACAGAGACAGAGAGAGAGACAGAGAGACAGAGAGACAGAGAGACAGAGAGACAGAGAGAGAGAGAGAGAGAGAGAGAGAGAGAGAGAGAGAGAGAGAGAGAGGCCCTCCGCCCAAAAACAACGACATCTCCGTGAAACACCACCCAGAGCAGCTGTCCCCTCACCAGCAGCAGCTCCACCGGGTTGCTGAGCGTGCCGTCGCCAGCATCGTCGGCGAACATGCGCGGGTTGCTCAGCAGGGACTCGGCGGAGAGCACACCGACCGCGCCCGTGGCCGCCATGCACGCGCGCACGTCCGCCATGCAGGAGATGTTGCCGTTGGCCAACACAGGGATGCTCACCTGAGGGTACGGATGCCAGAAAGGGGAGGGATGGGGACGGGGCAGACACATGTGAAATGGTGGAATGGGGATGGGGCACTTATAAGGGAAAGAGCGCACACAACGGGGAACACAAGTGCCCCCCCACAAAATGGAGAGGGTTGGACTGAGGGGTGAAATTTACCAGGCACCCCCGAGTTGCGCGCTAGCTGTTGACCGCTTAATGGGTTTGATCAGGGCCACTTCTGCCAATTCATAACCACGCATCCACAATTCTTTCCAACATCACCAACGAAGCATGAGAGCGCCCACCACTAGGGCTTCGCAAGGCAACCCCCTGTGTCACTGTCCAGTTCTATCTACTTTGTCTATATACTATGTCACTGTCCAATTCTATATACTTGACCGAATTATTGTCCTTACCAATACAGGCTAGCGTTACGCCGGAAGACATGTCGTTTAAGGTTCTGTGTTCTAGTCAAACTATGTGTGACCCAATCTATGTCCTACCTTCTCGCTATCTGCTCTAGCCTGGCCCCTAACTGCATCCACAACACGCTTGATATCATCCCAGTTTACGCGCCGGTCCTTACCACAACCTGCCTTGTAAGGGCGATCCAAGTCTAAACATGCGCTCACCGAATCCACCACTCGCTTGATGTCGTCCCAGTTTGCGCGCCAGTCCTTGGAGTTCTTCTGCTCGCGCGTGCGCCCGTGCACAGCCAGCAGCTTGGCGCCCGCACTCTCCAGCATGCGTGCGTAGCGTATCGTGTCGTCGATGTCATCAAAGACGCGGATCTTGCACGAGACGGGCGTGCGCAGGCCCGCGCTCACCGCCGACACCTGGCGACCGCCACGGGGCCAAGGCGACGGATGCATGGCAGGATGTAGGGTATTACGTACAGGGCAGGATGTAAGGAATTGCGAACAGGGCATCAACGCTGAGTATGGGGCATGCGTGGTGGCGCTGGGTACGGGGGATTGCACGCAATGGCGTTGGGTGCGGGGGACCACATACAGGCCATCGTGTGCAGGTCATCGAGAGGAGGCCAGGAAAGCTCCCAGCTACGATCTACGCCACATGCACGCCGCTTGTCCTCGCCACATGCCCTCACTGCAGCGATGCCACCCTTGCCCCTGCGTGCACAACCCCCATCGCCCTTTCATCCCTGGACCATCCCATGAACAACCCCCTCGCCCCTGTAAACCCCTCACTGTCACAGGCACAACCTGTCGCGCCCCCTGTCAATATCTCTCGATGAGGTGCACCTGTCCCAATTTGTCACGGCTCTTTGCAGCACCTCACCATTGCGCAGCCCCTCTTGCCCCCCTCGATCCCTCAGGCCTGACCGCCTTAAAGTAGTACACAATTAACCCCGACCCCCCCCCCCCCCTCATAATCTAGGCTACGCGCAGGTGACCCCCCGTTCGCGTCTCCACCCCCTCACCATGCGGTGCACGAGCGGCAGGTCGTCCATCAAGAAGGCGCCGTAGTTGCCGCGCTTGGCGATCCTCTGGGGGCATCCCAGGTTCAGGTCCACGTAGTCACACTGGCCGCCGTCCACGTGGCGCGCGGCCGCCAGCCACGTGTCCGGGTCATTGGCGCAGAACTGGGCAAACAGGGGCCGGTCCTCGGGGCAGGTGCTAAAGTGCTCTTCGCGGTACCTGGAAGGGAGGTGGGGAAGGTTAATGGGGGGGCAAACGCAAGGGGGGAAGGGGGGGTGGGATTTCTGATTTTATTTATTTATGAGTTGGGGGGGGGGGGCGGCGGGGTACGTTCATGCCCCACGTGCGCGGAACTGTCAACCTACCAACCCAAATGGGAGAGAGAGTGCAAGTGCATGCACGAGGAGCGTAGGACTATTATGAAACAAAAAACTACTGTCCAGGTTGTATGCAAGAACAATCATGTGCTTGCAACGCCAAGCAGGTTGCCACGGTCAGCCCGCTTGCAAACAACCCCAATGCTTGTCACGCTTCTTCAGCGTCACGATGAGCAAACCCACCCAAAATAGAGAGCTACAACCCACGCATACCGCTGCAGCTGCCTGAGCAGGCCACAAATGCACAGAGAGCAACACTTGGGCCTGAATTCATGTGGCTGCCCCGCCATGACATGCCACACCGAGCCTCACCGTGCAACTAATTGCTGACCAGGAGCTTGGATACCAGTGGTACTATACGCCGCGCTTGTTTGTTAATGCTAGCACATGGCATGCGCTTGGTTGCCTACGCTAGTAGTACCCAGGCATGGCCGGTGTTCTGTCTATAAGGCATGCAAACTTACTTGAAAGTGTGGATTGTCGGGAGTAAAGACGCAAGGAATTCGCTTTATTGCTTTTGGTGGCAGCATACTGGCCTCGCTTACGAACTCTGAACCACAAAGGAACATCTCAGTGTTCTGAGAGGCTGGCAGGTGGGCATATGGCATCATGGCTATTAAGCGGAAAGTTATACCACCAGTGCTTACACCGTGCATCGAACAAACACATTCAGATAATCATGCTGAAGAATCCATCCAAATTTTTGCTCGACTGCTTGGTGGAGACATGCGCCAAAAATAACACGAGACATTTATGGTCCTTTATGACAATCTTTCGCAAATGTGGCAGCTAACGAAAAACTCGCCTTGTGATCTTATTCTGGTAACTGACTAGACTACTTTCACTGCCCAGTCTCTGCGCTTAACAACGTCAATCAGCACGAGGCGAGCAAAAACACGTACTTGGGCACCTCGCAGAAAAGCCTGCTGTGAAGCATTGGAGTGTAAGCAGCGTCCGCGCCGTAGCGGCGGCATAGCATCCGGAAGGGAAGCTCCGACTGGTCTACCATGGGAGCAACGTGGCGCCAGGGAGAGCCCAGGCTTTTAAAATAATCCCAGGCGTCCTTGGAATGACTGCTTGTCATGATGGGAAATGCGAGCTTCAAGGCGGTCACTGTTGGCGCGGACTGTCCTGAAACAATCGTTTCTGTTCCAACTGTGGCCGTCGCGGCTGGCGCGCCATTTTCGACAACAGCAGCATCTGCTTCGGTCTTGGCACGCTTGGGCTCGCTCTCGTCACTGTTTCTCCGCGGACGGTCCTCGCTGCCCGAGCTAGCTTTACAACTAGCATGGGCACCATCGACCACAGCCCCAAGAGAGGCCTGCATTCTAAAAGTTGTAGGCTTCCTGCTGAAAATGCGACTGATGGGATGAACACACCTGGGCTGCAAGCTCTGCCGCACGAGGCGAAAGCTAAGCTGCCGGGGTCGTTGGCAAGGCAGCGAGGTCATCAATTATGTCTCAGCAAACATCGCAAAGTCGATGCTGTAGGCTGGCCGAGCTGCTGGCAATGACTAAGAATTCTAAAATTTCAACGAACTAAAGTCGATGCGGCCAGGCAAAGCCGATTCCAAAACAGCATTACGCGTGTAAGCCCCCTTCAGATTTGGATGCCTCGCAGCCTGCAAGCCATAGAACTGCCACACGCCCTCGCCTGCTAAACATGTGGCAGATTAATTGGTCGCAGCCGGCATGGCAGGGATGGCGGCTGCAATTATTATGTCCGAGTTACGTCTCACGACACACTCGGCGGTTTATAGCCAAAACACAGTTGAATGGCGTTTTACCAGTTCAGTCAGTCCTGCAGTCAGTTGGATCCCACGCCTCACGCCTGACGCCGGACGCCGGTCATAGCCAGACAGAGATTGTATAGCGGCCGGTGCAGTAAAGATTCTATAGCGACCAGTTGTTAAGACGCTTGCAGTAAAACGTGTAAATGGTACAGTTCAGTACGATGCGCTGCTCCTGAGACGAGGCCCAAGGGTGCAGAGTCTTAGCATCGCGGTTGCTCATTAAAAACAAGGTTGGTTGCTACTGGACTTCCACCCGTCAATCTGCGCACAATCTGGGCACAGGCCTCGCTTTGGTGGCATTATAATGGCCGGCTCCCGCGTTTGGGTCCACTCATCAACCGTTCGGGCCTTCTCGAGCACGTCGCAGATTCTTGCTCGCAAATCGCGACGTCATTTCCTGTTTATACCCCCTAAGCGTTGTTATTATTTGTCGGGTATGGCTGTTTTATGCCACTGGTAGTTTGTGTCCTTAGCAAGTCTGGTTGGTGATCTCTTTTCATGCCGTCGACAATTTGCACTTTCAGGTTGTTCCCAGTTTTGCCCACTTAACGGAAACGCGTAAGGAGGGGTAGCGTCGCGGCTCGGGGTTTGAGATCGCCGAAATGCTTGTCTGAAGCTACATTCCGACAAGGCTCAAGGGAAAATTTTGCTGTCCGGCTTTGTTTCGCCTGGACTCTGGCCTTCCCGACGTCTTAGTTTAGTCCGGTATTTTCGAGAACTTTACTCCATCTGAACACACGGCTTGCGGCCGTGCGTCCCGATGACAACGGTTTTATTGAACGTATATGACGTGACTAATTGTCCAAATGAGAATACAAACGCCGCCATTTTGCACATTAACCGCGCATTGAGAGATGGCGTCGGCATTGGTGGGATATTTCATGGAGGAGTCGAGGTAAGGCATGTGGTGATGCATTACCCTGGGTGGGTTAATATTATCTACCAGCAGCTGGACCAGAAGCAGTTGAACTGGGTTAGTACAGGATTCGATTTTTTTTTTCTTTGTAAACCGCAAACTCTAGCAGGACATGAGCTGTTTGCGTCGCCTCTACGGTCGCCTTGGTAGTTTCAACCTGTCCTACATGTCAGCATGCCTTGGACATTTTCCATGGTAATGATTTTTGTACGACTCCTTCCATGCAGTCCGTCCCCTCATTCACTCCTTTAATAGCCCCCCTTGTTTTGATACAAAGGACAGCACTATTTAGCCATTAGCTACTCGGCTGTTGGCTTTCTATCAATTTCCTTGTCTTTGGCTCACTCTATCATGTCCTGCCCCAGCATTTTTTTATGTATGTCGCCATTATTGGGTGCCTCGAAGTCAAACTGCCTCCTCAACGCCACCTCTACTTGTACTTGTGCCGGCATCGAATGGCAGATCTTTGGCGACGAGTGGTCTTTTGGTTACTGCGAGGAGGGCACGGGCGTGTTCTGCTGCGCGCCGCGCAAGAACAGCATGTACACCTACCGGGAGACCATCACTCTGGGTGTGACGGCTGTCAGCACCGCCAAGGTTCGGCGGGCAAAAAGTGCTTTGGCATAGCATGCCTGCGGTCCCCACATTCACGTCCTCTGAGGGCAGGGGTGGCAGGGGCCCTTCCCTGGATCTGTGTAATGTCGTTCTTTGCAAAGTCATGGTGATGCGTGCCTACCCAGGTGTTAGAGGTGACACTGGGAGTAAGTAAGCAGTAAGGTGCACCCATGAGGGCATGTCACGGGGTATGTTTGAGGGGGAAGCAGTAGCTAATTGTGCACTGAGCAAACGCCGCTGACTGATGGGGTCACACGCTCACCAACGTTCTCATGACTTGTGAATGGCCAGTAAACGGTCCTCCCTTGCTGCCTTTGCTGACTGGGCACCAATGAACGAACTTGACGCGTATTTGACTGACCTGGGCTTATATAACTAGGATGTATGAAATGAGACAAGCAGTACTCCAAGTAGTAATACATTGTCCGTAGTAAATGTGTCTCCCCATGCCTCCAGGGGCCTGGAGTTGACTTCCCTTGGCAACCGCTGCCCGTTGCTTGACTGCCCATGTGCCTACCCCACACGTTTGCCATGCCTCCATGTGCCCTCTTGCTCTGTGCACCTGTTCACCGCATCTCATCAATGTCCCCATTCACCTGTTTTCTTGTGCAGGCGTGTGAGGGTTATCAAGAAGCTACATGTTCCTAAGTGCTAATGACTTCACCCCATGCTCTTGCTATTCCCTATCCATGCATGGTTTGCGCCCGTTCTGCCTGCAACGTTGGTCCCAATCTCGTCAATCGCCACGTTCTGATGTTTGCTTGGCCATCATGTCCTTGCCCCCTGCAACGTGGGCCCTAAGATCTTCGATGTCCTCGCTCGTTCGTTTTCATGGCCCGTACACGGGTAGGTGCGCGAAATCATCAAGGAGCTAAGCCAGGAGTGGCAGGGCAACACCTACGACCTGTTCGGGCGCAACTGCAACCACTTTTGCGAGGCCTTCTGCCAGAGGCTGGGCGTGGGGCCGCTGCCAGGTACGCCTGCATCGCTGAGGGGTTGGGTTTGTCAGGTTTAGCTTGGTTGGGGGAAGCAATTGGGTGGCTACACACCGCTTGACCGATACGTCAGTCCCATTAGCCCCAGTACAGACGGATTCATCAGTCCCATTACACAGTCACCACCCGCATGTGCGCTGTTGGGTCATGGCATGCTTGGCCCATGCCGTGGTCAATCACAAACAAACACAAACAGGTTGGGATAGCCTTTTCTATTGTGTTGACCCCTGCAGGTGCGCCATGGTCTGCCTTCTGTTTGCCGGCAAGTCCCCCGCACACATCACATGCTAAAGCAAGAGCCCTGTTCAATGCCATACATGTGTTCACTCTGTCTGTTTGGGAATATTATTGCAGAGCTATGTTTGATTTTCTTAACTTCACCGCGGGCTTGTTTATGCACATGTGTGTTTGTGTGGGCGGCCAGTGTGGTTGCTTTCTGTGTGTGTGGGTGGGTGTTGGTCTTCTGACATCCTTAAACTCCGGCTCCTGGCGAGCGCAACTCTTACAACGTCTGTCACACCCCATGCAATGCCCTCGATTCTCGTATCTCTGCAGCGTGGGTCAACCGGCTCGCCAACGGCGCGGATGCCGCACTCGACTTTGCGGGATCGGCCATGGACTCGGTGCGTGGCCCTCGGCTTTGAGTTCCTTGGCTGCGTTTCCCTTGGCTGTCTGCCATGGCTGTGCGATCTACCCCATGCACGTCCACCAGGGCCAGACAGGCTGCTGTTGGCGCGGATGCTGCTCACTAGTGCAAGCAAGCATGGGCGGTAGGCATTGCATGGGAGAGCAGGGATGGCGCTGTGCAGGGACGAAGGTGGAAGGGAGGAGGGGTGTGGGTGGCTGTGCATTGCATGGAATGCCGTGTTGCCTTGCCGGTGATTCGCTAGCCTTGCAAGGGTACCCCATGTATCAGTAGCCCTCAAGGCATAGGAATGGGGGCAGGCAGGAAGGAGCGGACTGAAAAAGGACGGGGCGGGGAGGAGGACCAGAAAGGCCGCCTTCATTTGTGGGCAATTGGCTCTCCAGCACAGTCTCTGTGCAAGGCGACTGTTTATAGCGTGGTTGCACTTGAGCTGCCCCAGCCTGGCTGGTGTTCAAGTTGGCTTGGCGTTGGCATGAGCCGCGTGGGTAGTCCAAGGGGGTGGGAGGGAGTTGGAGGGAAGGGGGTGGGGAGGTGGGGACAACATAGGGAGGCATAAGAAGATGAAGTCCATGTACATCTCTGTCCACCCCTTTTGACCTGCCCATATATTCTCCTTTTGAGGACTCGTGATATTTGATACTAAGATCACGAGATCTGATCCAAGGAATTTATATTTAATGTTTTTTTTTTTGCATTTGCGGCTTCCATGTTCTGGTGACACTGTGGCCGCCAGATGCGGGCGTTTGGGTCAGACCTGTCGGATGGCATGCGGAGCGTGCTCTCGTGGATCAAGGGCGACCGCAGCAACCGGGCAGGCTCGCAGCGCAACAGCCCGATGTCGGCACGGAGCGCGCCTGCGGGCACCACCTCGGATGATCGGATGGGGGGTGAGGCTCCGGCGGTTGCCGAGGTGGAATCGATGGAGGATGTGGAGAGGGATCGGGAGGATGGCACCGCATCCACGGGGGGTGGCAAGAAGGCTCTGTTCTCGGGGCTGCGGCGCTCCCAAACGGCCGTGCGTTGAGACGTGAGAAGGTTGAAATATGTGAGACATAGATCTTGCATCTTGTGGCTAATGGCCATGCCTTGTCAGTCATTGGGGTGGGTACTACTGTCAGAGGAGCTGTGTGTCTCGTTGATGTTACTATCAGAGGAGACAGTACCAATGTACCTATTTCAAGAGTGTTCCACTTGGTACCAGGCATTCGCCTGCTGGTATTGTCAGATAATTAATTAATTAATTAATTTTAAACTCGTGCTCCCGTTAGGGAGTCATGGAGCACTGGAGTGCTTTTAATCCCTGTATGAAGTGAGACAACTATGCATGGACGCATGGTGATGGTGCACAACAGGAAGAAAGGGCAGAGACCCCCTTTCTCCTTCATGCCAGTGGCATGCCACAACAGCAATCGGACACGCCAGACGGGCCCCCTAGGGTAGAGCTGATGTTGATAGATTTTGTAGAATGTAGATAGCTGTTGTGGATAGATTAGACCGGTAGGACTGTTTGCTCCCATCGACCATCCATCCATCCATCCATCCATCCATCGGGGTTAATGCTCCGTGACTCCCCAACGGGAGCACGAGTCTAATTAATTAATTAATTAATTAATCGGACACGATAGCTAGACGATCCGGCAAGTTCTGTGGGTGCAATAAGACCCGCGGTGTCAGATAAGTTATTGTAGCCGAGGAAACTTCTTAAGTTGAATGATTTGAACGATAATGGCATTGACATGACACCCCAAAAGGGCACTTTTCTGGAAACCATACCTAGGCATGTGATAAAAATCCAGTTATGATGGGGGACTCGGCATGGACATGTGCTACACTAGACGTGACGGGCTCACCCCCGGGCAGCCTCCTGGTTTGTCTGTAATATGGAGGCAGATGGTGCGCAAGGATAGATGGCAAGTAGTGATGAAGGAGACCACCCCCAAGCCTGTGGGGGCTCCGCGTGTGACCAAGTATGGCATTCATAGCGATTCGGGCCGCGGTGCCCACACCCCTGTAACTAGGACCTAGATAGCTTATACCATCCATTCCATCCCCTGTTCCGCTCCCACTGAGGGCTTATGCTCACGTGACGCAGTCACGTGTCTATTAATTAATTAATTAATTAATTAATGATGGGAGACCATAAATATGATTAAAAAAAAATTTCCAACCACTTGGGGGGGTACTACCCCCCACCATGTGACAGTTATGTGCTAAAAATAGAAAAAGACGCTATTTTTGGCCGATTTTCCCTAGAACAATGGGCAAACCCAATGTGGCCAAATCATATATTCCCATCTAATTGCAACCCTTGCCATTAATTCCAGCTAGTTTGCAGGTCAGAATAAGCATGTTTAGACACATTGAAATAATTTAGCCCAAAACACGTATTTTTTGGTGCCTAATAAAATATATCAAATCATAGACACATGCAATGGGGTCAAATCTTATGAAGGAGACAACCAGCGCAGGCCAGAAATCGGGAGAATCCGGACCATGGTAGCTCGAGCCTGCCGTTATGTTGTCCGCGTGTTCGAGTCGTTCAGGATGATGAATATGAATGGTGATGGAAATGTGTATCCGTGTGCATTGAAATTATGGCTGGCTTACGTGTAGAGCGACTAGATGACCTAGACGGTGGGGCCGGAAACAGCATGCTTGATCAGGGCGTGTGTTTCGAGCCTAACTGGCCGGGAGTGTCTAGTGGTGAGCACCATTGCTGCGATCGCTCTCCCACCATTTACGAGGAAATACCCGCAAATGGAAAACCACTGAAAAGGTCTAGCTAGTCAGTCATCACGTTAGCCATGCCATGATTCCAAACGTCCAAGAACTGCACACGGTGCAAAGGCAAAAAGCCGGAGGACAGCACTTTCAAATGTGCGGCGGGAACCAAAAGCCCGCGGATGCCAGAAAACATCGTGTTGCGGCAGCGACGCGACGATGTGGACAACGAATCCAGTGCCAAGCTCGGAACGGCCGCAAAGGAGATCTGGCATCACAGGGTTCAGATGTGCGGAGATACTATGCGATCCAGCCGGTCCACGACCTGTTTGTAGAGCTTGTGCCAAGGGGCAGCACCGAACAGATGTGGGTGACGTTGCAAAAAACATCGGACTTGACGGAGCATAATGGCTCGGTCATAGTCTTTGACCAATAAACGCTGCAAGAGTTCAACAAGAGTCGTGATGAAATCAACACGATAAGAACAAAGACGGGAAAAACGATGTAACTGAGAAAGAACAACACCATATTTTGCTGTGTGGGAAAGGAGACTGTGAATATCGGGGTAACGAATAAAAGGAATTTGCTGGTATTTAGGATCCTTGCGCTTATCATAGACAGCCGTACGCCAGCCCTTCTTGTTATGGGTAATGTTAAGATCGAGGTAATTGCAATGAGTATCCTCCGACGTGAGCTTTAATGTGAGGGACGCTTGCGGGTAGATGCCAGGCAGACCAGCGGTGATATACAAATGGGTTGCGAAATCAGGGTTGTCGAAAGCGATGACATCATCAATGTATCGACATGTATGGATAAAACGCCTGATGAGAACATCATCGTTTGAGGCAATGAGATTCTCCATGAATGCAAGCTCATAAGTGTATAGATAGAGGTTTGCAAGGAGCCCGGCACAGTTAGTGCCCATAGGGATGCCGATAGCTTGTTGGTATACATTGCCCGCAAAACAGATGAAGGTGTTATCAACAAGATAAGAGATCCAATGGACAAGGTCAGCCTTCGTGATAATATAATTATAACCATCCCGCACGATAGCACCTGCCGCGATCCCTGAGAGCCACGTTGCCGTGGGCTTGGTCTGAGAAACACGCACGTGCAGGTGGTTGCGCCCGTGAGGCCTACGTGCATACAGACGAGTAAGGAGGCTATCTAAACGAGCTTTCAAATCGTGCAAATCTAGTGTGGTATATAGAGTGGTGAAATCATAGGTGGCTATGGGCATAGGTATACGTTTCTCTGCTGCTGTCTTAGAACGGCTAAGGGCGGCAAGGCGTAGGCGTACTTGGGCTGAGTCTATGACGATCCAACTACCAGCGCATTCATACCCGGCATTCGACAGCACCTCCACCCATAATGCATTGGCTTCGGGGAGAAGAGCATTCAAAGCATGGCAGATGAGTTTCGAGAGAGGCATCAGTGGGGCTGAATGCGACGCAGCAATGGTGCGCAAAGCAACAGGAGTTTTGTGCAGCTTAAGAGTGAGATACAGATATGGGAACGTAGTGGTGGTGGCGCGTCGCTGCCGCTTAAGGAATGCCCGAGCAAAAATGTTTTGGCTGTGCAGAAAAGCCCGATGAGCAGCAGTGATACTGGCGGTGGACTGTGCACGCTGAACATAGGTAGGGCTGGACGCCAACTCGTGTTGCAAAGTAGCAAGGTAGTGCTTCTTGCATATGAAAGCAAAGTTGTTGGCACTCTTGTCAACACACGTGATGATAAAGTCCTGCTTGAAGTGGTCAAGAAGTGCTTTATCTGTGGTGTTGAGCCAGGTGGTGCGGTGGACCTGCTGGAGACGGTAATCAAGCCTGGTGAGACGTGCATTGCATTCGTGAATGACGGCGCGAAACCACGGTTCCATGGCAAGGGGAGCAAGCTGTAGGTCCGTGCTCATGGCATTGCAGAATTTGCGCAGTGATGTGGAGAGCAGTGCATTCACCTCTTTGGCACACGTGCGCTGGACCCACGGCCGAAACTTGGTGCCTTTGGCAAAAAGGTCTACAAGCGTGTGGCTCGGCAGGATGCTGAGGTCAGCGGTCATGACGTGCTGTGAGGTGGGATCAAGGTACTTGAAATACCGTTGTTGTTGGCAGGGGCAGGGCCCTGCCAAGATGGTGGCCAGCTCGGTGGGCGTTGTATCGCGGCTGACCTTCCCGTTGCTGAAAACCATTTGTCCCAAGGTGGGAGAGTAATGCCAGGCGGCAATGGGAGTGCCGAAAGTGTTGCGCACCACGAGCGGCATCGCAGCCTGCACTTGCGGCAAATGCAGAATGTGTGGCAAACACAGCTCATCCATCGCAGCATGAATGAAAGGTGAGATCAGCAAACGGCGCGGACGCAGTGCATCTGCATTCCCATTGACACGGTGCCGAATGATACGTGAGAGAAGGCCTCGCAGACTAGTGGCATGGGAGCGGGGGACTTGCAGATCAGCTGGGGAGCACGACCCGACGGCAATGTGTAAGCTGGTAAGCTTCTTCAAGCTGCAGGCTTCGAGATAGGATGCATGAAAGTTGCCGCGTTGCATAAGCCGAGACATGTGACGTAAGCAGCGGAGACTGGTGGAGTAAAGGGAAGGATCGGTGGACACATGTGTGGAAGGTGGAGGGGCCGGGGTGACGCTGGGGGGATAGGGGCGATATGGGTGGAGATTGTGCTTCAGACGCCAGGCACGGATGAACATAAGAGGGCGGGGACGGAGGGGAGGCGGGCGGCGGCGAGACCGAGCTTTGAAACTCTTGCCTTCAATGCAAAAACCGTGGGGCAGAAATGCATGTAACATTCGTTTCCAAAACGTTTCCCGATGCCCTGCGGCTTTGCGAAAAGCGGCGCCGGTAAAGGTGCCGGGGACATGTTCCAAGGGGACGACTCGCCAATCCCACCACCCGTATTGGGCCATGGCGCCATGTAGGGGGGTGTCGTCGTTGGCGGCAGGGCGGCCAATATGAAGGCGGCGTGCCGCTCGGACATGTTCCTGAAAACGCGTCCAGGCATCCCGTTGCGTCTGGCCAACGTAGATACGCTGAGGGTACCTGCGGTTGTAAATGGCATAAATGACGCGACGGGTGCTTACGGGGTGTGGGCGAGTGGAGTTGGTAAGCGACAAATGCGTGCGCTGTAAGCGCCGGAGGCGACGTAGAGTATGGTCATCCTTGCAGTGATGGTTATGGCGCGTGTTGATGCGACAACGCTTCCGCCATGCCTGTGAGGAGATACGATAGGGGAACTGCCGAGAAATAGCAGTGTACTTCCGGTAATCAATGCCACTGGATTGCCGTATTCTGTGGAGGGTAAGAGCATGCCAGAAAGTCATAAGGTGTTTCATGATGATTCAGATGCACTGAGAGCTAAGACATCAAACAGAACCAGAGCGGAGCATATTGAGGTAAGTCAATATTCACTGCGTAACACCCGTTACGCGATAGCGGTGGTCCATGATGCATCTCCCCGGGGCAGGATGTGGCTAACAACACAGCTGAATGGACTCGGAACATGTGGATTCCCAGTGGGGGGGCCTTCCAATTGTCATACTTGACACCTCTTTCCTGTAACGAAAAGATTTCCCTTCTTCATGTTCCAGATGAGTCACCGTGCTCCTGCCTTTGTGTTTTTTTGGCGTTTGTAAAGAGATATGGGAGGGTAAACAAAAGCAAAGGCTGATATTGCCGTGTGGGGGGCCCGATCCTTGGTTAGTCTCTCAAGTGCCCACAGAAAAACACGAGAGTAGCACACACAGCGCGCAGCCCAGCCTAGCTCCCTCAGTAAGAGTAAAAGAAAAAGGACAAGAACAGCAAAACAAACGAGAACAAGAAAAAGAACAAAACACAGACACGTAGTGCAATGTGAGCGGAATGATGGAGGAAGGTGAGAGGGGGACATCGTATTGAATGTGTAGGCATTGAGGCAGCCGAAGCGTCCCATCCCCGGGTACATTCGTGGCTTTCAAAAAAGCCACAACCTGCGTGGAAGAGGAAAATGCAGGAACGATGAGTATGATCCTGAAAACGAGGTTGAGGAAACGCGGAGAGGAAATGCCGGCCGCTGAAACGATTCCGATGGAACTATGGGTTTCGCCGACATGAGGCGGTGCAGCTGACTATCTCTATGGTGTCGTGTGTCACCGGGAGTGCCGGTTCACGTGCGCACTCGTCGGACTAGCCCGACGACATGTGTGCTTGGTTGCCCACGGCTGAAATCCTCTTGCCCGTCATGCAAAGGCCACGCCTCCTAGCCGAAAACGAACTATATTCAACCAATCTAATATCAAGGAGACAACCAGCGCAGGCCAGAAATCGGGAGAATCCGGACCATGGTAGCTCGAGCCTGCCGTTATCTTTCCGCGTTTTCGAGTCGTTCAGGATGATGAATATGAATGGTGATGGAAATGTGTATCCGTGTGCATTGAAATTATGGCTGGCTTACGTGTAGAGCGACTAGATGACCTAGACGGTGGGGCCGGAAACAGCATGCTTGATCAGGGCGTGTGTTTCGATCAAATCTTATATTCAAAATTGGCCCAGGGTTGCAATCACACAGCCCCAAAGTTTCAGCTCATTCTGACCACGTTTACCCACATTGAAATATGGTCATGTGCAAAAAAAAATTGATCGCTTTTTGTGGTTTGGAGCTCAAACACCACCACAAAGACACCCTTGCCCACCACAAACTGGGCCAAAACAAGTGCAATTAATTAAATTAATGTATCACGAAGCTTGCCACCAAATTACAGGTCATTCTGACCTAGTTTGCCCATATTACATCTTGTTATATAGCTGCCAGCCTGCATGCTTGGTGCACCATGACATGAGGCAATACCATGAGCACATTCCTAAGCTTGCCCCCTGCAAATGGGGCAGAACCACGAAAAACAAATGCTAGTAGATGCTTGAAGAAAACAACCACCAACTCTTTAACCATTATGAGCAGGTATGACCGCTTGCGGGAATCACTCATAGCCAACACCATGTCATGACGCTTATGGATAAAAGGTGCATCCTTCATAGCCATAACGACCTGATCCCTGTCATCTAGGAAGTACAAGCCATGTGTAATGGAGGCTAAACAGGTGGGGATGTGAAAAGTAACTCACATATTCTCACCTTCCATACAACAACCTTGTTTTCCAGCAGGCTGAAGAGCCATGACAGGCGTTTATGAGCTCGCCAGCTCCTTGCAACGGTGATGCCGCTCCCAGGCAGCTAGGGTCCTTGACTACGCAATATAGAATGTCTACCGTGTGAAAACCTCCATACAGGAAGCGTAGCAAAGCCAGATAACTGCCCGATCAATTCTGGGTAGCTTTAGGAAGCATGGCATACGCAGCGTAAGGAAAACCACTGAAAGCTGCGGAAAATCTGATAGCACAACTGCAACAAGTGGAGAACAAAATAGCAAGAAGAACCCAGAAGCGGCGCCAAAAGTTTCATGCCAGGCTCACTAAGAGCGCAAACAGACTGGGCGGTGACATGCGGCAAATCAACGTACCACGGCCGGCATTATTTCCTACCCAGGCGCGCAAGAAAAGCCAGCCAGCCATGGATTGATTAACCGCGGATCGCGCAGGCCTGAACGAAATCATTTTAGAAATGACAAGAAATGGCCGCAGATCGAAGACGCTTAGGTTATTTTCATGGTGTCCGTTACTGAACGGCTCTTACTGCATCAATACAACCCACGAATATCGAGTTCTACCGCGTCGCAGGCACGCATGCTAGATTATTCATCGCGGCCAAATTGTTGGATGAGACCCCCGTGCAAATCTGTACCAACAAAGGCAGCGAATTTGCAAATAGTGCAGATCTGGCTACTATGAAACATCATAATAGAACATCACTTTTAACCATCGGCTTAATTTTTCGGCCTGTCGCCCGCCGGATTAGCCATATTTTAACGGAACGCACGTCGCCATGGCCACCTCCGCACGGTGCGCGCACTGTGCACCACAATTTCACGGTCCGTCGGTACCGTCCCGACTTTTTTGGCGCCAAAAAAGTCCTGGGTGTCATGTCCCCTGAATTAATTAATTAATTAATTAGACTCGTGCTCCCGTTGGGGAGTCACGGAGCATTAACCCCGATGGATGGATGGATGGGTGCAAACAGTCCTACCGGTCTAAGCTATCTACATCAGCTACCTACAACATCTATCTAACAGCATTACTAACTACAACATCTATCTAAACAGCATCACGCTAGCTGCCCTAGGGGAGCTGTCTGGCGTGCCTCCCGCGGGTTTGCACACGCGGGCGCTTCCCCACAGGGGGGGGCTCGTTGTCCTCTATGACCTGGGCCCACTTGGCCTTGTCCATCATCTTCTTCCAAATCACGGAGAGGCCTAGGCCCCCCATGTCCTCTACTAGCTGTTCTTTGAAGGTGCTTTATTAATTAACTAGAATGGATTCTCCCGATTTCTGGCCTGCGCTGGTTGTCCCCTTGATATTTATTAGTACTAGAACGGGCGCCTGCGTCGCGTGGATCCCAACAAGGAAACTTTGACAATCCTTTGTACAGAATGGGAAGGAGGGAGGGCGCCCTAGCTTCTGTCACTGCCTGGGGGAGCAAGCCACTAGGGACGAGGGCATAGGGGCAGATGACATATATGACTCGTGAGCACTTCCAGGATTTTCATAAAAAGAAAATAGTGAGTAATATTAGGTTTTTTACTGGCTTGGAAATGTAATACCTTACTCTAGGGTAATGCAGCCGACATGAGATGAACGTCAATCAAACAACAAGACCATGCCTTGTATTCAACTCGCAAATTCACTGAGAACACCAAAAGTCAAGCCTGCCGTGGTGTTGGGTACGTGCACTGAGCCGTCACCCCGTCAGACGAGCTTAGTCACAGGGCACGCGGCTGAAGGCGCACGGTGTAGCTTTCAGTTTGAGAGAACGAGCCCGGTCAAGACAAGTGTGCTATCAATTCGCTGAGTGGGATTCATAAGCATGCCCGTGCAACAGAAACTGACGGCTGCGCTTGTGCAACCGAGTTTAATTAATTGTGCAAGGTTCCGTCATAGCGAGTATATTGCCTCCTGACCCAAGTTGGCTGATTACGATCACTCATTGTTGTCAGAAAGCAACAAACGTGAAAATGATCACTCGTGTTCGATCGAGGCATGGACGCTCACGGACAAGCTGGGTGAGATTAATTAGGCAGCGTAGGATAGCATTTGTAGGACATCTTGCTCGAACCAGTCAGGTATAGACACCGCCGTTGGTCTGGCCGGCCCCCAGCAGCTTGGCCAGCCAGGCCGGCATATCCTGACCTGGCCTTGCATGCCCCAAGGACTGACAAAACAATCATGAGAAGGGTTGGTAGACCTGCCATTCAAACTATACCGATCAGTTGCTGGCCTATACCTAGTGGTCCCAGCCCAGTTTTAAGACCGCATTTCCCCCCTCTCTCTTGCTTGGACTGCTATGCAGGACAAGAAGAGGTCGGGCAGACCAGGCATTGTTGGTCCGGGCCCACACGCCAGCCCGGCCCCTGTCAGTGTGGGCAAGCCGCCCCCCGGCCCCCCAGGAGGAAGGGGCGCTTTGCTGAAGTAGAGTAGCTCAGTAGGATTTTAATTTGTAGATTAGCTCAGAGTTAGCTTCTAATGTTAGGTTTCGCAGCTTCGCTCATGACCCCCACCCACTATCAGTATCAGCAAGGGAACTGAATACGTGCTATATGATCTCCCAACGCAGTCATGTTATAATTTTATTTTATTTTTTCATTTAATGTGCGATCTTAGCGATACGCTAGCTAGACTACATAGCAGGCATGGTACCAGGATAAAACTTGTTGTTGCTGATTAGTGACGAGCATATCATGGCATTTTTGTTGACTATATCAAGGCCTTTGACACGGTCCTCTGGGAGGCTCTTTGGGCCATCCTAGCTCTGGATCGAGTGCCACCTGCGTTTATTGCTGCCATTCGCCGACTGTATGAGGGCTCACAGGCAGTAGTGCGGACTGCGGAAGGCACCACCCCACCATTCAGTTCCCCCTTCACCACGGGGTGTGGCAAGGTTGTGTCCTGTCCCCATGTACCTGTTCATTATTGTCGTGGATCACGTCATGCGCCGGGCACGTGCGCGCTTTACTGCTCTTAAGGGGTTCGAGCCAGGCTTGGACATCCTTAACGTGAAAGAGCACGGCGGGGTTAGACCTGGTTACCGCCTTGCCGACCTGATTTATGCGGATGACACCACGTACCTCATCGAAAGCCCCGAGCACATTCAGACCTGGCTGGACTGTCTGGGCCTGGAGGCGCGGGCGGTGGGGTTGGAGATTAGTGTCAAAACTGAGGCGATGGTGATTGGGGCCTCCAGTACACCACCGCTGCCGCGCCTGCTTGACGGGACGGAGGTCCCGTTCCGCGACCGCTTCAAGCTGTTGGGGAGTTGGCTTCCTGACACTGCCGACGATGTGGACACGGCCACATCGGCCTTGCCTGGGCCAAGCTCCGTTCGCTCAACACCTACTGGCGCTCGAAGGGCCTGGGCGAGCACCGCAAGCGCATGCTCTTCAAGGTCCTCGTCCTCACGGCATGCTCACGTATGGCGCCGAGGCGTGGACACTCCCACCCAAACTGGCAGCTAGGCTAGACGGCACGGTTTACAGGATGCTCCGACAGGTCCTTAACGTAGGGTTTTCCGAGCGTCCGTCATCAGAGTCTTTGTATCATGGCATGCCTCGTATTTCGGACGAGATTAGGCAGCGTAGGATAGCATTTGTAGGACACCTTGCTCGCACCAGCCAGGTCGACACCGCCCTTGGTCTGGCCGGCCCCCAGCGGCTTGGCCAGCCAGGGCGCCACATTCTGACCTGGCCTGGCCCCGAGGGCATTCCCAAAAGGGTAGGGAAACCTGTCACGACCTACATCCAGATGTTGCTGGACGACCTAGCTAGTGGTCCCAGCCCAGTTTGAGCACCGCATCCACTCTCTCTCCCGTCTTTGGACTGCCATGCAGGACAAGACGCGGTGGAAGAGGATTGTCAAGGCGCACACGCCCGACCCTGTGGGCAAGCCCCCTCCCCCCAAGCGGAGGCGGCGTTTTGATGAGTAGTGTAGTTAGGATTTTCTAGACTAGATAGCTTAGAGTTAGGATAGTTCGATTACGCGGCTTCCTCCACCCCATCCATCATGGAATATGTGCTATGTACATGATCTCCCAACGGAGGCATGTTATAATACTAGTATGTAGTATAATATAATATAATATAATATAATATAATTTAATTTAATTTAATTTAATTTAATATCATGGCGGATATGTAAGCATATGAAGTTTGCCTTAATTGCAAAATGTCCGACATCCACGGCTTGAGTCAATCTACTAAGTACTTTCTGCATCTAGTACTCAAGGTGGTTGAAAGATACTGAATTTCCGGTTTCCATATTGCAGCGTGCAGTGTAGGTGCACTAATGCTCGTAATTATTGGGCATATTTTAAATTCAGTTTCAGGCAACGAGCCAACGATGACGTTGGTTTTCTACAGTAGTTTCCCAACGCGCTGCCAATTACCATGCACTCGAAAGCAGGACGCTAGCGGTGGTTGTTGTTGCCCACGCTGCACTGGGCAGCAGAGATTTCAGTGTCATTTGGACGCAACGAGCCACGAGCCACGAGGTAGCCATGGCTGACGGCGGAGCTCATACCGTACCATAACGTTTGAGCACCGAATTTAGCCGTGAATATCACAATTGTTGCGTCTTTCTACGACGCACATGCTGATATAATTTTCCGAAGCTATTACGCAATATATGACGAGCAAACGCTCCTCGACGCAACGCAGCCTGGCGGCTGCGCTCGGCAATGAAAATACGTCTGCAGCTCCAGCTGCAGCTTCGCCATCAGGGCCGGAAGGCTGTGGTGACACTAGTCGCGCACTGGTGCTCGCCGCCTCGCCCCGAACCCTCCCGGGCTTTCCTCGCCCTCTGCATCGCCTGACCCAAAGCGCAGTCGCCCAGGCGAACCTGGCTGGTCTGAGCGTGATTTTGACGTTGCTAGGCTCTTTACCACCTTCGACGTCAACACGCCTGCCTTTTTCGACATATTGCCACCCATCATGCAAGATACTGGAGCTCGTGTTTTACGGGTCACACGCCTCACTGCTGGCCCTGTGCCAGCAACTCCAACTCAACACCCACTTTTTCCGCAACGGAGCTGACGGCCGGTTTTCCCATCGCGTATCTGACGACCCTTCTCCGGCCAACCTGGCCGGCTGGTCTCGCCCCCGCCTTCAGCTCGCAGCTCTCTTTACCCTCGTTAAGCGCTCGGCCGAGGACCTTCTGCACCCCGCCCCCATTACCGAATCCACCTTCCTCCACCACCTCCACGACGCCCTCTCACAGCACGTGACGCCCATTGCTGCAGATGTGGCAGCTGTGGGTCGCATGCTGGCTGCTGAGCTCCCCACCATCCCCACCGCCACCGCCACCCTCCTCGCCTCCCCCCCCCCCCCCTCCGCCTCCACCGACTCCATCACCGCCCAGCTCCGCGACATCGACCAGCGTCTTAAGGACAATGCCATCGCTATCGAGGTCCTGCATGCAGAACACCGCAGGCCTCACCGCCCAGGCGGTGAAGGACATTGCCGCCAAGCCAGCCCCTGCTGGCCTGGCCGGCAATGCTCCTCCCTGCATCACGACCTGAGCGGACATGCTTAAGCAGCACACCACCTCCACCACCTCCGCCGTCGCAGCCCAGCTCCAGCGGCAGACGCTTGACCTCCGCGAGTAGACCGAGCTCGCCAAGCGCAGCCTAAACGTCATTGTCAGGAACTTCGACATGGAGGAAGGTGAGAATTCCGAGAAGCTCACGCGTGCGTTTGAGAGAGAAATCCTAGGTCGCATGGGCCTGAATCGGGTGAGCTAGATCGAGGTGGTCGCCCACCGCCTTCCCCGCGCGCGGGGTAAGGCATGGGGGCGCCCCCGCTCCTTCTCGATCACCTTTCAGAACCTGGCGGACAAGATTTCTTTCCTTAGACGCCGCAAGCGGCTCGAGAAGACTCACTTCACCCTTGACGACGACTTGACCCTGGCGCAGCAACAACGGCGACGGGAGCTATGGCCGACCTACCTCCAGCTCCGGCAGACCAAGGCGGGGCAGCCGGTGTGCTGGAAGGGGGCGGCCATCTACGTCGGCCACAAGCCCTGGCATGCGACCCCCGCCGCGCGGCCCCAACGACTGACTCGAGACGCCCCAGCTTAGTAGGGGAATACAGCAGTAGTAGTGTAGAATATATAATAGACCGTGGCCATGTACATGTACGCCTCCTACATGCACTATTCCAGCTGATTCACGAGCATGCATTATTTAGCCATGTACATGCGTGCCTATGATGTGCCACACCCCAGATGATGCCTAGCTTTATTTCGTTAAGCTGTGCCCATGCAGAGAGCTGCTCTCTGCTGAGATGCCGCGCTCTAGTTTTTTAATTTGTATAGCTATGATGATCTTCCCCCCCATGACTGTAGGCTCCCCCTTAGCTCCAGGGGCATAGCTTGATAGATCATGGGGATGCAGGTGCCCTGGTGCACCTAGAGCAAGGGTCGTTTACATTCCCACCCTTGCAGGAAGTAGCTTAGAATGTATTACAGGCCATATGCCCCTTCTCAAAGGCTATGTGCTACATATACTCCCAACGGAGTTATGTTCCTAATTAATTAATTAATTATCTTCCATCATCATTCCGTCATCATTCCGTCATCGCGACTAGCAAATGTGCACCACCCTTATGCTGGCATATGCCACCCCTATAGTGACCCTATAGTGACCGCGGCCTAGGATGGGGTCTCACCCTAGCTAAAACCTAAACCCTGAACCCAAACCCGTCTCCAGACTTTCCTTGACCCCATGGCCTATGAGGGGCACTGCTCACCAGGTTATGACATTTAGGCTGGCATCTGTCACCACCCCGGCAGTTGTGATGGTGTGTTGGGGTGTGACAAGGATGGCGAAAAATTGCACGTACTTACTCTTAAGATTAAGAACGCCCAATTTTTCGCCACCCTGCCACCCCTTGGCGCGGGTCATAGGAGGTGTTTGTCAAGGTGTGAGAGTGATGGCGAAAAATTGCACGTACTTACTCTTAAGATTAAGAACGCCCAATTTTTCGCCACCCTGCCACCCCTTGGCGCGGGTCATAGGAGGTGTTTGTCAAGGTGTGAGAGTGATGGCGAAAAATTGCACGTACTTACTCTTAAGAGAAAGAACGCCCAATTTTTCGCCACCTTCCCCCACTGGCCGGCGCTGGGGTTGGCGTGGGTTGTTGGATGTGGCGAAAAATTGCACGTACTTACTCTATATATAAAGAACGCCCAATTTTTCGCCATGTCCTCGCATGGTGAGGGAGGCGACGAGGGCCGCGCGGCGGGGTGTGACCGGAACCGGATCGACGTCTACTCGGAGACGAGGAGACAGTGAGCGCGACGTCTTGGAGGTTGTAAACCGTTTTTACAAAGAAATGCATGGCAGAAAAACAGGCTTTTATTAAAATATTTAAAATTACTTATCCGCTCCCTGCAGGAAAGGAGCGATTTCATCCATCGACAGGCCAGACAACGACGTGATCGAATAATCCTTCTCATCGCCCCACCACGAGGGTTTATACCTATCAAGAAACGCATGCATGTCCGCCTTCGAAATTTCCAAGTAACCACCGCCACGGCTGTTGCCCTTTGACCCTTTGGCAGAAATTCCCAGAGTTGGGCTTAACAACCTGTTGACGAGCCCGCTACACTGTGCAAAAGACAAACTACCAGCCTCGCCTGCTCGCCGTTGGTATCCAAATGTTGAGCGCATGAACCAGGCCTTGTCGGCAATTTCGCCGTCAATTCTATTCCCTAGTGCAATCGTCTCGTCGCGCGTCAACTTCATTGTGAGATTGGACGGATCAGCCGTCGTGATGAAGTCGATGATAGGCGTCCCTTCTAGTAGCTTGAGCGTAATGGCCAGAGACTGTGCTAGTCCAAAACGAGAATACGCCTTCAAATCAAACAAGGACTCTGACTTCTGCAGAATCAACAGATTGTCTCTGAAATGCTCCTTGGTTCCTAGTCCCGTCAACTTCGAATATTGCCGAATGCCAACGTACGCCTTCCTCCCCATCTCCTTGTCCAGAATTTGAGGGAGCTCGTCGTCGATGAGATTATATGGAATCTCATACAACCGATGAGTCAATTCGTACACCGCCTTCAGACGCATTTCGTACGGTGAAAGTGGAACCGTGCCGCCGATTCTCCCCTCTAGATCCTTGTACTCCTCCTCGCTCAGAAGCACCACCTCCCTGTCCTTGTCTGGATCTTCTAGTACCGGAAGCGGAGGGGCGTCGATGTCCCCCAACTCCTCCACAGCCGACACCTCCACGCCGTAGTCCTCCGTCAGTATCTTGATGAGATTTCCCTTGTAGTGGGACCTCGACACCGCGAGATCTTGCTGGTTCCGGCAGAAGAGACGGAACTTGGGGCAATTTCTGTCATAGATACGCGACTTGTCCGCGCTCCAGTCGCAGACTACGTCGGCGTTGTCGAACAGCAGCTGGATGAGCGCAGTGTCCCCCGCGATCATGTTCTCGACGATCGTGCCGTAGTCCGTTGGGGGGCGGTTAATGAGCGAAGTATCGTCTCGGTAGAAGATTACCATCTCTCCCTTGACTAGATGGCGAACCCTAAAAATTTGCTGGAGGGTTGTCGTGTAGCTCGCGTAGTTATCCCCGTTGATGAACATCCCCACCATGCTGTCGAATGTGTGCTCGGTATAGGAGACCCCAACCGTGATCGTTGGACTGAAAATCAGAAAGTCAAGGTCAGCCCACGCAGCATTCGCACCAACCTCTAGATCCTCTTTGCTTGTCAGGCTAGTGTAAAGGCGACCATTCTTTTTCTGCTCTGTGATTTTTTTTAATACCTCATACGCCATGGCGGCCTCTTTTTTTCCAGACATTGGGCAGAAGATCCTCTCACCCGCCTCTATCCTCCTCTGACACTCAGTAACAAACCTGTCCACGCAGACCTTTCGCCAGTTCTTTTCTGATGTCACATCCACCCATCGCAGAGTCCTGTTGGTAGGGCGCCGGAAGGTGTTGCAATCCACCTCCATAGTATCCGCCGCGCGATAGGCCGCTATGAACTCGTATACCTTTCGAGTAACGGTAGCGTCTAATGCAATCACGACCTTGGACGTCTCAATGAGCCTGATGAACTTCCTCAACACCTCGCGCTTGTATTTCACGTGGCCCTGCGAAATCGCGGTGAGGGTGTTATATATTTCGTCTAGGATGAGGAGATCGAACGGTTGGTCTGTGACGCGCAAGATGCTGTTAAGAACAACCAGCACCCTGTCATCAGACATCATCCCCTTCGGACCGCTCAGGTAGTGACGGAAATTCGGGTCACTGGACAAGATATGGAACGCGTTGTCCTCCCATGCAATCGTCCTCCCGCGCTCGCCCAGAGACTTGTAGTTGCGATCCTCCTCCTTGGACAGGCTGATGTTAGCCACCATGCAGCACACGCGAATACCTGGATCCCTCCTCACCGCCTCGTTGACGAGTTCACGAATCCTCTCAGATTTACCTGTCCGCAGTTGGACTGGACGAGGATGGTGCTCTTGTGCGGGCCTCTAAATAGCGCATCCCAGCTGAAAGGCTTGATTTTCTCGGACGAGTACGTGTGAGTGAACGGGACTTGATCAGAGTCCGCCCCTTGCATAACGGGAGGTGCGATCTCGATCTTGCGAGCATCTGGCGATTTCCTGTAGCAGTCATAGAATACCTGCCCCGATGGGTATTGGAGCGTGAATGGGCCGTTCTTCTCGTGCACCTTGTTGCAGATGAGGCAGATGTGGTCGTCACACTGTTGATACTTAACCCTCACGAGCTTGACGTCTGGAGACAACTCAATGCGGCCACATTCGAGGTAATCACATTCGGGGGCCACCTTCTCCATCGCGGCGAGAGATGCAGAAATGTCGATGTCCTTGCCCGCCGCCTTCACCGTACACTCGCGACGTCCGCGAACCCTCTCCTCTTGAGCGATGCCGCCCAGTCCGGAGGCGCACTCACTACCACCCCGCCAGAGACGTCGTCAGGCGAGTAAACGTTGATGAGATGGTCGAGGAAGTCGCTCGACGAGCCTTCGCATGTGCGCAGAATTCCCAGAGGGTCGGTATCCCCAAACTTGTGCATCCCGACGCACCGGAAAAGACTGTCTCTCCTGTAGACGGCCTCGTCGATCACCGTATCCATTTCGCCAAAAAAGTCAGCTGGGTGGCGACAGATCTCGTCGAATTCTTCTTGACCGCTGACCTTGTATTTAAGCAGCTCGTGAGCGTCATCGTGAACAGGCGAAGAAGTGTCGAACGATGCGCGCTTGATAAAATCGGTGAGGCCGCTGTACCAATACACTCTCGCGTCAAGGTCGGCAAGAACGAGACCGCGCACGACGATGTGGAAGGACGATTTGAACAGATCCTTCTTCATGCGAGACGCTGTGCTGACCTCGTAGCGAAAACCCTCCGTCGCGATGTTCAGGACGACTCGGCAATACTCGTCGTGCACACGGCGGAAGTGTCCTGGATAATCGATGTTTGCCAGACGCTCGTCATCTGGATCGACCTTGTCGTCTATGTCGACGTACGCCCACGACGGGTCGTCTGGCTTTATGACTTCGTCGAGCGTGCGGCGAACGGGATGAGCAGCGCACTCCGCATAGATCCGCGAAAAGTCTGCGAGGTTGCCGTAATGCGCGTACTCGTTGGCGTCTCGCGTGTTGATGCCACGCGCGCAAATGAAACGATGGCCGAGAGACACCCCGGCCTCTTTTGTGGGGGCCTTCTTGTAGCGCCATTGCGTGACGACCTTGTTCATGGTCTCATGGGTGGCCTCGGGTGGTGGGTGGAGTAGAGCCAGCCACGGAATGTCCGAGTCCTTTACATTCCCACCGGATGTCGAAAAACTTCCAGAAGGTCCGACTGCGACGACACGACTTGGTGCAGACGACATGATATTATATTATATGTTTAGAAAAAAAAACATTTCGATCAAAAAGTTTTGAAACCATCGACTCTTGACCATCGAGTGGGAAATGTTGGGATGAAAGTTTTATTTACCGGATATTACGAGCGGTTTAGATTTCTCCCATGGCACGAGTGTTTTAAATGGGCCTATGGTAAATATCTCCCACGGAAAACCTGTCCGTGTCAGAACTTACTGGCGACTTTTTTACAGTATTTTCCTCGGCCTCAGCCGACGTCCGCCAGTCTCGCCACCCCCCTGCCGCTCGTAAAGGGCTCCTGTGAGCACGTCGTGTCCCATCAAGTCACCAGCCCATTTTCGCTTTTGCCACGACGCGCCCTTCAGAAAACGGGTGATGTACGCCTGCCTGGTTGCATCGATGCCGTGGTAGATGCGGTTATAGCGGTTGCTATATAAGGTGTGATCTATTGGATTGCCCGGAGACCTCGGGTCCTCGAATACGTATGCCTGGTTAGCTCTCGCCCCAAGTGCGTTAATCAGCTTAGAGTACCCATCTGGGATCTTGAAGTCGTAGACGCCGAAAGTCTCTCGCGTCTTGAATTTTTTGATGATGATGCGATGCTCGCTAGGAATGTATCCGTTCTCGTGCGGCCCGAGCTCGTCGATAGACCCGACGATGCGCATTTGATCGTGGTCGTACCTGGTCGGAGGCAATTTCTCACCGGACAGATAGAAGACCCATCAGAGCTGCGTCGGAAGGGGTCCTTTTTGTACTCGGCGGCGGCGATCCGCTGGAGCTGCTCGTACGTGTGTCTCAAGGGCTTGTTCTCGGCCCTATAGAACTTCCTGTCGATATCGCCGACCTTCAGCTCACTGACCCGGGCAGCATACGCGTCCGTCACGTCGCGTGGGAGCCTCTTCTCGGATGGCATCATTCGATTCACCCCGTTGACGACGCCAAACAGGTTCTTCTCGTTCTCCCTCCACGCGTCCTCTTTCGAATGCGCGAGATTGCGTTTAGGTTCCGAGGTCTCGTGGACGACGCGAAGGACGAGGGCGGTGTCGGCGAGGCAATCGACCGACTCGTCTTGCGAGCACCCCATTTTGTCGAGGAGAACTCGCAGCCTGCCGATGTACCCCCTCGCGGTTCTGCGCGTCGCCCCGCGCTCTTTCGAGGGCCTGCCAGGCTCGTGATGCTCTGGCCGGGCATCCGCTGCGGCGACGGCCTCGTTGAACGTCCAATATCGCCCATCGCTAACTCGCGCGGTAGTTTCGCCGGGATGAACCGGTTCCGGCGAGGGTGGAGAGGTCGCCTCCAAGCCGATTTTGTCCGCGCACTCTGGGTTATTTGCGATCCATCGGTCACTGGGATTCCAGACGCCCTTCTTGACCTTGCTCTTGGCCGAGATGCAGTTCGTCTGGTCGCGGGCGATGGCTCGCCTCTTCGCCTGGGCCCGTCGCCACTGCTCGCGGCGCTCTTCCACAGTCACCGTCATTTGATGACTGAACATTAGACAATTTTTTTGCCCGTGGCTTTTTATACCCCACGGGGTGGATTCTTGGGCGTCCTCTGGGCCGCTTTGGTTCGTGTCGTTTTTCCGTTTTGGAGGGTAACCGCCCACGTGGACGCCTGCGATCGCTCACCAAGGCGAGGATAGCCAATCGGATTTCGGGTTTCATATCGTGACAGGTGGACGGAATCGTGTCGTTGTGGCCAGCTTCTTGAAGGATCCTAACGACACGTTCTAACGTTTTCTGTCCGAGACGAGATCCCGCGCAGTACCGAAGCAGTGCTTGAGTGTCTAGAACGTACTCCTTCTCGACGCCAGTGTATCGTTTTGCGGGCGAAGGATTCATGTTATATTATAATCAGAGAAATTTATTTTATCGACAAGAAAACATTGAAGTTCTTTCGAAACATTTTTTTCGGGTCGCGTTGGTCGAAGTCGATCCCGAAAAAACTATGAGGGTCGTCCTTGACGGCGTGATCCCACAGCGCGAGAAACTCGTCTGGCGCCACGGCTCCTGCGCTCTCTTCCGCGATCTGACGCGCGGCCCTGTGGTCTTTTGTGCGAAAAGAGCCAGAAAACTGATATTGGCTCGCACTGCTCTAGGGACACCACCGCTGGTGTACGCTTGCGTAAGGAAAATCATACTCGTTAGGAAATGCCTGTGCTTGAAAGCAAAAGCCGCGACAGCGTTCTTGGAAGAGCTTTGGTAGAGTGCGCTCCCTTGCATATCGTCAATCAGAATCAGTGAGCTAGGAGGACCGTGCTCGAACCTGGTCTCGGGTTTCGTCCAGTTCATGGCGTCTAGACGCAGATACATCGACAGCTCCATCAAATCTTCGTTTTTCTTTCCGTGGACGTATTCGCGTTGAAACGTTTCCCACACCCTGAGATCGTCCTTGTACCGCTCGTACTCGTGGAGGTCAGATTTGATGTGATCCACCATTCCATCGAATGCCAGGTTGGAGTACACTTCCATCTCCATCACTGGCTCGGGGAGCTCTTTGTACTTTGGCTCCGTGTGTGCGGATCCACTGATAAGGTAGAGCTTGTCGAATGAGTTGTTAGTGAAATAAGTCTTCGCCATGTTGACCGCCGCGGTTGTTTTTCCCGAACGCCTCGCCCCACAAAAGTTGGCAATGAAGTGCAAGCTCGGCATGTTTTGCGGGGCGGGACGCTGAGGGGCGTATCGCTGCTTGATGTCCCTATTCTCCAGCGATTGAATTCGTCGCTCTTCGATGACAGCCATTACCATTCTTAAGACATTTTATTCCTCCAATGAAGCGAGGAGGGATGCCGGATGGCGGCCATGCGAATCTCGTACGGGGTCATCGCGACAGGGGCGGGGGTGGCGGTGGAAGCTGGCGGGTCTTGATCGGGGGTGGCGGGGTGTCCGGCTCTGACTCCCTTGGTTTTCGCCCCCGTCTAGGTTTCGGCGTGTCGGCGGGTGTCGAGGCGACGCTGTCTTCCGCAAGAAGGCGTTCGATGCGCGATTTATTTCGAGCTTCTTGCAGCTCGAGTTCAACGAGCCTTTGTCGCTGGATTTCCAGTTCCTTCGCGAGGACCTTGCGCTTCGTTATCTCTGCCTCCTTTTCATCGTTCCGTCTCTTCTCCCTCTCTGCCTTTGAGCGCTGTTGATAAATCCTCATCTTGTCACGTAGGGCCTTTTTCTGTTCGTCGTTCAACGGCTGTCCTTTTCGAATCGTCCTGACCAGGTCCACCTGCTCTTCCCGAGTCTCGGCGAAGGTCTCGTCCTGGAAGCTCATTGGGGTCTCTGAAGCCTCAGAGGCCATGTTTATATTCTACGTAGATAATAAATGGTCGTGCTTACAACCCTGAGCAGACCGACAAACCTCGCCACCGGGTTAACGCTCGACCCCGAAATGGAGGAGCGTGTTTCTGCTGTCGAAACGGACATCGACGGGCTTGAGACTAGCGTGTCGTACTTCTGAGCAAGTCGCACCCATTTGATGAGTCGCTTGTCGTCGACGGATTCAAAATTTTTTATCCAAGCCAACCGACAAATTTGCGACTCGGAGACGATTACGACGACGAAACCGCGAGTGACCCATCGGAACTCGTCTACAACCTCGTCGTGAACGGGTATTCGTATTTCAAAAGGCACTACGATAGTCGACGATCTCACTCTAAACGAACCGTACCTTACGGCGAAAGTGGGAGCAAACCAATACCACGTCTTCGACTTCAGCCCTGACACGCTGCTAGACCCCGGCGGCAGAGTCCTGACCCGCGCGCAACTGGACTATCTTTTCGACCAACACGGAGTAGGCACCACGTCGATAACTAATTTGAACGGGGATTTCGTCCTTCATCTCGAAGACGGGACGACCGTGTCGCACCAAAACGCGTTCAGCGTCATCAACGACCAGGATGTGCGAGTTCAGCTTCCTTACAATGTTACTAATGGCGACGCGAGTGGGATTTGTAAATATACGTATCGCGACTATCACATGACCCAATCGGCCATGGGCGATAACGTCGTGGATGGAACAGTGGGGTATCCGTATTTTTCCGATGCGTTCTTTGGACTCGGCGGATCTCGATTCAACGGCCTCCCTCTCCGCGTGGAGTTGTTGTCTTTCGCACGATTCGCGACGACAACCGCCGCCTTCCACTAACTGGGAGATCGTTCACCATCACGCGTACCTACTCGCCACTCACGGATTGGAGAATGGGACCGATTGAACCTTTGAACGCAATCCACTGGAGCACCACTCCCGCCAATGCTACATGGGAGGTAGTGGAGGGTACGACCCTCAAACAGGGCATTAAGATGACGACCCCTTTCGCGTACCAACGCAAACTTCCCATCAGGTGGTACATGAATTCCACACAGCTCACGCCGACCACCCCGACGATCGGCGGAGTCTCCCTCTCGCAAAACGGAGGACTGCGCGGGGAAGACGCCGTAATCACCGCGCCAGTAGCGGCAGACAGTAATAAGTTTTTGAACTACGAGATAGACGTATACAACGACTCCACCCTTACCGCATGCAGCACCCAAAAAGGAGGGATGTTTATATGCGTTTCAAAAATGAGCCAGCTTCACCCGGCATCCGGACCCCGAGTTCGTACATTTCGTACCTCAATCCTGTAAAAATCGCGATTAACGGCGTGTACGCAGACCATGGCGTTGGATGGGGGAAGTCGTTGAATCCTCTCACCGGTTTTCATCTGATGGCGAACGGGGTGTCTCAAGTGGCGTTGGACGGGAAGTTGACGACAACAACGTTCCAAAACCCATCCGAAGGCGATGATGTAGAACTCAGATACAGGATCGTAACCGTAAAGGACTCGCCAAACCTGTCAGGAGAGACCGTGGAGATAGACGGCCCCGCTACGACGCTCCATTCTCTAGAATCATTCTCGCGCCACTCCGTGACCACGCTGCAAACAGAAGCTTCGAAATACTACTTTGAAGGATCTCCCGAAAAATTCTTTTTGGTAAAAACAGCCACTCCGGCACCAAGCAAATGTGTTGTTTTTTCAGAGCAGCTCATAGACGGCCCATTTCTATTGTGTTTTCAGCTATATTTGGGCAGCAACGATGCCTTTGTCTCGTTCGCGGAAAATACTATGTCTTTGACGAACAAATATCACCCGGCCACGACAGATGCCCATCAGAACTGGAGAAATGCAGCTACGACGCATTGGGGTATGCTGGGTATCAATCTCACCATAGTGACTATGCACTCGACCTGTTTGACAATCTGAAGTCGAAGGTTCGATACACGTTAAACTCATCATGGAGGCAACAAAACAGCTACTGGGTGGCATTTAGAGAAAGTCGGATGGAAAGGTGGAGCGTTATATATCAAAAACAACTCCTCAAGAACTTAGTGACATGACTAAAATCTCAAACTCGTCCGGTATATTTACAACCACTCCTACAGACATTCTTGACCCGTACATTCCGATGCCCCTCCGACCAGTCTTCCACTTGAGCGGAGAGTACCACGGCGCGTATGTCTGGCCCATTAAAGACGACCTCCAAGACATAGAGTTCGACTCTCTAAAAACCAACAACCCATCCGGAGCGTACACAGCCGTCGGCGACGTGTTGGAGCTGCGTCACAGGTCCACCTCGTCGAGGAATTGTAGCATTTTCGGGAAATACAGCGTAACAAAACCCGTGCCAGGTGTTGCAAATACTTGGTTCAAGGAGCTAACACTCACGAATGAGAGTGTCATACGCACGGTTGTTAAGTGCCCGGATGTTCAATACGGCGTGCAAATGAACGAATATACTGCCAAAATATATGGGATTCTACCAGCTCGTCAGTCGGTGAGGAAGTTTTATGTAAGACTTGGATTTTCAAACACCAAGTTGAGCAATGATCCATTGCTTATCAGCGTAGTCGTCGGAGAATCGTGGACTGGTGGTTTTTCTACAACGACAATATCAAAATCCTCGTCGTACGTTGACATAACCTGTGATCATATTTCACTGGTTGATCCTCCAGTTACTGGTATGATCCATTTGGCGACCGTGACGTTCCAGGTATTAGATCCAACTGTATCTGGCCCGAGCCCGCTTTTATTTGCTTCCAGCCTAAGCTACTATTATGGATCAAACCTGTCGTCGATCGGCGGCAATCACGGGATGGACGTGGCCCTGTATGAAGATGTCCGAGAGACTCGACGTATATCCCATACAATATTGGAAGCAGATAATCTTTGGTCGGTCTGAGGCAGCCCATATACGACTACCCGCTTCCGCAATTTTGGCACGGCGCCCCTGTGGCCGTGATGTCTTTCCACGACCCGGCAACGCAATCGGAACTAACTCTTCCGACCGCGTTGACCAATATCCTTGTCAGGTTAACATTTGATAACAACCCACCAACGATTCTCGACATATCAAACCCATATCGCTTAACGGCTAGCGGCCTGTCCGTCTGGCCGGAAAACGTTATCATTGGCAGCAACTGGAATGTTGTTTCGGGGTACGAAGAGGATGAAGGGGTGTTTGAAATCGCCTTGAGGATTCCTCGCATCACCACTGACACGTCAACAAACATAGCACTATCTACGGCGTTTTGTAAGTCACGCGCTGGAAAAATGGCCGCGTCGACTAACAAGACCCTCACTTGGACGCTATAAAAATCTATGATTATACTCAGAAATGGCGAGGCGTCAGAAAACAGCAAGGCGTCGTCCTGTAGGCAAAAGGGGAAAACCAAGCGAAAGGTCGCACCCAGTCGCAGGTGACCGCTTCATCGACCAACACCATTGTCATCCACAGCGCGCCGGTCCGAAGAGCGGTGAACAAAGGCAAGGTCGCAGAGGCGCGAGGGTTCAAGGACGCCCTTCTGATGGCGTCAGTCATGGCGAACTCAAGACCGGTCGCGTACCCCCGTTATCCGCGTATGCCCAACCGGCACCTGTCGCGGCTCCCGAACCGGTTGTCGTCGATGCGGGACTGGCGGCACCCCCGAGCCTGCGGGTGTATCTGTCGGAAAGCGAGTCCAGGTGGGGGGCACGAGGTGGAAATGCCCACAGCCCGGGTGTAAAAGCACGTTCGCAAACGAAAAAAACCTCCTTCTGCATCTCAGGAGGGTCCACAACACGGTAGTGGGAATCCCAAAAGAGGCGCGGAAAAAAATCTCACAGAAGAGTAACACATGAGCAACCCGCTGTTCACCGACGCCGAGATGCTCGAGATATCGCAGTGGATGACCCTTCACACAAACGTCCCCCGGGAATTCATCGAATCAGCCATGCTTTATTGTAGGAAGAAGCCGCTCACCGGAAAAAAAAGCGCGCTATCAAAAGGGCGATGGCACAGAAAGAAGAGGGCGTGGTCAAGGTTTTTGGGACAAACGAAATTACTTCTGAGCTAATGTCAGACGAAGTGGCCGATGAAGGAGTTCATCCAGGAGACGCTGACACTCACTCTTCGCACGGAGAACCGGACTCGCGGGACGCTAGTGGATCCGGTGTGGGACATCCCGGCGGGGCTCCTTGACGACTATCACGACGTCGGGCTTACCCTCATGACCATCCCGTTTGAACAGACTCACATCAGCGAAGGAAACCGATACTTCACTGTCCGTTTGTCTGGCAGCGAGTCGCCCGTCAAGGTGACTTTGCCGCTCGGCTCCTACACGACCATCGAAAACCGGAAAAACATTGAGGACGCTTTGAAGGCGGTGGATCCGGGTTCTCGGTCACGTACAACAGGGCGACTAGCCTTTTTACCGTGACCAATGCCGTCGAGTTCTCTATCTCGGTGGATGAGCCAACGGGCCGGGTGTTGGGGCTCATGGAAGGCTCTTATCCTCTCACAGGCGCCCTCGCTAGCAACCGGCCAGCAACGAATGGGAGACTGAGAATGGTGTATGTGTATAGTGACATCGTCCGGGGAAATGTGATATCGTCATCGACAGGAACTGGATATGGAGGTCTTTTGGCAGTTTGCCCCAATATGTCGCAGTTCTTAGAACCCATTGTTTGGCAGGCAGCGAACCCTTTGTGGCAGCATCTCAAGGACTCTCCCAGCAACATCACGATCCGACTGCTCGACGAAGACGACGCTCCTATAACTGTCTACTCTGACTGGGCTCTTCAGCTCTCCTTCCGCATAAGCCCTCAGAAGGCGATGGGGATAGAGGCTAGGAAGATCGGGAGCGTTTTGAAATACATGGCCCTAGATAGGACCGTCCAGCCACAAACCAGATTAATTTCTCAGCCATCTAGTACTGTCGAGGACGATGAAACTTAATTTTGGCGCGATCGGAAACGTGGCTAGACGCGTGGGCGAGTTTGCTGGAAACGCAATCAAGAGGGTCGGCGACGGGGCGGCGATCGTGTCGGCTGTCAAGAAGGCCGGCACGTCGCGGGAGAGGTTATCTCGAAAATCGGAGACGGGGCGCGAGCCGCGAGACAGGTCGCGGGCATCGTCGATTCAGCGCTCGGGCACGTCCCCTCTACCATGATCGCGAAAAGTACGCTCCTCGGGAAAGCGTACTCGGCCGCGAACACGGGGCTGAGCGCCCTATCGAATCTCGAGAGAAGAGTGGACGGGGCGAAAGTAAAAAATCCTATACTCGGCCAGCTCCTTCAGTAAAAATATCTAACTCGAGTGTATACACCATCGATGGCTTCTGACAACTCCTGGTACTCCCGCGCTATCCCAAAGTCTATGCAATACCTCGTGAAGGCGCTAGGCCAACACACGACTCAGCGAGTGCATCTCAGCACCCTCTCAGCCAGCGACGGCATCAAACAAGGGTCCGTGGTCGCGGTTCGCCTGCCCACGTCCGGGTTCGTGGACTTGCACTCCTTCGCCATGTTTTTCACGGGAACGCCGACGACCACGGCGGGGTTCGCGAAGTTCCCCGCGTACACGTCCTCCATCGTCAGGCGCCTCGAGGTGCTGGCAGGAGGGCAGACTGTCGATAGCATCAACGACTACTCCCAGCTGTTCCATACTCTTCTCTCGGTGCACGGAGGTGTCGAGTACAACCTCGCACAGGCTCCTGCTGGTTGGTCGAAGAATAGCAACACCGTCACCGCTGACGTGGCTGGCACTCTTACAACAACGTGAAGGCGAACACAGCGGTGGACGGCGTCATCGACCACTTTTGGATTCCTGAGCGGCGAGCCTCGGATCGTGGATCTGAGTCTCTTCCCTCCCATCGAGATCCGAATCACACTCATGGACGGAGGGGTGATGCTCCCTAGCGTGGCGCAGGCAGCCGCAGCAGGCGATGGCATCGTGGCCGTTGCAGCAGCGACAGGTGTTGGTTTCGAACTGAGCAACATCCACTTTAGCATCGACACGTACAGGTTCCAAGAGGATATCGTGGGCCAGATTTTCTCGTCCAGGCTTGCCGAGGGTGGAACTCTCTCCTTCAAGTGGCGGACGTGGCAGTCCACCAAACAGTCGCTCGGGACTCGTTCTCCCTATGCCATCAAGGCGTCGCTGTCTTCCGCGTCCGCCAGCAAACTCCTGGCGATTCAGGTTGCTGCCGGCGCGGACGTGACCAACGCATCCGGCAATACGATGTTCAATCACATCGCGGATGGTATGACTTCCTACCAATACGACATCAACGGATCCAACCTAGCGCCTGGATACCGTACGAACGCAACCGAGGCGTGGATCAATCTGTTGTCCGCGTTCGGTGACCAAGGGAATGTCTTGTCCTGTGTCCGGGAGGGTATGACTCCTACCACGTGGCTAAACAACAACTTCACGATGGCGTGTCACCTTAATATGCCGTGTGCCGGTCCAGAGTACATGAGCGGCCTTGACCTTCGTGGCACGGCATCGGTGGTCACGCTGCGAGTCGAGAAGGGAGCGACGGACTGCATTTCCTACATCTTCACGGAGTGCGAATCAAAGATGGACATCGCTGCAGGCAGGCAGGCAGCTGTGTACCTCTAAAAAATATATATGTGTCTAGTGACAAACGATGGACTACTTTCGAGACCCTAGCATCACAGCTAATCCGTTTAACAGGTTGAAGTTGATTTTTGACATCCCAGAAATGGCAGATTCTGGTTTGTCCATGACAGTTCCCGTAAGGCAGGCACTTCCCCTTCTCCCCACCTTCAAATATCCGCTACCAAATCCAAAAAAATAACGATGACTAGTCTATACAAATGTTGTTGGATAGTGGTATATGCCCCGCTCTTTTATATAAACGCCGCGTTCCTGGTACCTCGGTCACGGTCGGGTTATCAACAGTGGACCTTACACCATCGGATGTCCCCGTTCTCGTTATGGCGACATTCAATGAAGATGTCACGGGTTTTGATCTATCAGACATTGACGTGACAAACGGAACGGCAGTCGGCCTATTTTTAGGTGCACCGGCGACGTACTTTTTTGACATTACAAATATCACAGGTTCGATCCCAACCACGGTTTCCGTGAAAGAAAATAAGGTAACAGGGGTGTCTGGTGCGTACAACGAAGACTCTAATCTGTTATCATTCACCTACACCCTCCCCCACCGCCGTCACGCTTGCTACAACGGCAGGGACGTATCCAACCACAAGCCCCGTCACAATGGATGTCACATTTGACAAGCCCGTGACCGGGTTTGGTAGCGGGGACATCTACGTGAACAACGGAACAGTGTCGTCGGTAACCGGTACCGGGGCATCATACCAGTTCGCAGTGACACCGACCACTCCATACTCCCAGACGACCGTGAGGGTGGTCGATGGCACGACGGTAGGCGAATTCGGGGTCACAAACGCCGAGTCCAACACGGTCGCGTTCACCTACTCCCCTCCGCCTACAGTCACCCTCGCGACTTCGGCCGGGGCAACACCGTCCACGAGCCCAGTCGGCGTGACGGCCACCTTCAGCCGGTCAGTCACTGGTTTCGCGCTCGGGGACGTCGTCGTTACCAACGGGACGGCGTCCAACTTGGTGCAGGTAAACGCGGCCTTTTACACGTTCGACGTGTCAGGAACCTCGAACACGTTGACGACCGTCAGCGTGGGTTCCAACGCGGCGACGGACTCCGTGTCGGGTAACGGGAACTCGGCGTCTAACTCTCTTACTTTTACGTATACACCAGGTTACAACCCCGCAACAGACCCCAATTTGTTCGCGTGGTACGATCCGTCCGACAGCGCCACGGTGTTCAGCCACTGGCACAACCCAGCAAAACACGACAGGTGGGAACGTGATGCGCGTGAACGACAAGGGGCCGAACGGGTACCACGTGACGCAGGCAACTTCCGCCAAGTGCCCGACACTGGATACGGCGGAGCTGAACTCGAAACGGTCCCTCCGTTTTATTAACTCGCGGTCTGGCTTGTTGGAGTCCGTGAACAATTTCTGGAATGCGGTCGGGGTAAGTGCGAGTGTTTTTCTAGTCGCAAAACAACTAACGACTGCAACGTATCCACAATTAGGGGATATGCTACGGGTCTCCGAGGATATATGCTTGGATCGTCGAACGGCGATTGTTACCTCATGTCTTATCAGTCAGAGAACAGATCGTTCTCCTCTTTACTCCCGTCTGTACGCGACACCGTGAGCACCAGGCTCAGTTCTTTGACAACAATGCACACGTCTGGCGCTTTCATGCAACAGCAGTACAAACGCCTTTCTCACCCGCTTCGACGGACGAGCTGGCTATGACAGAGTGGGATCGGATCCTATACTTGGTTCAGGGAATCTTTCTATTGGAGGAGACTCGTCCAACACGAGTCGCGCTTTTGATGGGTGGATCGGCGAGATCCTTATCTACAACACCGCCAAAACGTCAGCGGAGCTTGAGGTGATCCGCGGCTACCTCGCAGCCAAGTGGGGGGCGCCGTTAACTCCTCCAGCATAGGCCTCTATAACTAAATATCTATCCATATCATGTAAGCAATGGACTATCCAAATTATTACCAGATAGTACTTGACAGCGAGGCCTCATCGAGTGACAGTGACGTCGAGAACGCGGCATTTCGTTTTAAAATTAAGCCAGATCCGAGTGCTCCCATCATTGACGGGGATTGGAGAGGCGGGCTTCACTTTGCTTCCATTGCAGGAATCGAAAGCACCCCCCCTCACGTGCTCATTGGCTTGGTATCCCCCAGTTTCTTGGGTGGTGAGCACAATTTGGACCAGGGGGTTGTGTTGGGATCAGAAATATGCAAAAAAACAACAGCAACAACGACCACTTTCGACTATTCTTTGATCAATGATCACGCATATTTCAATTTGAGGAATCCACATCTCTTTAGGAACGGGGGCATTCTGGAGATAAGGTTGGCCCACATAGATAGGGACGTAGGAGACACGGAATATCAAAACGTTGCTGCATATGAATCTTTCGTCTGCGTGTTACAATTTGAGAGGGTGCGAGGTTTTACTAAATGCAAATGTCACGGTAAGTAATTTCTGTGCATTATACGACAATATGTATGGGTGGATGCCTTGGAAAATTCACATTGGTGGACACCCTGGAGAATTCGTTCAGGCGTATGAGAAACGACCCCGAGTACGCGCGAGCTTACGAGTCCGTTTACCTGAATTCACGTCCCAGAACTCGCCACGTGGTAGAGGCCACTCTGGACTTGCATCACTGCAAATTTTAGCCAAGTTCGACACTTGTGCAAGTCTCGCCACCTCCGCGCCCTGTCCAGGCCGTGCCAGCAGACGTAACGGACCTTTGCACACGGTGCACAAATAGGCAAAATCACGTACAAGTCACGCATCTCACGTTGCAAGCCCTCTGCCGGTAGCCATGGCTTCCCGACACGCAGGGCCCTGCGAGAAGGCGCTGGCCACGCTTGGGAAATACCTCGATGGTCTCGAGGACGGCCAGACAAAGATATCGGACCAACTCTCCTACCTGACGCATCAGGTCTCCCTTTTGTCCGGGGCACCCGGTGCTGTTGGAGGCACCGGACCTACCTGCGAGGTTCTCAAGATTCACGACGCCGGATATGACGATGTCGACCGCAAGACGCCCAAAATTTGCGTCGAGTGGGTCTACGAGAGGAACGCGGCAAGGCCGAGGAAGGTCGAGGACCGATGTGAGTGGATTCGCCTCGACCAAGCCGACGGATGCGTTAAGATGGTCGACGAATTCGTCGATGGCTTCTTAAAGTCCAAGCGCCAGCCAGGCATTGCCCCCGTTACCCTCTACAAGGCATGGGAGGAGGCAAAGAAGGGTTTCGAGGACGCAAAGACCGCCACTTCCCATGGCAGGAAGAGGAACCGCGAGGAAGTGTCAAGCTCCCGCGGCCTTGGCGACAAGAGGAAGACCGGCTCGAACGTTGTGAAGAGCCAGACTGGAAACTCCAAGGACAAGGAGTAGAGTGTCGTCTTGTTGACGACGGCAACGAGCTTGCCATTTCGCTCTTGTTCAATGAGCTGATAACGAATGTGAACGTGATATAAATTTTAATGAATTCGTTTATGCAGTATACAACGCGTCAATGCATGCTGAAAACAATTTTCATTCGTCTCGAAATGCAGTTCTAACTACGGGTTTTTAATCCAGAGTAAACCTCTCGTGCATCAACGCAGGTCGTATGGGATTCTTGCATAGGTCGTCTGAGTTTCTAGAGGTTACACAGAGTAATCTCTTTGCACACCCCGCCGCGCGGCCCTCGTCGCCTCCCTCACCATGCGAGGACATGGCGAAAAATTGGGCGTTCTTTATATATAGAGTAAGTACGTGCAATTTTTCGCCACATCCAACAACCCACGCCAACCCCAGCGCCGGCCAGTGGGGGAAGGTGGCGAAAAATTGGGCGTTCTTTCTCTTAAGAGTAAGTACGTGCAATTTTTCGCCATCACTCTCACACCTTGACAAACACCTCCTATGACCCGCGCCAAGGGGTGGCAGGGTGGCGAAAAATTGGGCGTTCTTTCTCTTAAGAGTAAGTACGTGCAATTTTTCGCCATCACTCTCACACCTTGACAAACACCTCCTATGACCCGCGCCAAGGGGTGGCGGGGTGGCGAAAAATTGGGCGTTCTTAATCTTAAGAGTAAGTACGTGCAATTTTTCGCCATCCTTGTCACACCCCCCAACACACCATCACAACTGCCGGGGTGGTGACAGATGCCAGCCTAAATGTCATAACCTGGTGAGCAGTGCCCCTCATAGGCCATGGGGTCAAGGAAAGTCTGGAGACGGGTTTGGGTTCAGGGTTTAGGTTTTAGCTAGGGTGAGACCCCATCCTAGGACGCGGTCACTATAGGGTCACTATAGGGGTGGCAGATGCCAGCATAAGGGTGGTGCACATTTGCTAGTCGCGATGACGGAATGATGACGGAATGATGATGGAAGATAATTAATTAATTAATTAATTGGACGCTACAGTATGTAGTAGCCTTGCGCTAGCGGTTGTTGCTGTTGCCCACGCCAGCGTTCGTGGGCAAGTGCTGCAGAGTGGGCACTGCAGTGGGCACTGGGCACTGGGCACTGGGCCGCATTGGGCACTACTGGGCAGGTTCACCAGGTTGCGTGTTACGTCGCGTAACTTTTGTTGTTGTTACGGACGTAAATTAGGTCCCTTGTTGCCTCAGCCATTCCGGAGCAGTTCGCTGACTTTCCTAGGCTGACGTGTAGTAAGGACCTTTTGGCCGGTCGGTACCGGGCCTTGTGACGTGGCAATTGTACAGTATGGTGGTTCGGTGCAGTCGCGCCGCGCTGCGTACTTTAGTAGTGGTCCTTTTATCCTGCGTGTGAACCTTGTGGACGTGCGTTGGTCCTGTGGGCGAGGGTCGATGTCGGCCCGAGCATACACGCCTGTCGGCGATCATTTATGCAGCAGTTGTCCTTCGTGAATGGCACTCGGCGTGTGTTAAATGAATTAACACATATAGGCTTGGGTCATGGCAGTGTAGTATTGTTTCCTTCGTAGTACCCTGGTTTTATTCGGTATATGGCGTATTATAAGGGAATGCATTGAGAAGCAGCGTCGTCGCGTCCTAGGTCTTATAGCCAATATAGCTCCTCACTCCTAGGTAGGTGCCTCATCACTAGTTTAGGTAAGGTTAGGCGAGATGTTTGGGATAGAGTCGAGCCAGGACGTAACAATGGTAGCGGAGGTTTAGGTAGACGCGACGAAGTTCCCTTGCAACCCTATACGCCAGAGGCCTTCCGCGGCCAGGGCACAGAAGAAGACAACCTCTTGACAGGTAATGGGCGGGTCGCCGTCAAGCTAGGGGGTAGTGCTGCCCGATTCGGGACACGCCCTGCCTAGAAGTTAGACCTGCTCAAAGCGGATGAACTCCTCACGTAGCTAGTTCCTTTTCCTTTTCCTTTTCCATCTGTGTGTGCATTTCCTTGCTGGGTGCTGTTTGACGTTAGATAGTGGGTTTGACGGTTCAATAGGGATGGATAGTGGGACGATTAGCGTCCCTTTAGACTACACCTCTTTTCCGTGCACGCTGCTGCGTTTTCTTATATGCTCGTTAGCTCTAGGCGAGCATCATAGATGCTTTGTGGGGGGGGGAGGAGAGGTAGGACCTCCTCCACCTCAAGTGCCTCCTATCCGTTCATTAGGAATCGGCTAGTAGAATAGGAAAGTGCCTAGGAATAGATTCGGCTAGTCGCCGATGCTAGAACGTTGTTCATCGCCTTCCACTCTCTTTTACGCTTGGATGTATATGCCTACGTTTAGACCCTTGTGGTTGGTGTTGTACCCCACAGCAGGAGTTCCTCGGCTACGGCGTTGGTCATCGACGACCATTTGGGCGCCATCTTTCAACGACTCCCATATCAGTGCCTACTGTTGCCTATGAAACCTGATCGGTCTTCCCCTACCCCTGCCTTCAATGTACAAGGTAACCCTACTGATACCCCTAAGGTTAGGGCTGCCCAGCAACGGGCCAGTGAGCCAATACGTCCTCCCCCTGTCACTATACTTCTACCCTTCCTGCAGCCCCTACCTCTGGTGCTGTACCCCCAAGACGTTCTTTTCCTTCTCATTCGACTAGTAATAATAGCTTAGCAAAATAAGTACTACGTAGTTATTACCCCTCAATGGGCATCTATTTTCTTATCGTGGGCCGATGCTAGGAAGTTCGTTTAGTCGTGTACATATACTGTCCCCAAATATAAGAAGTTTATGTCCTTTGAAGAAACTCAGACCTACCTTTTGACTCATAGTGAATCAGATGTAGGTCTCCATTCTCGTCCTGCTCCTCTTGCTCGCCCTTTCGGTAGATAGCCTTGTTTTGGTTACACCACCTCCATCTCCCCCTCGTCCTACGGTGTCATCCTCCTCTAGTGTAGATACTCCTCTCACCTTAGAGTTTGGCTCCCTATCCATTACTGTTATTAAAAAGGATTGATTTTACTTGTTTCCCTCTCTTAGGACATTAAAAGTTTTTCCTTTTTGCTTTCCTTGCTTTAAATTAGGGCGTTGTCCTCCTCCTTATTGCAACCTTAATTGTTTTTCCTCAAACTGAACATGGATCTAGTGGGTGGAGAGATGTCAAAGTTCAAAATTAAGGACCAATTTACTATAACCTAGGTACCGGGGGGGGGGGGTCACTATATGGACCGTACCCCATGTGGACCGTACCCGGCATGATGTACCCGACCCGTGGTACCGGCACATGGTACCCGGATTCCGTACCCGGGTACCGGGTATAATGGCGGGAAAGTAGGTACCTCGACCAAAAATATAACCGATTTTGGAGCGAAAAAGTGGGTGCGGGAATGATCTGAGGTGGATATGGCGACCTGACAATCGTGGCCGGCGTTTTCACGTGCGTTTATCATTTCGGGCGCCCAGTAGCAAAAACGAAAGGTCGTTAGTTATGCTTAAAGGCTGTGAAATTTTCTGCGCAAGTTTTTATGTGTAGCGCTGTAGCACAGCGGCACAACACAAATGGGTCGCAGATCGCCTGCTTGCGGAGGGTCGATTTTGGCACAAACATGTTAGTGTATCAGCAATGGTGGTGCGAATCAAGCCAGGAAATTTTTGTGGACGATTTTGATTATAGTCTGGAGTTTATAAACGGAGTATTTGACATGGGAGCGCCTGGGCCGTGATATTCTTGCCCGATTTCCATTGTCGACCATGTTTTAGGGACGTTCAGGCTGGGCAGCGAGCGCACCTTGTAGGTCTTCACTTTCGGTATTTCTTGGACCTAGAACGCAGCACAAGCGTGGTTTATATCATTTTTGAACCGGTTGGCCAGCTTTGGTGCGCTCAGCTCTCGGAAAGCTGACCTCGCTGCGGATTTCAGCGACTTTTTTGCAACCATCTGAATGAGGCGACGTAAGTAGCAGGTACGTGCCGGGGTGCCCTAGATCATGAGTGTAACTGGCAACGCTGTCGTGGTGTTTTGAGTCAGTAAGCTATGCCTAAAAAGAGGGAACGCTCTCTGTGCACATAACTGTCACACATAGTTGGTTTACGTCATACAATTTTTTACGTCTCTATCTTCGTCGTCCGCTGCAGCTAAAACACACATGCGTAAGAGCAGTTTTACTCATGTGTTAGTTATAAACCATGGTCCTATGGCCTGCAGTCGTTCAGGGTGTTCTCAGTCAGTATATACAATATGGTTTACGTGTTACATGCACCCTGAATTCGCTCACAAAGCGTTGCATGTTAGCACAACGTTGCTCTGTAACTTGATTTGGCTGCATTCATGTGTTAGTTGCAATGCAAATGCAATGTTTTTTCATCGCTGGGTGGTGGCCAGCATGTCCGTGATGTCAAAGAAGGTTTGGCATATGCTTAGAAAAAGTTTACCGCAAGGGGTGGGCCATGTTCAAGCCGGGCAACCTCAGCAACCATGCAACCGTATATTGCATTACCTGCACCATCTGTGACACCGTTAAGCACGCGTATATATAGAGGCAGCCACATCAGGGTATGGCCTTGTTATACGCTGCCCCGCCATCCCAAGGCCTCGTAGGGTCCCCTAGCGCTTGTAAGATGCTCAAGGGACCGTGTGGATAGCATGGTCATGCGTTGACACTAATTGGTCCTATTGGTCCTAAATTCTCATTTTGACCAAATTCGCGGTTTGAGGCCTGCCATGGGCCAGGGTCCATTCAGGCACTAAATGTAATTATTTGAACCCAGGTTTTTGTCCAAAATTCAAAAAGTGTGTTATCTGTAAGTGGTAAAAATGCCAGGGTCAAAATTTGATCTTTGCACATATATTTTTTAATTCAAACTGGTCCTAAAATAAGGACTTTTCTTGGGAACATGGACACTAGTAATTCTAATAATGCCAACAATAATAATAATAATAATAATAATAATAATAATAATAATAATAATAACAATCGTCGTCCCTCTGTCACCCCTCCTACCTTTGAGCAACGTACGCGTGTCCGATTTAGTGATGACCCCTCCTTTACCCTGAACCAGGCCCCTGCCCCTCCTGCAACCTTGGGCCAACCCTCAACTAGGTCCTCACTCCCTGACAATGCTTCTAGGCCTCCTCCTCACCTTGTTCCTTCCATCCCTGCTTATAACATGGGTCGTATCTCCGCCCCTGTAGGCCCTTCTGGTCGCCCTAGTGCAGTTCCCTTTTATCCTCCTGCTTCTTGGTCCTACCCTGACACGGCCTACGAGGCTGCCCAGGTCCCTACCCGTGTAGCAGAGTTAGAAGTTAATAGTGATTTCAGCACCATGCCTCTAGACGACAGAAATTATGATCATTTTGCCTACTCCTCCCTTCGTGAACAATATACTGTTCCCTTCTCCTATGGGTACCATCCTGAAACGGTGGCCCCTTCTAGACCCCTATCCAAAGCCTTTCCTCTTCCTTCTTTCTACTATCCCTCTTATGTGGCAGTGGAAGACAGTGGTCCTATGGGTAAATCTGATCCTTCCCATCCTCCTAAGCCCCCTGCTCTTCCCCTCTTTGCTAACCTTCCCAAGTTGGATGTCAAGTCTACCCCTCAACAGTTTTTCACTTTTATTATGTTGCTTACCCAGAACACAGAGTCGTGGCAAAATCATAATAGATGGCGTCTCCCTGATGCTGTTTTAGTCCCTCACTATCTTACTACCTGTATTACCCCTGAGCTTGCTAACCTCATTCAGTGTGAATCCTTGGCCTCTCATGCCTACCCTAACTCAGTAGCAGGATTGTTTTAGCGGTAAGAGAGCCATTTAGTTCCTCCTGATGCAGATTGGCAGGATAGATTAGCCTTTGGTACCTTGCAGCAAGGTACTAAACCGTTTAAGGAATATATGAAAGAATTTGATGCACAGATGGTACGAATTAGGGATTTGTCGGGCGCAGAAGTACGTGCTCGTTTCCTTCAAGGCCTCAGTAGACCCTTATTACGTGAGGTAAAACGCCAGTTCTCTGCCTACCGTTTCACTGATCTGCCCCTCAAGCATGTGCGACAGCGTCTATTAACTCGTCGTCTGTCCCTGGTCCTCTACGGAGGACTGAGTTGAACTCAGTCCTCTCTAGAGGACCGAGTTTTTGGGTTTCGTAGAAAATTCGCCCCAGTCAGAATGTTTGACAAAAAAATTCTCTCAAAATTTATTCAAATACTACGTGAAAAGATCTTTCTTGGACATATTTTTGGGATTTTTTTGGATTTGGTATGCGCGGCTAACTGTACGGTCAAAGTACAGGTGGTAAGGGTACTTTTCCACGTGAAACGCGAGTTCCGGAAATGCACGACCTAGCCATGGCGGCTCGCGCCCATGCATGCAGTTTACGTTTGCGGACGAGTGAGCTGTCCAAACTCAGTAAATAGATTTAACATGCCCTAAAGATGATATAAATCAATTTTTAGCTCGCGGGGATGCGATTTACTCGGTGTCGGCACTGTTCTTGCTGGAAAAAACTGCGATAAGGCAGGTCGACGGAATCGATGACTGCGCTTGCTTTCCGGCGCAATTTCAATGGCTGATAGGTTTCTTTCTACATTTTAACATGCATTGTATTAGAATAAATTGAGTGACAGTATAGATTTGATGATTTCGACCATTCTGTCACGTCATGGTCTATGTGCCGAAGAGTGCCACTTTTGCGGGCACCGCCTGGGCCAAGGTAACGCCAGCCGTGCCAGGTAAAGCCGGATAATCGTTGCCTCTTCGTTTCTTGATGTTCTTACATGAGTTTAAGCTTGCGAGGCGTTGTCAGGTTCAAGTCTTGATGCTCTTTCTTGACCGTTGCCTGCCCCTCTCTAAAACCCCCTTTTCAGATGATGTTAGCAGGCATTTGCCTGAACCCAGTGTAGTTGTGCAGGGTTTAAGGAGCTGTGCAGGTTTAAACACCTTCATAGATGTAAGTTATTCTTTTGCTACGTTCATACTGCATGATTGTGTGGCCACGGGCTGCGTCAAGGGTGCATTCAAGCTTTTGCGGGTGAGTGAAAAGTCTTGGTGACAAACCACTGCCATCATGTGCCAGCAACTATGTTGGCCACATCATGGCAAGGCAAAACAGTTATAGCCATATCTATTGTTGTTAGAAACAATGGAAATATGCTTAACCTACCCATTATATTGGTGGTTGACACTTATAACATAACCCTTTGTTGGTAGGTATCCAAGCCCATTCCCTACACGCATGCATAGGCTCTCACTACATGATAAGGTATGATATACCTGAAGTATGATGATGCAAGTGTGTTGTCCTGTAATGCTTGAAGGGAAATGAGTTGATTGGGATGGTTGGTGGCCACGGTGATGTGTAGTATGACCGCACTTACATGCTAGCAAAGTTAGCAAAAGCCCCATTCCTCTCCTGAGGACTGAGAGTTTTTTAATTGTTTCAGGCAGTTGCAGTGGCCAAATCGAGCCCAGTTTTTTGCCACGTTTCAAGAACTATATTGTTTACATGCCTATATTTTTTCTTCATGCCCCAGGATTTGATTGAATTTTTCCCACTCGTTCTTATCCCGAAAAATGCAAATTCGCGAGGGGTGCCCAACGTCCGTGTAATTTTCAGGTGTTCGGGTCAAGTTTTCACATATGCAGTATTTTTGCCAACAAAATGACATCTAGTACACCCCAGATCCACATCAAAACATTTGGGATGGACCCCCCACCTAGTCGCTACATGCGGTTGAAAATTGTCAACTCAGTCCTCCTGTGAGGACTGAGTTGGGACAGACGACGAGTTAAGAGTAGCAGATTTCTTTACCACTCCTCTTCCTACCCATCTCCTCCGTGTTGCTGATTGCATGTTTGCTCATGCTCCTTTGTGTACTAGGGTTCATAACCTTGTCCTCACTCCTGAATAAGAATAGGCATATGTAGAAGAATTCGATATTTGCGTTACAGATATATCTGCATTGGATGTGTCTCACATCTCGTGTTATCATTGTCATGAGGTGGGCCATCTTAAGGCGGAGTGCCCCAAGTTCCTTTCTGGTGCTCCCCCTCATCCCGATGCTCGCCCTCCTCGTACCCCTCAGCGTGCTCCTATTCGTCCCACTCCAGGACGCATTCCCTCAGCTACCCCTAGTAGGCTGAATGTTGTGCAGACAGGACCCTCAGGGTTCCCCTATGATAATCAGGCTCCTGCACCCTCTTCGCTCCCTCGCGACCCTCCAGCAGTGGCTTTTTCGCCAGGGACTTCTTCGGGGTTAGTCCCAATGGATGTGGGGGGGAGGGGGAACAGTAGGCCTGTCAGCCGGGGGTAACCTGGACAGGTCCTTAGATAGTACCCCAGATAATAATTTTTGCCTGCCTGTTTTCATAACTTCTGTAGGAGCTGAATCATCCCTACCCTTACGTGTCCGTCCTCTCATGTTTTCGAATGGTGGCTTAACTGTTCCCCATACTGTTGTAGACCCTTTCTTGCATGTTGATGAACTTTTGAATGTCTCTGTGTTAGTGGATAGCGGTGCGGCTAGCTCCTTTGTGAGCGAGGCCCTAGTTAGGCGTTTAGGATTAGTCCCTATCCCTCACACCAAACCTGTCACTGTTCATTATGCTGACGGTCGCACCAGTCATTCCCCGGGTACGGTGTCCCTTCCCCTGGTCATACAAGGACGTACTATCAACCTGACGGCCACTATAGGCCCTATCACTACCGCTGATGTATTACTAGGATTAGATTGGCACAAGGATAATAAGATTACTATTAATTATGATACCATGGTCATTTGGTTTCCAGATAGCTCTTACTGGGTACCGGAACGTCATTATAGATTAGAAAATTTATCCTTGGTAGATATTACTCCTCCTACACCTGTTGATCCTCCTGTAAGACCTATATACCTGAAGTATTAATGTCCAATGATGAATTGCGATCTGAACTAAAGGAATATGGATACCTATGTTACGTCGCGTAACTTTTGTTGTTGTTACGGACGTAAATTAGGTCACTGTTGCCTCAGCCATTCCGGAGCAGTTCGCTGACTTTCCTAGGCTTACGTTTAGTAAGGACCTTTTGGCCGGTCGGTACCGGGCCTTGTGACGTGGCAATTGTACAGTATGGTGGTTCGGTGCAGTCGCGCCGCGCTGCGTACTTTAGTAGTGGTCCTTTTATCCTGCGTGTGAACCTTGTGGACGTGCGTTGGTCCTGTGGGCGAGGGTCGATGTCGGCCCGAGCATACACGCCTGTCGGCGATCATTTATGCAGCAGTTGTCCTTCGTGAATGGCACTCGGCGTGTGTTAAATGAATTAACACATTTAGGCTTGGGTCACGGCAGTGTAGTATTGTTTCCTTCGTAGTACCCTGGTTTTATTCGGTATATGGTGTATTATAAGGGAATGCATTGAGAAGCAGCGTCGTCGCGTCCTAGGTCTTATAGCCAATATAGCTCCTCACTCCTAGGTAGGTGCCTCATCACTAGTTTAGGTAAGGTTAGGCGAGATGTTTGGGATAGAGTCGAGCCAGGGCGTAACAATGGTAGCGGAGGTTTAGGTAGACGCGACGAAGTTCCCTTGCAACCCTATACGCCAGAGGCCTTCCGCGGCCAGGGCACAGAAGAAGACAACCTCTTGACAGGTAATGGGCGGGTCGCCGTCAAGCTAGGGGGGTAGTGCTGCCCGATTCGGGACACGCCCTGCCTAGACGTTAGACCTGCTCAAAGCGGATGAACTCCTCACGTAGCTAGTTCCTTTTCCTTTTCCTTCTGTTTGTGCATTTCCTTGCTGGATGCTGTTTGACGTTAGCTAGTGGGTTTGACGGTTCAATAGTGATGGATAGTGGGACGATTAGCGTCCCTTTAGACTACACCTCTTTTCCGTGCACGCTGCTGCGTTTTCTTATATGCTCGTTAGCTCTAGGCGAGCATCATAGATGCTTTGTGGGGGGGGAGGAGAGGTAGGACCTCCTCCACCTCAAGTGCCTCCTATCCGTTCATTAGGAATCGGCTAGAATAGGAAAGTGCCTAGGAATAGATTCGGCTAGTCGCCGATGCTAGAACGTTGTTCATCGCCTTCCACTCTCTTTTACGCTTGGATGTATATGCCTATGTTTAGACCCTTGTGGTTGGTGTTGTACCCCACAGCAGGAGTTCCTCGGCTACGGCGTTGGTCATCGACGACCATTTGGGCGCCATCTTTCAACGACTCCCATATCAGTGTCTACTATTGCCTATGAAACCTGATCGGTCTTCCCCTACCCCTGCCTTCAAGGTACAAGGTAACCCTACTGATACCCCTAAGGTTAGGGCTGCCCAGCAACGGGCCAGTGAGCCAATACGTCCTCCCCCTGTCACTATACTTCTACCCTTCCTGCAGCCCCTACCTCTGGTGCTGTACCCCCAAGACGTTCTTTTCCTGCTCCTCTTGCTCGCCCTTCGGTAGATAGCCTTGTTTTGGTTTCACTACCTCCATCTCCCCCTCGTCCTACGGTGTCATCCTCCTCTAGTGTAGATACTCCTCTCACCTTAGAGTTTGGCTCCCTATCCATTACTGTTATTAAAAAGGATTGATTTTACTTGTTTTCCTCTCTTGGGACATTAAAAGTTTTTCCTTTTTGCTTTCCTTGCTTTAAATTAGGGCGTTGTCCTCCTCCTTATTGCAACCTTAATTGTTTTTCCTCAAACTGAACATGGATCTAGTGGGTGGAGAGATGTCACCTATACCTACCACTAATAATTCTAATAATGCCAACAACAATAATAATAATAATAATAATAACAATCGTCGTCCCTCTGTCACCCCTCCTACCTATGAACAACGTATGCAAGTCAGATTTAGTGATGACCCTTCCCTTACCTTGAACCAGGCCCCTGCCCCTCTTGCAACCTTGGCTCAACCCCCCAGCAGGTCCTCACTAACTAACAATGTTTCTAGGCCTCCTTCCCACTCTGTGCCTTCCATGCCTGCTTTTAACACGGGTCGTACCTCTGCCCCTGTCGGCCCCTCTGGGCACCCTAGTGCAGTTCCATTTTACCCACCTGCTTCCTGGTCCTACCCTGAGACGGCCTATGAGGCAGCCCAGGTCCCTACCCGTGTGGCTGATTTAGAAGTAATAGTGATTTCAACACCATGCCCCTAGATGATAGAAATTATGATCATTTTGCCTACTCCTCTCTTCGTGAGCAATATACTGTTCCTTTCTCCTATGGGCACCAGTCTGAAACGGTGGCCCCTTCTCGACCCCTACCCAAGACTTTTCCTCTTCCTTCCTTCTATCCCGCTTATGTAGCAGTGGAAGATAGTGGCCCTATGGGAAAAACTGACTCTTCTAATCCCCCTAAGCCCCCTGCTCTTCCCCTCTTTGCTAACCTTCCCAAGCTGGATGTCAAGTCTACCCCTCAACAGTTTTTCACCTTTATTATGTTGCTTACACAGAACACGGAGTCGTGGCAGAATCATAATAGATGGCGTCTTTCTGATGCTGTATTAGTTCCTCACTATCTCACAACCTGTATTACTCCTGAGCTTGCTAACCTCATTCAGTGTGAGTCTTTGGCCTCTCATGCCTACCCTAACTCTGTAGCAGAATTGTTTAAGCGTTTAGAGAACCATTTAGTCCCTCACTATCTTACTACCTGTATTACCCTTGAGCTTGCCAACCTCATCCAGTGTGAATCCTTGGCCTCTCATGCCTACCCTAACTCAGTAGCAGGATTGTTTTAGCGGTTAGAGAGCCATTTAGTTCCTCCTGATGCAGATTGGCAGGATAGATTAGCCTTTGGTACTTTGCAGCAAGGTACTAAACCGTTTAAGGAATATATGAAAGAACTTGATGCACAGATGGTACGAATTAGGGATTTGTCGGGCGCAGAAGTACGTGCTCGTTTCCTTCAAGGCCTCAGTAGACCCTTATTACGTGAGGTAAAACGCCAGTTCTCTGCCTACCGTTTCACTGATCTGCCCCTCAAGCATGTGCGACAACGTCTATTAAAGAGTAGCAGATTTCTTTACCACTCCTCTTCCTACCCATCTCCTCCGTGTTGCTGATTGCATGTATGCTCATGCTCCTTTGTGTACTAGGGTTCATAACCTTGTCCTCACTCCTGAAGAAGAATAGGCATATGTAGAAGAATTCGATATTTGCGTTACAGATATATCTGCATTGGATGTGTCTCACATCTCGTGTTATCATTGTCATGAGGTGGGCCATCTTAAGGCGGAGTGCCCCAAGTTCCTTTCTGGTGCTCCCCCTCATCCCGATGCTCGCCCTCCTCGTACCCCTCAGCGTGCTCCTATTCGTCCCACTCCAGGACGCATTCCCTCAGCTACCCCTAGTAGGCTGAATGTTGTGCAGACAGGACCCTCAGGGTTCCCCTATGATAATCAGGCTCCTGCACCCTCTTCGCTCCCTCGCGACCCTCCAGCAGTGGCTTTTTCGCCAGGGACTTCTTCGGGGTTAGTCCCAATGGATGTGGGGGGGAGGGGGAACAGTAGGCCTGTCAGCCGGGGTAACCTGGACAGGTCCTTAGATAGTACCCCAGATAAAAATTTTTGCTTGCCTGTTTTTATAACCTCTGTAGGAGCTGAATCATCCCTACCACTACGTGTGCGTCCTCTTATGTTCTTGAATGGTGGTTTAACCGTCCCTCACACTGTTGTAGACCCCTTCTTGCATGCTGATGAACTCTTGAATGTCTCTGTGTTGGTAGATAGCGGTGCGGCTAGCTCCTTTGTGAGCGAGGCCCTAGTTAGACGTTTAGGACTAGTCCCTACCCCTCACACCAAACCCGTTACTGTTCATTATGCTGATGGTCGCACCAGTCATTCCCCGGGTACGGTGTCCCTTCCCATGGTTATACAAGGACGTACTGTCAACCTGACGGCCACTATAGGCCCTATCACTACCGCTGATGTATTACTAGGATTAGATTGGCACCAGGATAATAAGATTACTATTAATTATGATACCATGGTCATTTGGTTTCCAGATAGCTCTTACTGGGTACCTGAACGTCATTATAGATTGGAAAATTTATCCTTGGTAGATATTACTCCTCCTACACCTGTTGATCCTCCTGTAAGACCTATACCTGAAGTAATAATGTCAAATGACGAATTACGTTCTGAATTAAAGCAAAATGGATACCTATTATGTATGTTCCTTCAGTTAGAAGTACAACAGATACCTAGCACTAACAATAGTGTGGATATAGATGTAAATACAGTGGATACAATAGGAGTAGGATTTACTGAAAATGAAATAGTAAGATACATGGCTGTGATAGATTCCTCAAAAGTATTTGAAGAAAAGACTCCTTCTTATCCTCCTCCTCGTTCTGTTTTACACCGTGTAGTTATCAAGGACGGTGCAGTTCCTACGCACTCTCCGATGTATAGAATGGGCCCTACCGAGTTAAAGGAACTAAAACAGATTTTAGTGTCATTATTAGAAGCAGGATTAATAGAGCCTAGTAACTCTCCCTACTCAGCTGGTGTCCTGTTAGTTCCTAAGCCAAATGGCAAGTTTCGCCTAGTTACTGATTATAGGAAGTTGAATGATATTACTGTGAAGTCTAAATACCCTCTCCCTCGTATTGATGATATATTTAATAAGGTTAAAGGTTCCACTTGTTTCACAGTACTAGATTGTGCGGATGGTTTTTGGCAGTTGCGGATAGCTCCTGAGGATTGCCATAAAACCGCCTTTGCTACCCCTTTTGGTCATTACCAGTTTAGAGTAGCGGCTATGGGACTCTGTAACTCGCCTGCCTCTTTTCAAATGTTAATGAATGAAGTGCTTAGACCCGTTATGGGAAATTCTCACCTTCCTCAGGTGTCCTCTGATCTAAAGGATCCTTCCTTCTCCTCTGTTTCCTTATCTGAGCATGACCGTTCTTGTGCTCAAGCGTACTTAGATGATATTCTTATTTACTCTCCTGATTTTGAAACGCACCTACGTGATTTAAAGAAAGTATTAGAAATAATGGCTGAAAATTCTTTGTGGGCGCGCCGTGCTAAAGTTCGTTCGGGTAGGAGTGTCCCATTTTTAGGGCACGTTCTGTCTGATGCCGGGGTCGCTACCGACCCGGATAAAACTAAGTCAATTCAGGAATGGCCTACCCCTACCGACGTTAAAGGTGTACGTAGTTTTCTAGGAATTGCTTCTTACTATAGGCGTTTTATCCCGCGTTTCGCAACTATAGCAGCCCCTATTAATCATTTATTAAAGAAGGATATCCCCTTTGTTTGGAGTAGTGAATGTCAGTCGGCTTTTCAGTGCCTAAAATCCCTACTCCTTTCCCCTCCTGTACTCATCCTACCCGATACTACCAAACCCTTTGTGGTAGCTACAGACGCTAGTAAGGTAGTTATAGGGGGCGTCCTTCTCCAGGATCAGGGTCAGGGCTTACAGCCAATTGAGTATATCTCTAGGACAATGCTCCCCGCGGAGCGTAACTATCCTGTACACCAGCAGGAACTCTTAGCTGTGGTGTATTGTTGCCACGCGTGGCAGCACTTTCTTAAAGGTGCCCAATTTGATGTTTGTCTGAATGAACCCTGTGAGCTAGATCCTTATAGATTAGTTATACAAACGGATCATCGTCCCCTTACCCATCTGCTCTCCCAACCCAACCTTACCCCTCGTCAAGCGCGCTGGATGGAGTTTTTAGCACAGTTTTCCCCTTTTAAACTTCGGTAGGTTAAAGGTGTAGATAATATAGTGCCTGATGCCCTCTCCCGCCGCGCAGATTATTCCTTTTTCGAGGACTTAGATGTTCTCAATACTACTCTAGTTCCTACCACCCTTGGTGTAACCCCTTATGGTGAACTACCGGATGATGAACATTATGCCTACCTCTTTCATACTGTTGTTCGCATGCCTGACCTCCTTTCTCAGGTAGGACTCTCTCTCCCGTGTGAGGCCCTTCCTGTGGTCTCTGTGGGGGGGAGGGGAAAAATAAAATTTCTATATCGCTTAGCCATATAGCGACTAGGTCAGGAAAGTCCTATGATATAGATACTCTTTAAACCTGATATAGATACTTCTGTAGCGATGCCTACCTCGGATCTCGAACGCCTTACCAGTAGATTTACGGCCACTGAGCCGGAAGCTTTAGCTGCTATTGCCTCCCATCCCCAACAGTTAGGTAAATACCCCTGTAAGTTTGTAGGTGGTTTTTTTTTTATATGTGCAGTTAACAGATTCTCCCCCTCAATGGCGCCTTTATGTCCCTCCTATCTGTCGCTCCTCCTTGCTTGTTGAGTTGCATGATTTAGTTGCTCACAAGGGCGGTAAACGGGTACGGGATTTGGTAACCCATTCCTACTACTGGCCCTCCCTCTTAAAGGATGTAGATGCAATTTGTAGGACCTTTTAGAAAGAATAATAAGGGTAGAGATCCTTGTGTTTGTAGATTCCCCTGTTCCGTCATCGTCGGCGTCGACGAGACGCGTGTCGGTGGAGCCGTCTCCTATCCCTCTGGACGTACGTGGGTCCAGAGTCTGCCAATCTTGCGGCTACCGTGTCTGCAAGGCAGGCCTAGATCCAGTCCTTAGCCTCGGCATTCGGGGCATTCTTGGCGCCTCAGTCGCCCGCTGTCGTTGCGCCTGGTGTGGCGCCTGTTGCTGCTGCTTCGCCTACCCCTCATGTTGCCTCGGCGACTGCGGCTTCGCCTGCGCCCCAGGGCGAGCCCTCGGTCGCTGCGGTTTCGCCTCCTGCTGCCTCCGCGCCTGCGGTCGCCTTACCTGTGCCTCCGTGTGAGCCTTTTGCCGCGGCGATTTCGCCCGCCGTCGCTGCTTCCGGGCCTTCCCAAGCTCCGTCGCAGCCGTTGCGGGGCTTCTTTGGTGACACGAGTGGGCTGCCCAGGCTCTGGGAGTGGGGCCCCCCTTAGAGGATTCCAGTGCCGGACTGGAGTCTTGATGGCAGTCAGTTTTTTTTGTAAGGTGCCTGTCCCTACGGGCCCAATTTTCAACATGCGGCCCGAGGGTGCGCCTCCAGCGGAGGCCATGTCGTCAGCCGCGGTTGCAGGTCCGTCGCGGCCTCATGCGGTGCCGGCTCCCTCTGCGCCTGTGCAGGATCCTACCCCTGTTTCGGTTCCTACTCCTTCGGCCCCTCGCTCGCTGGCCACGGTTGTTAGGACCAGCGGTGTTGATCAGCGCGCTCTCCGCGCTGCCGACTCCCTATGGGAGTTGTCCCAGGGCGACCGGGAACGTGCCCCCTCCGTGGTGCATTTTACGCCGGAGTCGCGAGATTCGCCCGTTCCCGGATATGGTATGTTAGCGCTTGCGTGCCGACAGTGTGACCTCCCGCGCGTCGCTCCGGAGCTGTCCATTTCGCCCATGTCCTACGGGTTCTCCCAGGTGTGTCGGGCGCCGCGGGACCGTGGCCTACCCATTGACTGATCGGCCTCCTTTCGATATGGTTATTTTAGCTGATCCTGTGTTCCAGGGCGAGATCCTGGTTCGGCGAGTCCTGTATCGCTAGGCTAGGCGTCCCAATGACTTGGACACCTACGGTGGTTTCCAGTGGGCTTACCCTCCGCCTCTGGGCATTATGGCCTCAGATGCCCTTACGGTAGAGTTTCCTGCACGGTGCCGGGTGCTACGTACGGCGCGATTCTCCTGCAGCCCCTCCTGGAGTGGGATGCCCGTCGTCCAGCGCCCCTCCCGGGCCAGGGCCTGGACTCCCGTGGCCATCCTCCCCCTCGGGCTAGCGACTACCTAGAGACGTTCGGGTCGCGACAGTGCGCTCGTCGGTGGCGCTCACGTGAGGTTCGGCACATCCGGTTGTGGCCGGCTAACGTGGAGCCTCTGATAGATCTGTTCTTCCCTACGGGTTTGCGTCCCCGGATCCGGTACCATCGCCTACTCCTGCGGGCTCTCTGTTTGATCGCGGTAGAGCCTTTCCTATGCCTCTTTGCCTGTGGCTTCATGGAGTGGGCCCGTGGCCAGGTCGTTCTTACGCAGCATAGGTATTAACTCGTCGTCTGTCCCTGGTCCTCTACGGAGGACTGAGTTGAACTCAGTCCTCTCTAGAGGACCGAGTTTTTGGGTTTCGTAGAAAATTCGCCCCGGTCATAATGTTTGTCAAAAAAATTCTCTCAAAATTTATTCAAATACTACGTGAAAAGATCTTTCTTGGACATATTTTTGGGATTTTTTTTGGATTTGGTATGAGCGGCTAAATGTACGGTCAAAGTACAGGTGGTAAGGGTACTTTTCCACGTGAAACGCGAGTTCCGGAAATGCACGACCTAGCCATGGCGGCTCGCGCCCATGCATGCAGTTTACGTTTGCGGACGAGTTAGCTGTCCAAACTCAGGAAATAGATTTAACATGCCCTAAAGATGATAAAAATCAATTTTTAGCTCGCGGGGATGCGATTTACCCGGTGTCGGCATTGTTCTTGCTGGAAAAAACTGCGATAAGGCAGGTCGACGGAATTGATGACTGCGCTTGCTTTGCGGCGCAATTTCAATGGCTGATAGGTTTCTTTCTACATTTTAACATGCATTGTATTAGAGTAAATTGAGTGACAGTGTAGATTTGATGATTTCGACCATTCTGTCACGTCATGGTCTATGTGCCGCAAAGTGCCACTTTTGCGGGCACCGCCTGGGCCAAGGTAACGCCAGCCGTGCCAGGTAAAGCCGGATAATCGTTGCCTCTTCGTTTCTTGATGTTCGTACATGAGTTTAAGCTTGCGAGGCGTTGTCAGGTTCAAGTCTTGATGCTCTTTCTTGACCGTTGCCTGCCCCTCTCTAAAACCCCCTTTTCAGATGATGTTAGCTGGCATTTGCCTTAACCCAGAGTAGTTGTGCAGGGTTTTAGGAGCTGTGCAGGTTTAAACACCTTCATAGATGTTAGTTATTCTTTTGCTACGTTCATACTGCATGATTGTGTGGCCACGGGCTGCGTCAAGGGTGCATTCAAGCTTTTACGGGTGAGTGAAAAGTCTTGGTGACAAACCACTGCCATCATGTGCCAGCAACTATGTTGGCCACATCATGGCAAGGCAAACCAGTTATAGCCATATCTATTGTTGTTAGAAACAATGGAAATATGCTTAACCTACCCATTATATTGGTGGTTGACACTCATAACATAACCCTTTGTTGGTAGGTATCCAAGCCCATTCCCTACATGCATGCATAGGCTCTCACTACATGATAAGGTATGATATACCTGAAGTATGACGATGCAAGTGTGTTGTCCTGTAATGCTTGAAGGGAAATGAGTTGATTGGGATGGTTGGTGGCCACGGTGGTGTGTAGTATGACCGCACTTACATGCTAGCAAAGTTAGCAAAAGCCCCATTCCTCTCCTGAGGACTGAGAGTTTTTTAATTGTTTCAGGCAGTTGCAGTGGCCAAATCGAGCCCAGTTTTTTGCCACGTTTCAAGAACTATATTGTTTACATGCCTATATTTTTTCTTCATGCACCAGGATTTGATTGAATTTTTCCCACTTGTTCTTATCCCGAAAAAATGCAAATTCGCGAGGGGTGCCCAACGTCCGTGTAATTTTCAGGTGTTCGGGTCAAGTTTTCACATATGCAGTATTTTTGCCAACAAAATGACATCTAGTACACCCCCGATCCACATCAAAACATTTGGGATGGACCCCCCACCTAGTCGCTACACGCGGTTGAAAATTGTCAACTCAGTCCTCCTGTGAGGACTGAGTTGGGACAGACGACGAGTTAATGGGCCTTTCTGGGCCTTTTTCCTGATGGCGTGTGGGCCGATGTTTTCCTCACTGTAGATAGGCATGACAAGGCCGATGATGTGGCCCACTACCAGGCGTATCTGGATGTTCTGCTGGCCTCGCGTGGCACTTACCAGACTGATGGCAACTAGATAGAGGGCCTTAGGCCCGACCTGAGGGTGTTGTCCCTCCGGTATATAGAGTCGCCCTCATATTCTGGCCAGTTGATTGGTCGTTCTTGGTCCTTGGTACTGATTTGTTTACTCTGTGTGTCCTGCCCAGTGCCGTCCCCCCCGGCAAGGACTCCGTTCCAGGCAGTTAGGGGAACCTCCCACCAGGCTTGGTGCTGGCTAACCCTACACCACCCGGCGTGGTGGTGGAGACCGTGTGAACTATTGGTGCTTTGTATCTTGGATGGCCTATCGATTGTGTTGGTGTGTGCTGGGTGCATTAGGTTTTTCCTACCCCTTTGGTTTCCTCCCCGTGCGTAGGGAGAGGGCTCCCTACCTTTGTGGGGGGGGAGGTGTTACGTCGCGTAACTTTTGTTGTTGTTACGGACGTAAATTAGGTCACTGTTGCCTCAGCCATTCCGGAGCAGTTCGCTGACTTTCCTAGGCTTACGTTTAGTAAGGACCTTTTGGCCGGTCGGTACCGGGCCTTGTGACGTGGCAATTGTACAGTATGGTGGTTCGGTGCAGTCGCGCCGCGCTGCGTACTTTAGTAGTGGTCCTTTTATCCTGCGTGTGAACCTTGTGGACGTGCGTTGGTCCTGTGGGCGAGGGTCGATGTCGGCCCGAGCATACACGCCTGTCGGCGATCATTTATGCAGCAGTTGTCCTTCGTGAATGGCACTCGGCGTGTGTTAAATGAATTAACACATTTAGGCTTGGGTCACGGCAGTGTAGTATTGTTTCCTTCGTAGTACCCTGGTTTTATTCGGTATATGGCGTATTATAAGGGAATGCATTGAGAAGCAGCGTCGTCGCGTCCTAGGTCTTATAGCCAATATAGCTCCTCACTCCTAGGTAGGTGCCTCATCACTAGTTTAGGTAAGGTTAGGCGAGATGTTTGGGATAGAGTCGAGCCAGGGCGTAACAACCTATTATGTATGTTCCTTCCTCACATATGGTATGTTCCTCAGTTAGAAGTACAGGAGATACCTATCACTAATAATAGTGTGGATATAGATGTGAACACAGTGGATACAATAGGAGTGGGATTTACTGAAAATGAGATAGTAAGATACATGGCTGTGATAGATTCCTCAAAAGTTTTTGAAGAAAAGACTCCTTCTTATCCTCCTCCTCGTTCTGTTTTACACCGTGTAGTTATCAAGGACGGTGCAGTTCCTACGCACTCTCCGATGTATAGAATGGGCCCTACCGAATTAAAGGAACTAAAACAGATTTTAGTGTCACTATTAGAAGCAGGATTGATAGAGCCTAGTAACTCCCCCTACTCAGCTGGTGTCCTGTTAGTTCCTAAGCCAAATGGCAAGTTTCGCCTAGTTACTGATTATAGGAAGTTGAATGATATTACTGTGAAGTCTAAATACCCTCTACATCGTATTGATGATATATTTAATAAGGTTAAAGGTTCCACTTGTTTCACGGTACTGGATTGTGCAGATGGTTTTTGGCAACTGCGTATAGCTCCTGAGGATTGCCATAAAACCGCCTTTGCTACCCCTTTTGGTCATTACCAGTTTAGAGTAGCGGCTTTGGGACTCTGTAACTCTCCTGCCTCTTTTCAAATGTTAATGAATGAAGTGCTTAGACCTGTTATGGGGAATTCTCACCTTCCTCAAGTGTCATCTGATTTAAAGGATCCTTCCTTCTCCTCTGTTTCTTTATCTGAGCATGACCGTTCTTGTGCTCAAGCTTACTTAGATGATATCCTTATTTACTCTCCTGATTTTGAAACGCACCTACGTGATTTAAAGAAAGTATTAGAGATAATGGCTGAAAATTCCTTGTGGGCTCGCCGTGCTAAAGTTCGTTCTGGTAGGAGTGTACCATTTTTAGGACATGTTTTGTCAGACGCCGGGGTCGCTACCGACCCGGATAAAACTAAGTCAATTCAGGAATGGCCTACCCCTACCGACGTTAACCCCTCATTGGTCCCATTTAAAGCCGAAAAATCGGCTGCAAAATGCTAAATTTGCAAACCACCCCACAGCCAACCTACCAACATCCAAGGGCTGTCCTTGGGGGTCAAGCATGTCCATGAGTTGCCCTTCGGGGTGAGCTATCACAACCTAACATATCTGCAGGGTAGGCCATAGAAAACTACCGCCAAAGTTAGGGGGGTCGAGACGCGCGTTTTCATTTTTGGTAGAATGTGCATTTTGAATTATGTTATAAGACCTAGGCACCTACCACTTCAGGGATGATAAACAATTAGTTGCTGAACAGTTTGAGCCATTGGGGTCATCATTTGGGTGGGTATACCAGCAGTTTCACCCAGTACAGCCCATAGGGGTACCGTTGGTAAAAAGCAACCAAGGGGGTAGGGGTGGGCATACTACCTACTAATACCTACTAATATGGCCCCCAACCATGCCAAACAATACATTTCCCTTCCATAATGATGGGGAAACATAACTGCATCATCACACTGCCCTTACATGGCACCTATGTGCAGGTGCCACCTTGTCCATGCACGTAGGTAACGTGGTACGGATACCCTACGCAAGGCATACATTATAGGAGTCAGCCACCAACAAACTAGTGACGTTGAGCCTATTTCAGCCTGCCCTAGCAAGGATAAACTAGGCCTAAGCTGCTATAGCTTGCCAGGTGATGGCCAGCACACCTGGTGGCACATGCTGTCAATGGGAAGCTTTTACTCACCAGTTACGTGCTTGATGATGCCACAGAGACCAGCCAACTGCCTCACAATCATGCAATATGTGTATGGGAAATGTATAACAAAGATATATGGAGGTATTCAAACCCATACAGCATCTAAAACTTATCACCATCACACTGTGGCAGGTCAACTGACTGAGGGAAGCATCTAAGAAGGGTGTTTTAGAAAGGGGCCAGGCCAGGGTCAAGAAAGAGCATGAATAATGCAAAAAGAATGTGCTACACAAGCTAGAACGTATATATAAACGTCAAACATCGATAGGAAAACGATGCTGAAGCTTTACCAGGCATGAATGGCGTTACCTTGGCCCAGGCGGTGGCCGCAAAATGGCGCATTTCGGCACACCAAAGTTGTGCAGCATGGTCGCTAGATTCGGCGATTTCTTGCCACCCTTGCACGTTTGCGACTACTATGTATCATAATAAGTACAAAGAAACCAATATATCCTTTAAAATACGCCGTAAAGGTATTGCTGTCAACGTTTCTATCGTCCGGCCTGATCGCAGTTTTTTCCAGCAAGAACGCTGCCGACACCTATCAAATGGCATTCCCGCGAACCAAAAATTGGCCTGTGTGATCTTTAGGACGTATAAAATCAATTTACTAAGTTTGGCCAGAAAATTCGAACGCAAACGTAAATTCCATGCGTGGGCGCAAGCCGCCATGGCCAGGTCGTCGTTTTCCGGAATGCACGTTTTACGTGAAAAAGTACCCTGACCCCTTGTACTTTGACCGGCCAGAACACCTCTATAACTTTGTCAGAAGTATGCGAACCCTAGTACCATGCTGTGAGGAAAATTATAAACTTTCGATCTTCTCAGCTAAACGTTTCCTAATTCTCAATAGTTTTCGCGCAATTTGGTCCCCCGCGGAGCAGCCGATGCATCGGCTGCAAGTCGATTTTTGGCGGAAAATCGGCTGCAAGACCAATGAGGGGTTAAAGGTGTACGTAGTTTTCTAGGGATTGCCTCTTACTATAGGCGTTTTATCCCGCGTTTCGCAACTATAGTAGCCCCTATTAATTAAGCATTTATTAAAGAAGGATATCCCCTTTGTCTGGAGTAGTGAATGTCAGTCGGCTTTTCAGTGTCTAAAATCCCTACTCCTCTCTCCTCCCGTACTCATCCTACCGGATACTACTAAACCCTTTGTGGTAGCTACAGACGCTAGTAGTAAGGTAGCTATAGGGGGCGTCCTTCTCCAGGATCAGGGTCAGGGCTTACAGCCAATTCAGTATATCTCTAGGACAATGCTCCCTGCGGAGCGTAACTATCCCGTACACCAGCAGGAACTCTTAGCGGTGGTGTATTGTTGCCACGCGTGGCAGCACTTTCTTAAAGGTGCTCAATTTGATGTCTGCCTGAATGAACCCTGTGAGATAGATCCTTATAGATTAGTTATCCAAACGGATCACCGTCCCCAAGGTTACCCATCTTCTCTCCCAACCCAACCTTACCCCTCGTCAAGCGCGCTGGATGGAGTTTTTAGCACAGTTTTCCCCTTTTAAACTTCAGTATGTTCAGGGTGTAGATAACATAGTACCAGATGCACTCTCCCGTCGCGCAGATTACTCCTTCTTCGAGGACCTGGATGTTCTCAATACTACTCTAGTTCCTACTACTATGGGTGTAACCCCTCACTTATGGTGAACTACCTAATGATGAATCCTATGCCTATCTCTTTCATACTGCTGTTCGCATGCCTGATCTCCTTTCTCACGTAGGACTCTCTCTCCCGTGTGAGGCCCTTCCTGTGGTCTCGGTGGGGGGGGAGGGGAAAAATAAAATTTCCATACCGCTTAGCCATATAGCGACTAGGTCAGGAAAGTCTTATGATAACATAGTCCCTCTAGGACCTCCCCTTCTCTTTGGCAAGGCGGTAGGAGACCTCTTTAAACCTGTTCTGGATACCTCTGTAGCGATGCCTACCTCTGATCTTGAACGCCTTATTAGTAGATTTGCGGCCACTGAGCCGGAAGCTTTAGCTGCCATTGCAGCCCTTCCCCAACAATTAGGCAAGCACCCTTGTAAATTTGTAGGTGGGTTTTTATATGTGCAAATAGCAGATTCTCCCCCTCAATGGCGCCTGTATGTCCCTCCTATCTGTCGCTCCTCCTTGCTCTTTGAGTTGCATGACTTAGCTGCTCATCAGGGTGGTAAACGGGTACGGGACCTAGTAGCCCGCTCTTACTACTGGAGGTGTTCCCCTGGCTTCCGGGCGAGGGCGAGGCAGATTTAGATGACAACCCTGTGACCTCCTACGGGCGGTCGAGTTCATGGAGATCGCGACCAGATAGCGGGAGTAGCATTTGGCGACCCTTCCCCTACGGACGCACCAGTCGAGGCACCGACGTGAGTACCACGCCCAGAGTATTCGCCGGCCTCCCCCAACCGTGTGCAGCGCTCATCTCTCTTCCCTCCCAGATGTCGCACTTCCCCATCCTGTCGCGTCCTCTCTCACCACCCCCCGGCGCAAGCCCTCGACCGAGCGCGCGAATACAAGTCCGGGAGACCCTACCCACCTCCTGGCTCGAGATCTGAGACATGATTCCTCTGGCCGTCAGCCACTGTTTCTGCGGAAGCATGCCAAAGGCACAGAACTCACCAGCTCCCCCCGACTTGATGCCAGCGGCATTTCGGGGCCATTGCGATGCTGGAACTGGCCCCAGCCGACGCGATGACTCCAGCACACCAAAGGCTGGCGGACCACACCCACACGGTTTCTGTTGCCATCCATCTGTGCCACTCTTCCCCTAACGCACTTCGGTACGTGCCTACGCGCTTTAAACGAATCTTTCGCCCGCCGCTAGGTCGCGAGCGCTCCCCCTAGCTGCGGTTTCTCTTTCTGTT
>RPFO01002177.1:0-71347 GCA_009746045.1 Mesostigma viride
CGGCCGCTAGTCGCCTGGGCTGGGCCCGGCCGACCCCCGGCGGGCCTGGCGACCCCGGCCCCGCCCCGGCCCCTCGCTCCCCGACGCTCTGGCCTCCCTTCCCCCGGCCGCGGTTGGCCACCCAGCCGCCACCCCCGTCCTTGCCGCGTGGGACGGCGGCCCCCGGGCCCACGCGTTCACCTCGTGGCCGCCCTCGCACATTGTCGGCGTGGTGGGCCGCGCCACCTTTTCTTGGGCGTACTGCCCTTTGTTGCTGGACGCGGTCGGGTTGCAGGCCGCCTTCCCCTCGCTCCCTAGGCCCCCGGCCTTCCTGGCCCTAGTTGGCGCGTGCGGGCGACATTTCTTTCCGCCGCCCCCCGGTGACGGCCTCGACTCTTTGGGGGTATGTCTTGGAAGGATATCACGCCGGCTGCCGGCTGCCGTGGCATCTCCCGGCCGCCCGGCAGGAAGAGCTGCTTTCCCTGGACGAGCGGGTGGGTCAGGAGGTGGTCGAGTTCGTCACGGCGGTGGCTCGAGACGCACAGGTCTCGGTGCGGGCGGCCTACCTCGCGGGCGGCGCCGACCTGGGCCTCATGTCCCCGCGGCAGCTTCGCCTCTTCTTGGACGCCCAGGCCCCGCCTCCCGGCCCGGTTGCCAGTGGGGGCTTTCTCATCACCTCCCTCAGCCTGGCGCAGGCCGCCATGCTGCGTGTGGAGTTCGGGGCCCCCATCGCGGTTCAGGGCGGCCAGGCCATCTTGGTGGACTCGGCCGGGCGCGCCCAGCCCCTAACCGCGGGGACGCCTGTTTCTGCCTTCCTCCACGACATCCTGGAGTTGGCAGGCATCCCGCACGAATGGCACCCCGCGGCTGACCAACCGGTCGGCATCCTCTCGCGCGCCCAGATTGCTGCTCTCCCGGGTTGCTGGGAGGCCGGCTGGGACCCGCCCCCCCCTCATGTCCGGTCCCTTCTGGAGGGGGACGACCCCGAGTCGGGCTCCTGTGCCATCTGCCTTGAGCCCTTCCGGCCGGGGGATGGCTTGTGTCGCCTGCCCGCGTGCGGCCACACATTCCATCAAGCGTGCATCGCGCGCAGCTTGCTCCACTCCGTGCCGCGCTGCCCGTTGTGCCGGGCTGTTGTGCCGCCCCCTGGGACTGCGCTTCCTCTCGGCCCGCCCCCGGTCTCGCTGGGTCCCCTGCCGGGTCCCCACCGGGCCCCGGGGCCAGCTGCCTCCCCGACCCCTCGGCCGCAGCCCCCGGCCTCGTTGCCGGGGCCTGGGGTGGTCGCGGGCGCGCTGGCGAGTCCCCCGGGGAGGGGCGCCGGCGTTCTCGATCCCCCTCCGCTGGGGGTCTCCCCGGTGGGCACTGCCTCCTCCGTGGCCCCGGCGGGCAGGCCGGGCGCTGGTCGGGTCGTGGTGCGCGCGCCTGCCGGCCCGGCTGGGGAGACGCCGCAGGCCCCACGTCCTGCCTTTGCTGGCGCCGCTCCCCGCCACTCAGCGCCCGCCGACGGCCTTCACCGGTGTGCCGTGCTGCTTCCCACGGGGTCCCCGTGTGCTGGTGTGTTCCACAACCGTAACCTCCTCTGCCAGCACCTTCGCGCTGTGCACCCCGATCTCGACGCGGCGGATCTGCAGGCCATGAGCTGTTACCGGTGCCCGGAAGCTCACTGCCAGCGGGTGTACTCCATTCACGGGCGCGCTCAGCACGCGCGCGCCTGTGTTGCTCAACGGCCCCTCAACCGGCCAGCAGTCCCGGCCCCCTCCCCCCCTCCCGCCTCGGCTCCCACCGGCTCCCAGCCCCCGCCGCCCGACTACTCGGCCAGTTGGCGTTGGCTTGACACGGTTCCCTGGGATGCATGCGCCATCAACCCGACGTCTACCCTGACCGACCTCCCCCACCGCGCGCGTAGCCTTTTCGCGCAATGTGCAATCGTTTCTCTCCGGCGCATGCACGCCGCTCCGGACGACCCGCTGGGCTTTAAACTGCACATGGTGACCCCCCGCCTGCTCCTCACCCCTCTCGGGCGTGGTGTGCGCGGCCTCCAGGGTGCGGTTATTGCCCGTTGCCGACGCTTTCTGCAGGGGGACTGGGAGGGGCTGTTTGGCGTGCCGCCCCCGCGCACGGCCCGGCTGTCGGGGGAGGTCAACTTCGAGCGGGTGGCCGCCGATGTCATCCGCCTCGTCCGCGAGGGGCAGCTCAGCCGGGCCATGACCCGCTTGGAAATGGCCAAGCTGGCCCCCGCCAATGCGGCTACCCTGGCGGCCTTGGAGGCTCTTCACCCTGCGGAGCCCGGCTTCCAGCTGCCCGTGCCGGACCCCCTGCCGGCCCCCTCCGGCTGGACCGCGACTGCTTCCTGGAGGTGATGCGTGCGGTCCCGCGGGCTTCCTCCACCGGGCCGTCGGGCTGGCGCTACGAGCACTTGGAGGTCCTGGTGGGGCATGGGGGCGAGGACATTCGCTTTGACACCCTCATTGACCTGGCGGCTGGTCGCGTTCCTCCCGCTGCGCGCGAGTGGTTAGCGGGCGCTCGCCTCCTCGCTCTGCTCAAGGGTGTCTTGCCCCCCCCGAGGGCAAGGTGCGCCCAATCGCCTGCGGTGAGGTGCTCCGCAAGCTCGTGGGCAAAGTGATCTGCCGCCAAAAGGCACCCGAGCTCCGTGCCTTTTTCTGCCCGCCCCTCGCAGCGGGTGAGACCTCGGTGGCGGCCCAGCTGCAGCTAGCTAGGAAGTCAGGATTGAGAAAACTGAGAAACCCTGAGAAAAATTGAGAAAAACCTGAGAAGAGCCGAGAAAAACTGAGAAGTAACTGAGAAGAGCTGAGAAGTAACTGAGAAGAGCTGAGAAAAACTGAGAATCACCTGAGAAAAGGGGGTGAGAAAAATTGAGAAGAGCTGAGAAGAAATTGAGAATTTGAAAATCTGAGAAAAGTGAGACTTCACTCGGACTGAGAAAAGTGAGAAATCACAAGAACTGAGAAAAATGAAAAACCACGAGAGAGTGAAAAACAGATTATGATAGCAGCAAGCACTGCCAACATAATTTCAGCAAGGCAATCAAGGCAACAGGTTTTTTTTATTAAAACATAATTTATTTACGTATGAAAGCCGTCCTTTTGTGCATGTATTTCTTGACATGGCCCTGCCATAAACTCGTCTAATTCTCTAGCTTGCTGGAAATTTTTCAAAGAAGATGGCTACAACTATGTTGCCATGGCTGTCTTTCACAAGGCCGCTTGCATAGCTTGATGCCCCAAATTGAAGATGTCGGTGCCGTTTGTATGCGCCACAAACTGAAAAGAATGCAAAACAAAAGCAGAACACAGGAATGGAAAATCAGCACCATACATAAGAAAGCATTTTATGTGCAGTCACAGAAGCCACAACTTGAAAAAATACCGGCACGACATCCACCTAGGTCTGACTACATGGTGGCGTTAAACGGCCAGACCAGCACTGTGGTGCACATCACAAGATGAACATGCATTTAAATCCACATCTCAAAACATACCTTAATGAGTCGCTTGACGCATTGCCGGTGTCCTGTACTTCTGCAAAAAAAAGAATCCGTTGTGCAACCAGAACATGCATGAAATAGCATAAGGCTAGGTGACTGTACTAGATTTATAAAGCCGTCAATAACCCATTGATTCATACTGACCATTCAGCGGCGGTTCTGAAATTGTAACCATTGATCATTTAATGAATACTATACAACACTGTTATGGCTTTATGACACATCTGTCATTGCCTTTCATCAAATACGATGACAGCTGGTTAACAAAGCTGGTCGCTTGCTAGGGCATCATGCTGGCCGCTCCCATTTCATTCTATTGGTGCTTGCAAGAATCCAAGCAACCCGCGACACAATATGCAAGAGAAAAAAAAGATATCAGATCCTTGACATAGACCTCACCATTCTACAAGGAAGAGCTCACCAGCACCTAACCGTCCATGCAGCAAATGTGTAGAACACGATTTATGACCCAATACTCACTTTTATGGCAAAGCAGCCCATACACATGAATCACACCATGCACCAGATGTCACACGAGCAAGCCACAACATGGTCGTCGGATCATAAAGCAACAAACGTGAAAACGATAGCGGCCCGAATCTGAGATTCCGCGGCACACAGAAAATAAGAAGGCTCAGAAGCTACCAGCAAGGGATCGAACATAGGACCTTAGGCATGATTTCATGCAGCAAATGTGTAGAACACGATTTATGACCCAACACTCACTCTTATGGCAAAGCAGCCCATACACATGAATCACACCATGCACCAGATGTCACACGAGCAAGCCACGACATTGTCGTCGGATCAGAAAGCAATAAACGTGAAAACGATAGCGGCCCAAATCTGAGGTTCCGCGGAACACAGAAAATAAGAAAGCTCAGAAGCTACCAGCAAGGGATCGAACATAGGACCTTAGGCATGATTTCATGCAGCGAATGTGTAGAACACGATTCATGACCCAACACTCACTCTTATGGCAGAGCAACCCATACACATGAACAACACCATGCACCAGATGTCACACGAGCAAGCCACGACATTGTCGTCGGATCAGAAAGCAATAAACGTGAAAACGATAGCGGCCCAAATCTGAGATTCCGCGGAACACAGAAAATAAGAAAGCTCAGAAGCTACCAGCAAGGGATCGAACATAGGACCTTTGGCATGATTTCGCGGCTGTGTGAGTCTCCAGATCCGAAGGCATCTCACTTAATTAACGTTTCGAAACAGCCAAACTGCGAAAAACCTCTTACCGGAGGGAGTCGCCAATATCAAGGAGACAACCAGCGCAGGCCAGAAATCGGGAGAATCCGGACCATGGTAGCTCGAGCCTGCCGTTATCTTGTCCGCGTTTTCGAGTCGTGCAGGATTATGAATATGAATGGAGATGGAAATGTGTAGGCTTGTGCATTGAAATTATGGCTGGCTGACGTGTAGAGCGACGAGATGACCTAGACGGTGGGGCCGGAAACAGCTTGCTTGATTGTGTTTCTCGTGGGGAACGAGTCCAACGACTACTTTCTCTGGGCGGCAAACTGCGGCAAATTGAACGCAAGCCTCATCTTGAAATCTTGACCGTCGAAATGTAACGATCCGACGACTTCTGCAGTATGCCGCAATATTTTTCTGTTGCGGAAGAGCCGTTGGGCCGGTTCCCGACGCGGGCGACCAGTGGTTTGCATTAAGTTAACTTACCTGAAGTTCTCCAACAGAAATGACCCAAGCCGCATGATGGCACTCATCGACGGCCTCAGTTCGGCCCGATTTTGGCGGCACCCAATTTGACCCCAACGGCACCTACCGACAAATACATACGTTTCATGCGCACCACGACCCCTTTGAGCTCTGCTATGGCGGTGGTGCTGTGGGGCCCGCATCAGACTGGGGGCCCTTATCTGCTATGGCGGTGCTGCCGTTGAGCCCGCATCAGACTGCAGGCCCTTTATGCAGGCGGGCCCTTAATGCATGTTACTTATTTATTCTTGTGCATACAAATATGAAGCAATGAAGTCCTATGTTCGATTCCTTGCTGGTAGCTTCTAGGCTTTCTTACTTTCTGTGCTCCGCGGAATCTCAGATTTGGGCAGCTAGCGTTTTCACGTTTGTTGCTTTCTGACGACAATGAAGCAATGAAGTCGTGTCCTCCGGATTTTTGCATTTGGACCGTGTGCAGTTCTTGGAAACATGCATGGCATATGGCTAATGTAATGACTGACTAGCTAGACCGTTTCAGTGGTTTTTCATTTGCGGGTATTTCCTCGTAAATGGTGGGAAAGCGATCGCAGAAATCGTTCTCACCACTAGACACTCCCGGCCAGTGAAGCTCGAAAAACACGCCCTGATCAAGCAAGCTGTTTCCGGCCCCACTGTACAGGTCATCTTACAGTCGCTCTTTGCGTAAGCCAGCCATAATTTCAAGGAACAAGGCTACACATTTGCATACGCTTTTCTTGGTTATCGGTGTTCCTCTGTTTGAATGCAGGGGGGATCGCTGTGCCGACACAACGCGTTCAACGTGCTGGGCATCAAATGAGGGATCTGGGCGACCACCAGTGCGCGACTAGTGTCGCCACTTCTTTCCGGACCTGAGGGCGAGGCTGCAGCCGGAGCTGCAGACGTACTTTCAGGGCTTAGCGCAGCTGCCAGGCTGCGTTGCGTCGAGGAGCGTTTGCTCGTCATATATTGCGCAATAGCTTCGGAAAAGTATATCAGCGTGTGCGTCTTAGAAAGACGAAGTGATTGTGATATTCACAGCCGAATTGGGTGCCCAAACGTGAAAGTTATGAGCTCCGTTGTCAGCCATGGCTACCTCGTGGCTCGTGGCTTGGATGGTACATTGGCTATATTGTATGATAACCCTATATTTTTCACATTCCATCTCTACCATGCTCACCGCTTGCAATGTGATGCGTTTGTATCAAGTGTGTGAATCTCCGCGTTCTCAGTCCTTGTGGTTTTCTCTGCTTTCTCAGTTCTTGCGGTTTTCTCAGTTGTGGCCTTGGACTTGTTTGAGAAAATTGAGAATGATTCTCAATTCTTCTCAGCACTTCTCAGGCCATTTCTCAGGTTTCGTGAAAATTTTCTCAAAAACTGAGACCAATCTGAGAATTTTCTCAGTTCTTCTCAATCGTCCTGAGAAAAACTGAGATTTTTCTCAGTTCTTCTCAATTTGCTGAGAAAATTCTCAGAAAAACGCCCAAATTGAGAAAAACTGAGAAAAAAGTGAGAAATTTCTCAACCCCCTCTTCCTAGTCATGGGGGTGACGACTCCAGGCGGGGCGGATATCCTCATCCATTCGGTGCAGGCCTACCTCGAGGCCCACCCCACCCACGCTGTCGTCAAGGTCGACTGCCACAACGCGTTCAACAGTCTGTCCCGCGCCAGCATGTTTGCGGCCGTCATGGAGTCCTTCGAGGACTTGTACGCTTGGACAGCCGTGTGCTACGGCCAGCCCGGCCAACTGGTTCACATCATGGAGGACGGCACTCGCGGCGGCCTGCTGTCGCGGTCGGGCACCCAGCAAGGGGACCCCCTGGGACCCCTGTACTTTGCCGCCCCCTCCAGGGTTGCCTCCAAGCGGTCCATGCTGCCCACCCGGCGGTCGCTATTCAGGCCTACTTGGATGATATCTACCTTCTGGGCCCTGTGCCGGACACCACCGCGGCTCTGCTGGCACTGCAGACCGCGGTGGCCGACATCAACCTCCAGTTGACCCTGGCCAAGTGCGCGGTGTACTCGCCCCAAGGTGATTGCTCCGGCTTCCCGCCCCAGCTCTTGGGCCGGGACGAGCGCCTCCATGGGTTGGATGTCCTCGGCGTTCCGGTTGGCGACCCCGCGTTTGTCATCGATGCTCTGCGGGCCGCCCTCGAGGCACGCACTGAGGTACTGCCCTTGATTGCGCGCCTTCATGATTCGCAGACCAAGGGTCTGCTTCTGTGGTTTTGCGCTCACCCTCGCGTCGTTCACTGGCTCCGGGGCGCTCTTCCGGCTCAGGTCCGGCTGGCCGCTGAGGGCCACGACGAACGCATCCAGTCGGCCTTGGCGCAGCTGGTCCCGGGCCCCGACCTCCCGCCACATGCTATTCGCATTGCCTCCCTGCCTGCACGGATGGGTGGCTGTGGTCTGACTCGTGCCGCCCGGGTGGCCCCAGCAGCATTTTTGGGCTCCGTCGCTCAGTCGTGGGCGGAAAGCTGCCGGCTCCTGCCCCTTTTGGCAACGGCAGCGCCTGACCTCCTGGACCCCAGCAGCCCTTTGCCCTTCGTCACCGCCATCCAGGAGGCCTATGCTGAGATCCAGCAGGCCTGTTCTCCCGTCCGTGCCGCTCAGGCGGTACAGCGCCACCTCCCTCGCGGCACTCCCTCGGTCGCCTCCGTTCAATCTCCCGCCGCATTCCCTGCTCGCGTCATCGATAAACACCAGAAAACCTACGCGGGTATTCTGCACACGGCTGATTGGATTGCTCTTTTCGCGGACCTCAACGCCCAGGGACGTGCGTGGCTGTTCTCGCTTTCCTTGCGGAGTGTGGGCTCGGCGTACCTTCGTGCTCTTCCCATGGCCCCCCATTCGCATTGGCTCCCAGCCACTACTCGGTGGCGCTCCGGCACCAGCTATTTGCCCCGCAGCCTCTTGTTCCGGCCGGGCGGCCTTGTGGTAGCTGTGGGCAGCCGCTGGATCCCACGGGGACTCACTACCTTGCCTGCATGGGGGCCGGCCAACAGAATCAGAATTGGTATTTGTATTTGCACACTGTCCTCCTGACGGTGGTGCTCGCCATGATTCGGTCGGTTTTCCCCCACGCGAACATCCGGTCCGAGGATGCGGATGGCGCTGCCTTCTATTCCCCCAACCACCGGCCTGACATCGTGGTGCTGGACTTTGAGGGGGGTGGCCGGCATCTGCTTATCGACGTTTCGGTGGCGCGGCCCTTGGCTCTTAGCCACGTGGCTGGGGCCTCCCTCACGGCAGGTTACACGGCGGACCGGGCGGAGCGGGCCAAGCTCCTGGCCTACGGCGACGTCGGGCACCATCGTGTGGTGCCCTTTGTCCTGGAGGAGTTTGGGGCCATGGGGCCCCTGACCTCCGCCTTCTTCAAGGAGTGTTGCCGGCTCCGGGAGGACCGGCTGGACCTGGAGGGCCAGCGGGCCCCATGGTCGGCGCGGACCTGGACGTCATATTGGCGTCAGCGCTTGTCGGTGGCGCTGACTCGGGCCATGGCTGACATCATGCTCCGCCGTACGCGGGCTGATTTTGCGGTGCAGCAGGGCTATTAGGTTCCTCCCGTTAGGAGTTTCCATTGGTCTTATCGTAGTATAGAGATTTTACATGGCTCTGTATAGAGGTTTATAGCTGGGCGTTTGCTTTGGTTTGAGTGATTTCACTCTGCTGTAAGTAATTATATTATTAATACATAATGACACCAAATGAACTCAGTTGGAGCTGGAACTTTGCACATGTTCTAAACACATCCCATGCAGCATGCCCACAAAGTTTCAGGCGGGTTGGATGACAAAAGGGTGACTGATGCTGGCAAACCCCCCCCCCAAATGCAGTTTTTCTTGGTTTTCCAAGGGTTCCAACACATGGGTGCCTATATCAATGAACTCAGTTAAGCCTAGAAAATTGCACAGCTCATAAAAACATCTATGTTAACTGCCCACAAGAAATTCAGACTGTTTGCATGACAAATAGGTGACAGATGCTAGCAAACATAGCACAAAAATGGCAGTTCCTAGTAATTGTTTTTCGTGGGTTTCATCCCATATAGTTGAATGTCAACCCTTCCAGTTTGGGATATATAGTCAGGTTCCCAACAACACATCTAGATGATATATTATGTGACATTGCAGGAACGCAAACTTAGGGGCACGCGCCCATGATACAACGTCAACATGTACATCAACAACACACACGTAACTTAGCTAATCATCATAATAAAAAGCACACCTTCCCCACCCACCCACCCACCCACCCACCCACCCACCCACCCACCCACCCACCCACCCACCCACCCACCCACCCACCCACCCACCCACCCACCCACCCACCCACCCACCCACCCACCCACCCACCCACCCATATAACCACGCACGCACGCACGCACGCACGCACGCACGCACGAACGCACGCACGCACGCACGCACGCACGCACGCACGCACGCACGCACGCACGCACGCGCGCACGCACGCACGCACGCACGCACGCACGCACGCACGCACGCACGCACGCACGCACGCACGCACGCACGCACGCACGCACGCACGCACGCACGCACGCACGCACGCACGCACGCACGCACGCACGCACGCACGCACGCACGCACGCACGCACGCACGCACGCACGCACGCACGCACGCACGCACACACGCACGCACGCACGCACGCAAGCACACACACAGTCATGCCTTCCCTCCCTCCCTCCCTCCCTCCCTCCCTCCCTCCCTCCCTCCCTCCCTCCCTCCCTCCCTCCCTCCCTCCCTCCCTCCCTCCCTCCCTCCCTCCCTCCCTCCCTCCCTCCCTCCCTCCCTCCCTCCCTCCCTCCCGCCCGCCCGCCCTCCCTCCCTCCCTCCCTCCCTCCCCACCACACCATCCAAGGCTGCCTGCCTCCTGTGTGTCTTCCAGGTCCAGACCAGCCTGAACTTACCCCTGGTAGTGTCGTCAGCTTGCGAGCGTTCCCACGTGCCTACCTATCATTGTGGCTGGCAACATGCGTAACCCCATTCATGCATGCGTGCATGCACGCATGCGACCATATTTGAACATATCTGTCCAGGCCTGCCAAAACATGGCCATGCAAAGATACACGCAAACTAGCGCACCAGCGGCAAGCATGTGTGCAATTATAAACGGCTGTTCGCCTGCCCCTCTGCCTACACTTCATCCTGCCTGTCAGTATGTCTGCCGACACAGGATGCAGGAGGGAGGCCGCCTTCCACAGGCTAATCCCACCAAGGAAATGAAATAAAGCGCATAAAAGCAAAGCAACCAACAGCAAGAGGCAAAAGGTTACATAGAGATGAATGCCATATGCAAGACGTATGGACAACATGACACTAAAGGCGCCACAATACCCTGAGCATCCATAACATTGACGCAGTCAGGTGCGGCAATTTATCCATGCAGGTGTTTGCGGCCGTCGAATCCACGGCAGCGGTGCCAGACGGAAGGACAGCACACATCCTAGGTCCCGCAAAGAATTTCTTCAGCGGCCACCGACAGCACCGGAAAATAAAATTCCAGCAAGAAACGCAACAAAAAATAACAAACCCTGACTAGACCTCCATTTTCAACCACCCTATCACCCTAAACCAGAACTGCGGCTCACCAGATGCTCCGGAGGTCAAGCAGTATCCAGTTTTCACTTACGCACGTTTCCGCAGTATTCTCACGGCATTCCCACCGGCAGCGACCTCGGTCCGCCCCAAAAATTCTGTACGATGGAGCCCATGGATGTATCCCGCATTCGACGCCTTTTCAAAGTGATCGCGTCACGTAGGCAGCTGTAGGCACACGATTCACACGATTCCGGATAGCCCAGTTTTTCATTCTTTGATCATCGCAATCGGTCGCTATATGCATGACTCCAACCTCAGCGTGGAGCGCTGCCGACTGAGAAATGTAGCACTTATACTCATAAGCACGAGATTTTTCACAGATTTCTTTCTAAAACGATTGTTTCCGCAGCAAGAATGGGAAATGCCGTCTCCATAGCTCCACGAGCTGACGACCTCGCCATCATACTAATGAAGTGAGTTGCATGCACTAAATATTCGCGTCGTTAGTGCTTTCGGATCGGATTTGGTCGGGTACGAATTGTCACTAATCAGTATCCGACCAGATTTCTCGGGTAAACCGTACTAACGAACCGAAAATTGTCACTAAATGAGGTGCCGAAATCACTAAGGAAGCGAGCTGACCCTGTAAAGACCAAATGGTGGTGGCACGGTGTACAAAATTAATGGTGGTGGCACGCCGCCATTGTTGTTGTTGTTGTTGTGTCCCACGCCGCACACCGGTGGAGTACAATTTGGTGGTGGCACGGTGTGCCGGTGTGCCGGTGTGCCGGTGTGCCGGTGTGCCGGTGTGCCGGTGTGCCGGTGTGCCGGTGTGCCGGCCAGTGATTGGCCCGTTGCTGATTTTCTGATATGCAGCCTAGTAAAAATTGGCCGCAAATCTTGTGCCCACGTGCGACCGGACGAATTTGCGGCCAATTTTTATTAGGCTGCATGTCAGCAAATCAGCAACGGGCCAATCACTGGCCGGCACACCGGCACACCGGCACACCGGCACACCGGCACACCGGCACACCGGCACACCGGCACACCGGCACACCGGCACACCACCAAATTGTACTCGAGAATGCCCGATGGTCTTTACGATGATGGTCTTTGTAGGGGATAATGAACCAGCGATGGAAGCACCAGCGATGGAAGCGATGGAAGCACCAGCGATGGAAAGGGACGCAGTAGCCCCCCGGACACAATGGATCCCGGCCCTGCACCACCGGGGCAAGAGAACCTGACCATGGATGGATACAGGCCCTGTATCCGTGACAGGTGTAGATGATGAAAAAAAAAAAAAGCAAGCGACCGTATAATATTACGCAGTTCCTAAAGCCATGAAGGGCCTGGGCATTATATGGAGCCCGCTGCGGGGGCGCAGGTTTTTGGAATGCTATTCTCGCTGCTTGTCCTGGTGCATGGTCGTGTTGCTCGTCATGGCGAGACGAGGGCTCCGTCTTAGCGCTGCCGCCGTCTTAGCGAAATGCACCACGGATGCGTCCTGTGCTGCGGCACTTAGCAGTTTATTGGCATTGTGCTCACGGCAAGTAATGTTGCATGACATGGTTGACCACGAAGATTGATGGAAAACCCAGAAGCAATTGGTGGCTTTCTTGGATGCTTGATGGCTACACGTACATGCTTGTGAGTCCATAACACCCACTGCATACGTGCCCACCATCTCTAAGCTGAAAGCATCTGCCTTCAACAAGCATCTTAAGACATGCATGCACATGAGAACTGTCATGGTTTGTGGAGAGGGTGGCATATTGCGTGAGAGCGGAGAGAGGACAGCGGCCGGGCTAGGCCAGCTACCTGTGCTGCCACACGGCCGGGCGGCAAACACTGATGCACAATTAGCTGCCTTGCACGTCAGCACCCAAGCTGCCTTACACGCCAGCACTCATTGAAGCTGCCTTCACACCCCTGAATGATGAGCAGAGGGCATCCTGGACGGCCGCATCCATGCAGTTCATGCAGTTCAGGCTGTGCGTGCTTGCCAAGGGCACGGGTGGATGAGCCAATGGCGGGCTATTATTATTATTATTATTATTATTATTATTATTATTATTATTATTATTATTATTATTATTATTATTACGCACGCTGCAACCAGCGCCAATGAAGCAACCCAAGCCTGCCCTCCTGATAGGTATGTGTGTTTTGTTTTCTCATGTCGTGTGCACAACCAGCCATCCTTTATTTCCCTATGATGCATGTTTGCGGGATTCTGGCAACCTGGCACATGGCCAAACTCCTCAATGTCAGGGGGGCGAGGGGTTGTTTGTCAAGAGGATAGACACACGCACATGCTAAACAACTCTTGCTCCAATGCCACTGCCACTCACCCAGAAACTCGGGCACAACCACGCACGATCGCTAAGCTGCTAGCCAGAATCGCAGTCCTCACCAAAGTGAGGGATGGGGCACCAGCTAGTTTGACAGTCTGGTGGCTGAGGACGTGCAGGAGTTGAATGACATATCTGAAGCATTAGTAGTCACGGATGGCTTGGAGAAACATGGTGAAGCATGCAAGGGCATGCATCTCATGCTGACAAGGGCCACAGCAAGGGCATGAGCACAAGGCACGTGCCTGTGAAGAGGCCATTGGCCTTGCACTATCTGTTGAAGACAACTGCGGTACATGGTGGCCAAGCGGCTCACCGGGGTTGTGCAGTGGCTTCTTCATGCTAGGTATGATGGCGGCCAAGTGCAGTCCTTTGGTGGCACATTTCAAGCCGGCAACCTCGAGGTAGCAACTGAGCAGTGTATGAGCTGTCTGGCTACGCACCACAGCGCTGGCTGAGGAGATCTAGTCCAACTTGGAAGCTGCATCGCCAGCAACGTGAACCCCTATAACAGAGACAGGGACATGGGGACATCCATGGTGATGCAGAGGACCATGTGTGGCAACCTTAGTCAGGCGGGCCGGTTGCCAAGGGATGTGCTGCTACCGAATCAAGGCGCACAAAACACATCGCAGCCATGCCAACGGCCAAGATGCCTGGCATGATTAGATTATTACATTGCCAAGCTGAGTTTGCGACTACCGTGCATGCTGTGGGTTTGAACTGATCATGCTAGCGAACGTGACAGCTGGCAGTTCTTATGTCTAACAAGCCCCTACTTGAAAATTGCCTGAGCATGGCCACATGCACATATATACAGCGGCCCTTGGCTCTTAGCCACGTGGCTGGGGCCTCCCTCACGGCAGGTTACACGGCGGACCGGGCGGAGCGGGCCAAGCTCCTGGCCTACGGCGACGTCGGGCACCATCGTGTGGTGCCCTTTGTCCTGGAGGAGTTTGGGGCCATGGGGCCCCTGACCTCCGCCTTCTTCAAGGAGTGTTGCCGGCTCCGGGAGGACCGGCTGGACCTGGAGGGCCAGCGGGCCCCATGGTCGGCGCGGACCTGGACGTCATATTGGCGTCAGCGCTTGTCGGTGGCGCTGACTCGGGCCATGGCTGACATCATGCTCCGCCGTACGCGGGCTGATTTTGCGGTGCAGCAGGGCTATTAGGTTCCTCCCGTTAGGCGTTTCCATTGGTCTTATCGTAGTATAGAGATTTTACATGGCTCTGTATATAGGTTTATAGCTGGGCGTTTGCTTTGGTTTGAGTGATTTCACTCTGCTGTAAGTAATTATATTTTTAATACATATATACAGCCATGTCTAGCCACTGTTCATATTCATATATCTTTGTCTATGTGTCACAAAAGTTGTGTTATATTATCTGTGCAAGGTCTGAACAGTTAGCAACACAGTTGGTGGGAGTTGGCCATACCGTTACAAAAGAACTTTGCATCCAAGGTTGAGTGATTAGCTGGAAACTGGCAGGTGTTGCATGGACCAGTGAACCAAATGACACTTGATGGACCTGAATTAAGTTTTGTGCAATGTCTGAAATGATGATGATTAACATGCGCGCTTGTTTTCAGCCTCAACTGAGCACACCTGGCATGGGAAACTGCAAGAAATGTGGCGGAAATGCAAAAATCGCACATTTTTGCTCACATTTGGTAGCGAGCTGTCAATGAATGAAGTACAACGGACCTGAATTTTTGTGCAATGTCTACAATGATGATATTTAATATGCTTGCAAGTATCCAGCCCCAACCGAGCACATCTTGTATGAAAACTGTCATGAAATGTGTCTGAAAAACGCGAAAAACGCACATTTTTGCTAGCATTTGGTGGCATTTTGTTACCAAATACAGTACGATGGACCTGATTTTTTGTGCCATGTCTACATTTATGATGTGCAATTTTATTGCAAATTTCCAGCCTCGACTGAACACACCTTCTATGGAAACTGCAATGAGATGTGGTGAAACAGTGCGTTTTTGCTATGTAGCATTTGGTGGCCGAGTTTGTCACCAAATGAGGTCAGATGACCATGGGACCTGGTGCACAGTTGGTAGACATAAGCATTAGCCTACCTGCAAATAGCCAGGCCAGGAGCTCTTTATTTGCATACTAAATGGTATTTGTTTATATTAAAATCTTGAAAGTTGCTAAAAATAGACATGCCAAAAATAGACCAACCGATGTCGGAAAATTCTGGAAAGTCGAATTCCTTCTACTGGTGTCCTGGACATGCTGCTTACCAATATCTAGCATGTTTGGACTCAATTTGCTCCATGTAGGGCTTATAAGGGCATTTTTTGGCACTTTCATACCGTTGTGGAGGTGGCACGGTGGCACGGTGGCACGGTGGCACGGTGGCACGGTGGCACGGTGGCACGGTGGCACGGCACCTGGCACGGTGGCACGGTGGCACGATGCCACGGTGTCATGAGCATGTCTAGGTAACCCTTGCATGACCCATTACCCTTGATAAATCCCAATGGATAATAACCATTGTATGTGCAAATATGTGTGTTTATATGCAACTTTTGAGGTGGCACAGTGGCACGGTGGCACGGTGGCACGATGCCACGGTGCCATGGTGTCATGAACATCTATAGGTAACCCTTGCATGACCCATCCACCTACATAAAACCCATGGATAACAATTGCATGTGCAAAGGTGTGTGTTTATATGCAATTTGAGGTGCAACGGTGTGTCGGTGTGCCGGTGTGCCGGTGGCACGGTGGCACGGTGGCACGGTGGCACGATGCCGCGATGCAACGGTGTCATGAGCATGTCTAGGTAACCCTTGCATGACCCATTACCCTTGATAAATCCCAATGGATAACCATTGTATGTGCAAATATGTGTGTTTATATGCAACTTTTGCGGTGGTACGGTAGCACGGTGGCACGGTGGCACGATGCCACGGTGCCACGGTGTCATGAGCATCTAGGTAACCCTTGCATGACCCATCCACCTACATAAATCCCATGGATAACAATTGCATGTGCAAAGGTGTGTGCATATATGCAATTTGAGGTGTGCCGGTGTGCCGGTGTGCCGGTGTGCCGGTGTGCCGGCCGCCGACGAACTTTTTTTTCCTCAAAGACTTTAGTTGAAACTTTAAATGCATGAAAATGCAACTTTCAAAACTGAAGTACAATTTGAAAAATGTAGTACAATTCCAGGTGTGCTTAGGGCATGACGGTTGGTTGGCCGTGTCTGAATATATTATTACATTCTCATATATAAAATATCCCATTACCGCCAACGGTACCCTATATAAAACCACTAGTGCTAGACGCCTAATAGTAATTTCCCATTACCGCCAACGGCGTCTATGCATGGGGTCAGTGTATGATTCCAAACACCCCCGTTACTGCTGATAGCATGATAACAGGGTGACCTGCTACTGTGCACCTGGACCAATGCATCCTTCGTACTACTGACATCGTGATAACAGGGTGACCTGCTACTGTGCAGGACCAATGCACCCTTGGTATTTGGTACAGATGTGGGGCAAAACAGACACCCCCCCCTTGCCCTACACAGGTGGGCATTCTCAGAATGGCTAAGGTGGCCAGCCACTAGGACTGGAAAAGCGCACCGGAGTGAACATATTATAAAAATATAATTATTAATTAAATATACTGATATAATAATAAATTTTATAGTATACTCCCAGCGGCAAGCTCGTAACCGGCCACTGCTGGTGACTCAAGGGTCGCACGCTGTCCGGAGGCTAGTCGTGAGCCTCGATCTCATTGACCGCGCGCAGCACGCCCTTGGTAGAACTCATCGCTGGCGGCCGCGGCTGCTGGTGCTGAGTCGTGAGCTGCCAGGCCTGCTGGCGCCCGCTCGTCCGCGTTGCGGGGCTTGTCCCTTGGGCCGGAGGGGTCCGGGCGACTGCCGAACACCGGGCCTGAAAACCTGGGCTCGGTCTCCCCCGTGCCACGTCCAGGGTGCCTGCTACGGAGTTTGGGGCAGTCGCGCCTGAGGTGACCCACCTCAAAGCACATGAAGCAACGGGCTTTACTCGCGTCGATGGCGTTGAGGCCATGGTCAGCGTTCCCGTCCTCACGGTCATCGGGGGAGTCATCGTTCTCCTCGCCGTCGTGTGGGGGACCTGATCGGTAGAACCGACGCACCGATGGTGCGCGCCCGCGAGCCACGACGTCGGCCACCTGCAGAAGATACCGCTGGATTTTCAGGATATCCCACTCATCCCAGGGGACCTCAGCGTAGTGCTTCAGTACCTCATCCTGCAGCTCGGGACTGAGGGCCTCAATGAACCGGATCTTGTACTCGTACCAGGTCATGTCTGTCAGGTAGGCGGCGCTGGACTCAAACTTGGACAGGAACTCGCGATACGAAGTGGTCCCCTGGCGCAGCTTGCCGAAGGCGAGTCGCTCGTGGATCTCCGCGTCTGGGGGTATCAACTTGCGGCGCACCCGGTCCATCAACTCCTCCACGGTTTGCGGGTACGACTGGGATGCGATGCTCTCACAGTTCAAGATGCTCACCACCGAGGGGTCCATGCAGGTGTTGACCACGTGCGGGATCAGATCACAGGTGGCAAGCTCCCAGCTGTTGTGATTGCGCCAGACGGTATACTGCTGTTGCCACATGCGTCCCCATTCGTCGACCTCTCGCGGTTTCATATCCGCGTGCACATTGCATTACCGAAAGAGGCAACATTCGTTTCCCTTGAAAATTCAAGTACAACGGACGGCGCGCAAATTTTAGCATACGGACTGATCCAGGACCGGATCGACCAAACCCGATCTGCCCAAATCTGCCCAAATCTTTCACTTCACGAGTCACTACCGGATCTGTACGGCAACTGCGGGCCGACTTCCTGATTCCGTGGACTCCGAGCATAGAACCTTTTCTAGACGGGAGTAGTTTTTGGACTCGGATCTACACCAACGGTCGTGGCAAAACTCGCTGGCATGAAAATAGAAACTTTGGAAGCATTTTGCTGGCATTAGGTAGCTGGAAAATACGGCGCTGCAAATAGGCATAATGCATTGTGAACATTTTCTCGTAACTAACGTGCCGCTCATCACGCATTTTTTAGTGGTCATAATTTACATTTTACACTAGCTAGTACACTTGCTGCAGGGCATACGATAATGGCGTCACGGAATGCTGTTTCAGTTTACGCAAGCACTAGTTTCTGTAGGCACATTCCGCCTGCGCCTACCCAGCAGCCGGCCAAGCTCAAAATGAGCAAAAATGCCGCTGCCGGCGCAGTGGATGGCGCGGCATTTTGGTTTCCAGGATCCCGCGTCGGATTCCAGAGCTAATAACACCACCGATGAGGAGGTAGCTGCTCCGCCGGCAGATCCCTTACCGGCTCCACGTCCGCGTGAGCCGACGCCGGCTGCTCCATCGTGGCAAGCTCTTCTTGACGAAGTCACGATTTCCCTCGACGAGTTACATCGTCGACAGCGAGCAGCGCTCCCGTTGCTGGGAGATTTCCCGGAGGACCCCCGCCTGCCGCAGCTGGTGCCGGCAATTCGTGGTCCCTTAGACCAAATTCGAAATATTCTTTCGTCTTTTACGGTCCAGGTCCGCGGCGGCCTACGTTCGGTGAACGAAGTCACCACCGCCATTGAGGAGGTGGACAACGCAATTTCCTCGCTCACCGGGTACCAGCGCAACTTGCAAAACTGGGCCTCGACGCGCACGGGGGGCGCGCCGGTGGTCACTACAAATTTGTTTCAGGACATCGCGTTGCTTTCACTGCTTACACGCGGCATTCGCACTCGAGAGCGACAGGTCCTCATTAACCTGGTCGCATTTCTCGCAGCGTTGCGAGAGTGGATCCCAGCGGGCTGGGAGCTTCTTTCCATTTTTACTCATCCTCTTCGCCTTGTCGCGCGTCGGCGCATCGCAATTTTCGATCCGACGCAAAACCCGGCGAATACACCGGTTTTGATCCATACCGGTGCAGGTCCGGCTCACACGCCGGAAATGGAGGATCCTGAGTTTGCATATGAGTACTGTGATTTTCGCGGCCTCGACTACTGAATAAATCGGCCATTTGTCCAGTGCTCGTCGGCGTTTCGTCGACTTTTCAACGGCGTTTCGCGGGGGCGGCGGCGACACCGGTGCAGGCGGCAATAGTCGACAGTTTGTACATACTTTCTTTTGCTGCTTTGCTCAAGTGTTTTTTTTTGGACAGCTTGTAGTGCATCATGGCAGACGGGCGCCGTAGTAAGGGTGTCCCAGCCAGTGGCAATAAAGATGGGGGTGCTGGTAGTGGCACGGCTCACGTGGATGATGTGGGCGTCACCGGAGAAATCACCAATATCCCTTTGCTTAATAATAATACACAAGCTGTTCATGGCTATGATCTCACCACTCAGGGACTCCTTATAGTCAATCAGCTACAACCTGTCACATCAGACTCAAAGCCAAAGCAGGCAGAGGAGTTTGTGGAGGGCATAGAGGGGTTTCCAAGTTTGTACGGTGGTACTAACTATTATCAGATCTGGATAGGCAGCCAGACTTTTGGCAAGTGCACAGATCAGATTAAAGACCTCACTAGAGAATGCAAGAAGGCCAAAAAGGCCTGGGCAGTCTACGTGGCAGAGCTGAGGGAGCTGCTAGAGGATCAACGGAAGAAAGTGGGGATCCATTGGCAGGACAAGTACCAAGGGTGGGAGGTCAAGGGGGATCTCATCCAGAATTTCCTTAACTATTGCAAAATGGTTGAGGAAGGCAGGGCCCACGGTTTCAACGTGGCAGACAACATAGCCCTGACCAACTGGTTGAAGGTCTCTGGGCTGGATAAGGCCACACGTGGATCTCTCAAGGTCATGTGTGCCCCACACTCAACCCTCAAGGCCTACAAGGTCATAATCAAACAAGCACTCGAAGCTGAGGAGCTGTTTGAGGGTGGGGTGCCAGCAGTGAAGGCAACCCAGGCAGGTGGGCGTACCCAGGGGGGCTCCAAATCGTCTGAGGCTGACAGAAGCCAAGGAGGGCGTAGGGGCAACCACAACAAGCGGAAGGCCAATCATTCACCCGACCCTGACGGGAGGTCACACTCCAAGTCGGTGTTCAGGCGGGTGGGTGGTCAGCCCAAGCAGGGCAACGCATCTGACAACGGGGGCAGTGGCCAGGGCAAGTCAAAGATCCAATGCTACCTGTGCAAGGGGTGGGGGCATATCAAGAAGGAGTGTCCCAGCTTCAAGAAGACCCAGGGCCAGGGCAGCAACAAGAATAACAACAGCAAAAACAACAACAAGAACAAGTCCCAGGCAGGCCAGCCTTCAAAGGGCAGTCAACAAGAAGAAAACAAGGAGCAGTGACTGTCTGAGGCAACCCCTACACACCTTAATTCACCCAAGGGGGAGGCCAAGTGCTCGAATGCAGACTTTATAATTCTGGGCAACAAGAGGGTGATCTCCAGGTTCAGGATGGCCCCAGGTCACCTGGAGAGGTACAGGTTCCTATGAAGACGTCCTTGACAGCTGGTGCAGCTGTAAGAATGTCTGACCCCATGCATCCTCAAGCTGGGCACGAGGGTGGACCTCTCATTTTGAGAGAAACCAATGCACAACCACAGAGGGGTGTGAAGGCCTCTGGTGGTATGCATGTGGTCCCTGCTGGCGGTCCAGGTGTTGGGCATGAGCAGGGTGACTCAGGCTCTGAGTCAGAACAGGATGGAAGTCAGCATGGTGATGCTGGACAACCTGACAGCACAGTCCTGACTGTGCCAGGGACTGCTTCCTCCGTGTACCAGGAGTTGGGTGCCCGAATCCACAACATGTTTGGGCATGCCACTTCTCTGTCAAACAACTTTGCCTTCCGTATGGGCAGGGCACCCCTTCTCAAGGCGTGCCAGCAAGCTGCCTCACGGTGTAAGTACCAGTTGTCCTCCAACAAGCCCAGGAAATCACATGCCAAAGCTCTACCTCAGAGCATTGGTGATCTGCAGTGTGATATCCAACACATCAGGGGCATGCAACTGTTGGTGTGCGTGGACAGGTACACAAAGTACAAGGTGCTAGAGCATTTACCTTCTATGAAGAACAGGTACTTGCTGGCTGCCCTGCAGAATGTAAGAGCCAAGTTTCCTACCACAAGGATCCAGGTGGACATGCAGTTTCAGCATCTCAAGGGTGATCCCACCCTTCCTGAGTTGCTGGTTACACCTAGGGAGGCTCATGGGCAGCAGGGTGCTATCGAGAGGGCAATCCAGGAGGTCAAGAAATTGATCATCTCTGAAGACTGGGTACCCTTGTCTGCACCTGGACTTGTCAGGAGTGCATGGTTGAGGAACGTGGAGCAGCAGCTGAACAGCAGGGTCAATTTCTACTATGATGGAGTTGCTGTCAGCCCAATGGGTCTATATCATGGCCTGTGCCCCCCACATGTGCTGGAGGGCTGGAAACATGCTGCACATGTCACCTTTGCCAAGCTGAGGGAGAAGGACCGGGGTTGGAAGATGCTGGAGCCAACAGTGGGTCAGAGGGTATTAGGTTGGAAGGAACCGAGCCTGTATGGCAAACGTGGTAGCTGGAGTTAGCATATTGGGGCACCAATGTGCTAGATGGATGCAGGTTGAGGAGACCTTTCCAACGCCGTGTCAACCGCCTAGAACAGACAAGGGACTAAAAGTTATCAAGTCCCGAAGTACTGCCGACCGGTGGGCGAGGGCGGGGCACACTCAGGGCATAGTGGACAGGACACGTGGCAGGCCGTGCCTGCACAGGCTTAGCCTGTATTCTCACGTGACTGGGACACAGTGTACTGAGGGCTCAATGGTACTGTGGCTAGTAGAAGCCAGTAGCCAGCCAGCAGGTCTGCAAGGATGTAAGTCCTTGCAGGACTGTGGCAGGTCCTGTGCTGTCCTAGACACAGGATAGCCAGAGATTCCTGTATGCTGCCTGCAACAAGGATGCAGGGCAGCGATACGAGGCTCTGGCAATGTAGCGTTGCCCAGCGTTGCTCATGACCGAGGAACAAGGATGGAACGAGGTTGCATATAGCTCGAGGCTCAACGAGGCAACGAGCGTCTTCACACACGAACCTTGGTCGTCACGACGAGTGGCGAGCCTATCGAGGGTCGTAGGCCTGGTGTGAGGATAAAGGTTGCTAGCCAGCAGCCTAGGGTCATTCCAGCCGGCAAGGACCAGGAGCTCACAAGCTCTGCTGACGAGTTGCTGCGCAAATCGTACTATTGCTTCCAAGCGCTTTCATGTCTGGTTCATCGTCAAGCAGCCACGGTGCTGGTGAGGCGAACGAGCAGAGAGACGCGCAAGCGTTTTTCCCCTACCGTAACCAAGCAAACGCTCCAACATTCGTGCAAGCGGCCTACGTAGCGAGGCACTTGGCAGAAGAGGGGTGGGTGGCGGTGAGTGGGGGAGGCAGCAGGCCAGCGGCGGCGGACCCGATTATACAACGGGCTCGCGTCGTGATTTCTCCAGGTGAGACGGGGCGAGTGGCGGTGGAAGAGTTGGTGCGCATTCGTGACGCGCTAGCTGAAACTGCTAATCGTGTGGAGGTCGCTTATCAGGGCGCCCATATCACGCTAGCCGGTCTCGACCTAGCCAGGGAGGCGCTTAGCCAGATCGTGGCAACAGCGCTCGGCAGCACCAGACTGTTCAACCACTGGGTGGCGACAGCAGTGCTAGGAGAGGGGGTACCAGACGCCGACATCATCCGGAACGCGCGTGCTCGGGAGCGGTGAATCCTTGGAGCACGGCGGAGGTATTTGCCCAAACCATTGAGAATCTTGTTGCTGTCCTTTTGCAAGAGTCGAGAGGGTACGCAGACAGGTTCTATATTACCACGCAGCCTTTCGGAGTGTACTCCAGGCTTGATACACCGAGGCCGGAAACCACCACTGCGTGGGGTCCGGAGGTGGAGATTGTCACGGGGTCGAGAAGACGCCTGAAGACGTCCATTTTGAGTGGACTGACAAGCCAGAGGGCTCCGTCAAGCGCTCAGCCCAGCAGATAAACGAGGGCGACGGCACTACCGAGACCTACGAGGAAGGCAGAGAGCTGATCTGCATATCCCTCGTGAGGTGACTCACGAGTACGATCGTTACGGCCGAGGCGAGCAGAACGAGCTTGTCGGCGGCGGTAAGCGGTGGGTACGCGATCTTGCTTGGCATCGCAACCCAGGTGAGACACAACATCCAGTCGAACGCAAGGAGACGGGCGACCTGTGACCTGCGTGCTGGGAGAGTTTAACCCAGACCTCCAGATTGTCGCAGAGGCAGCAGCAGCCATACCGGTTGCTGAGGGTGTTGAGCAGCGTCCAGACCGTGAGGAGGGGCAGGCGAGTGCAAGCCAGGAGGCGGCCTCGTCTGGAGTAAGTGCGTGAGCCTGAGTGGGTTCCAGCAGCCATATCTGCGTGTGTTTCTGTGGTATTCTATAATGCTTCGTAACACGCGCGGGGCGGCAGCGGGAGCGGGGCGGGAGCGGGGGATGGCGGGGTGAGGCAAGGGCAGACACGGGAGGCCCCGCCAACGTCGTGCCAGAGGGACAGGCAATCCCAACGGCAGAGGGCGTCAATGGCAGGAGGGCATCCAACCGGAAGAGGAAAGAGGTGGCACAAGGGGAGGAGCGTGCAGGGTGGCCAACCGACGGCGTGGTGCTGACGGGGGAGGGCCAGAATGATGCTGAACGGCAAGCACCTGGTAAGAGACCATGTGTGCCTGCGTCTGGTGTTCCTGCAGCTATGTTCCTGCGCCATTAGCACCAGTAGGAGCTGCTGTCATTGGCAGTGACCCTCGTGCTTTGCCTGGGACTAGACCTCATATGAGTGCTGTGGCTGTGATGAATGGCCAGAAGCCTCTCAAGCCTCCTGTGGGACAGGAAGAGCTAGACAAGTGGTTGGAGGATATGGAGCTAGTTTCATGCTCTGTAGATCCCACTGTCAACCTTGTGCAGGTATTCCACACATCCACGACTAATAGGGATTCAGTGAGCGTGTGAGGGACAAGGCTAGGCAGCTGTCAAGGACAAGCTGACTTGGTCTCAGTTCCTAGAGGGCCTACGTCAGGAGTTTCTGATAAGGTACTCAACCTCACTAATCACTATAAGCTCAGCTATGATACCTTTGAGATCAAGGGCACAATAGCTGAGGAGCTGCAGCGGCTCACACGCATCAGGGAGAAGGGGGCCAAGCATGGCTTCAATCTGACTGATAGAGCAGTGGCAGATTACTTCCTGGATCGCATGGGGCTGAGTGTGGATGGGAGAAATGCAGCTAGGATGTTTGCTGATCAGACAGATGGGACGTGGCCAGCCTTGCAAAAGGTTATTTTCAATATCCGTCCATCTGACAATGCTGCTTGCAAGGCAATCCAGGTGACTGGTGCCCCTTCAGCCTCCGCTCATCAGGTCCATGGTGACGCCCCTGGGCAGGGTGCTCAGGGAGAAACCAGACCTAGTAGGCGTCAGAGGGCTAACAGGCGCAGGCAGAATGGTAACCAGGGTGGCAAGGGCCAGCAGCAGGGATCCAAAGGCAAGGGTCAGCAGCAGGCTGGTGGTCACCAGGGTGGTCAGCAGAACAAGGGTGGCCAAGGGCAAGGCAAGAGCCAGGGCCAGGGCACCCAGGCCAGTCAGAGCAGCCAGAACCAGGGTGGCCTGAAGAAGGCTGCTGCTGGGAAGGATGACAAGTGCTTTGGATGTGGCAGGACGGGTCATTGGCGACGTGACTGCCCAGACCAGGCCAAGTCTGCTGGAGCAGGCTCTGGCCAGGTGGGTAAGCCATGACTTGAGATGTTGTCCCCTGTAAATAGTCAATCACCCCTAGTGGGACGAACAGTTGTACATAGTAATGGGGGTGTCCCTCTTGTGCAGCAGCAAGGGGTTGGGAATGATGAGGTGCTTCCACTCAATGATTGCAATAACGCTGCTGCAGCAGTGGAATTCCCTGTGCCTGTGGCAGGTGCAGGGTCTCCAGTTGTTGGGGTTGACTCTGGGAGTCAAGCCGCCAGACTGGAAGGACCTGCAGCTTCTGTGGGAACCGGGGCTGGCTCTGGGAGCCGAGCTACCTTGGAGGAGGTCCCTGGAGCAAGAGAACAGCAGGTGGGTCGTGCTATCCCAAGCACACAGTCTTTGTCACGTTCCTCTCTGTGCAGCCAGGCTGACAGGGGGTTGAGCTATGCTCAGGCTGGAAACACTCTACACCATATCTTTGGCCACTCTAAGCAGGCAGAGATGTTTGCTTGGAAGATTGGCAAGGAGCCTTTGCTAGAGGCCTGCAGTGCAGCTGCTCAGAATTGTGTCTGTCAGGAGAATGCTGTTCGCCTCCCACAGTCCCATGCCAGAGAACCTGCTAGAGAGCGGGGGGATATCCAGGTGGACATCCAACACATCAGGGGCATGTATCTGTTGGTGGGGGTGGATAGGTTTAGCAGATATAGGTTGCTGACCATTCTTCCTGGAATGCAGGAGCATCAGCTGTTGATGGGTCTCCAGTCTTTGTTGCCAGGCTTTGGGGTGTACACCAAGGTGCAAGCTGACTTGCAGTTTGACTGCTTGATCAAGCTGGCTGACCAGCTTCCTTGTAAGTTGGTAGTGGTCCCTAGGGAATGCCATGGGCAGCAGGGAGCTGTAGAGAGATCTATACGTGAAGTAAAAACAGTGGTGCTAGCAGCTAGGAGTGTGCCTGTTGTGGCATCAGCTCTAGAGAAAGCAGCTTGGTGTAAGGGGATTGAGGAGCAGCTTAACCACAGGGTAACCTATTACTATGATGGTGTGGCAGTCTCTCCCCTGGCATTGCAGTTTGGTATGCTATCACAGGACGTGGTGGCAGCCTGCCTGAAGAAGGCAGACAGGGTGTTTTCCAGATTGAGGCGTAAGGACAAGGGTTGGAAAATGCTGAGGCCCCAGGTGGGACTGAGGGTCAGGATGTGGAAGGAACCGTCATTACCAGGCAAGCGTGGCAAGTGGCAAGATGGGCAGGTAACCCATGTTGAGAAGCTAACCATTCTTGTCTGGTGGCTTTGGAGAGTAATCCCAAGCACGTGTACAGGCTATCCTGGGCTCACGTCAAGGAGAGAAGGCCAACTGCAATCTGGCCTGAAGACGGCCCTGATCCTCCCTTGGAGGGAGATGAGCAGGATGAGAGCCAGGCAGCAGATGCTAACCCACCATGCTTGGATTATGGTCTGTCCTGGATGGATGAGGGTGAGCAGGAGTCTGCTGAGACGTCTGTCACAAGGCCAGAGGTGGCCAGGGCTGCACCACAGTCCAGGGGGCTGCTTATGGCGGACATCATTCGAGCTCTGCAGAACAGCAAGCGTGATCCCAAGGTATCTAAGCTCACGGGATGGGGGTCATGTGGGGCACCAGCACTAGAAGTGGATACCAACTCACAGGTGTCCATTCTAAGGGTAGAGGATGCTGCAGGCTTGCAGTGGTCATCCCCTAGCTGCCTAGCTGTGTCTGATTTCTCTGGGAATGTGTCCATGAAGATCTTGGGAGAAGTGAGTGTGCCTATCCTGGGGGTGCCCACCACGTTCAGTGTGGTTGAAGGGTATCAGGGGCCTGCCATTCTAGGTCAGAACTTCTTGTGCTTACCAGGGGTGAGGATATCCTCTGAGGAGCTAGCATTAGAAGGGCAGGGCCGCCTTCCCTTGCAGAGATATCGCTACTCCCAGGGTCTTAGTGTGGCTGTAAGGGCTGTGAGGGGTCTAGAGGCAGAGGGTCCTGATACAAAGGAGCCCATTGCTGGGGACCTGCTGATCCTCCCTACTACGTTTGACCCACGTGAGTTGGGTGTGCAGAGGTACCAGATCCCAGGAACGAGTCCTGTACCTTGGCGCAAGCTAGTGGAGATGATGCAAAGCCCCAAGATGGCTAAGGCATGGACTCTTGGCTTTGTTGCTTCTGGGCATGAGTGGATAGTTGCCAACTGTGCAGAGCCTGTGGATGTCCTCCCTGAGGATCACCAGCTGCTCAGGTTGATGTTTGTCCTCAAGCTCAAGGAGGTAGATGGCGTGCAGGTGCCACATGTTAGACCAGTTGTGACTGAGTACCATGGCACTGGACAGTTAGCAGATGAGGAGCTTTACACACCAGGGATGCTGCATGATACATGGAGGATTTTGTTGTGCATTTACTTGTCTTTTCTGCAGAAGGGGATACCCTATAGCTCTGTGTTGGTAGATTTCAAGAGGGCTTTTCTTAAGGGTGATCAGCAGGAAGCACAGGATACTTGGCGCACAATACCCCCTTTCTTTGTTAAGGTGCCTGCAGTGTGGAGGGCAGAGCTGAAGACGAGGTATTTGAGGATTCTCAAAGGCGTGGAAGGCCTTAGATCGAGTCCCATCATCTGGAGGAAGAGCTTGGAGAAGTACCTCAGGTCTGTCTGTGGTCTCTCAGTCTCTCCAGTTGATCCTTGTCTGTTTCAGGGTAGCTATGAGGGGCTGCCAGCGTTTGCCTCCCTGCATGGTGATGATCTGCATCTCCTGGGCCATCCCACTTGGCAAGAGTTGACTCTGGCCAGGATCCAGAAACGGTTTGAACTGGGTAAGATCCAGTACATGGTTGAGAATGAGCCCATGGTGTTTTGTGGAATGCAGGCGACCTTGGTCCATCAGCAGGGTACATGGTCCATCCAGCTGGAGGGTGGTAAGGATTATCCTCAGCAGATCATAGATGCCTTGCAGGAGCCCATCACCCAGGCCAGATGTGCAACAATACGAGGTATGTTGGCATGGCTGGCCAGCATTTGTGCTCCTGACCTGTTGGTACTGAGTCGGTTGACCGATTCCCAACTGGTTGAGGTGGGTGCTGAGAGAGTGGTAGAGGCTGTTCGCATGTCTCCCCCTCTCATGCTGGGTCCTTTGGATTTGTACAGGCCTTTTGACATGATGCTCTATGTGGACAGTTCTATGGATAGTAGGAAGGTCACAGAGGTCAGGGGCCGTGCAGCAGCATTAATATCCCTGGTGCAGGAACAGTCCTCTCTGGTCTGCTGGTACAGTCGGTTGCAAAACAGGGTAACTCCCAGCAGTGACATTGCTGAGTGCAGGGCAATCTGTGAAGGGCTTCATACTGCTCTTTACTTGAGGGAGCTATTTTACCAGCTATGTCAAGTGGCTTCCTGTCGGTTGCAGATGCACACACTGGTAAGAACTGACAGCATGGGCATGGTGCAGTTTGTGCACAGGCAGCTGGCCAGGAGCAGGGACCTTGATTATTTGTTGCTCAAGGAAATGTCTTGCTTAGCTAACATTGAACATGTGGCTGGCGTGGACAACCCTGCAGATGCTCTCACCAAGCTGGAGGAGAAGGCTGAGCTGCAATACCCTTTGCTTCGTGGGCTCATGGCCTCCAAGGGGGGAGGGCCAGAGTAGACCAAACAGCCTTGCTCTAGGTGGGAGGCATCCCAGTGGGCTGGGCAGCCACGTGGTGGCTGACAGCAGGTCCTTCAGAGTTCAGACACACTCTGCTGGACAGGGGTCAGGGTGGAGTCACTCCCCTGGCTGAGAATTTCGCCTGGCTCTGTCATGGAGCTGCAGAAGAGTCTTAAGGACTTTGTAATGGGCCTTGGGTCTTCATGGAATGGACCCTGCAAGGGCAGCCCAAGTGTTGGCTCTAACAGGTTGCTGTACATTTGTATATATTCTCTGTAACCAACCTGTTGCATGCTAATAAAATCCCTGGTTGTGTGACCATGTTGGACGTGGTTGCCAGGGGCCTCACTATGGGTTATACTTCTTTATAATAAAACATAATCTTGTTATTGTCATGTCTTGTTGTTTGTGATGCTCAGTTCCAGGAGCTGATCCAAACCTGGAGGATATGGGGTGGGGTTCGATTCCCCAGCTGACCTCAGCCTGGCATGTATGAATCCTGAGTTTATCCCTCAGTGAGGACATGGGCTCCCCATGTGTTGGCTAACATTTGTCAGGGCTCTCTCAGTCTTTGGAAGGATTTAAAAGATAAAGGAGGCTCCGTGGCGGGCGCCATATGAACGGGCGCCTGTGATAACTGGATGACCAGGAACTCACAATAGTACGTTCATGGACTCCTCTATCCAAACTCCTCTGACTAAGTGAAGACCTAACTTTAATCTACACCAGGTTCCCAAAGAAAGGGTTGGGATGTCATGTGGGTCAGAGGGCAACCTTTGAACCAATGAGCAGGCCTAGCTAATATTTGGAGGCACCTCAGGTTCCAAAAGAAAAGGCAGGTCTGGTCTCTGGGAGGGATCAGATGTCTGAAGGCTTGTGGGGACAGTGGCTGATAGGTTCTCAGGCTGGTCCAAGCTCCAAAACAAGAAAGGGTTGGAGTTAGCATATTGGGGCACCAATGTGCTAGATGGATGCAGGTTGAGGAGACCTTTCCAACGCCGTGTCAACCGCCTAGAACAGACAAGGGACTAGAAAGTTATCAAGTCCCGAAGTACTGCCGACCGGTGGGCGAGGGCGGGGCACACTCAGGGCATAGTGGACAGGACACGTGGCAGGCCGTGCCTGCACAGGCTTAGCCTGTATTCTCACGTGACTGGGACACAGTGTACTGAGGGCTCAACGGTACTGTAGTTAATATTGCCTGGCAAGCAATATTATTCTACTAAGCTACTTGGCTTGTAGAGATTCTACTTCCGGTTACTACAATCCAGAAACGGGTTCATTCTGATGAGTATTGCTCGAGATATGAGCCAGATACTGTTATACTACATTCTACTTGGATTCGGTGATTCTACGGTGGTTCTTCAAGTGACGCGTGGCATACGACGTCTTGTCACAGTGTACGATAGGACATTTAGTCTCCGACACTGCGGTCTATTCAATGCTATTGATTAGACGTAACAAATAGTGACAGGACTTGTGCGACAGGACACTGATGTGACTATTTATGGATAACGAGTCGAGATCTGCTGGTCCAGAGTGAAGGACAGCAATATTGTGAGATGATCTGTCCTATCAGTCATCTGGATGTGACTGCGTCACAATTAGTATATAACGAGCAGGACGCTGCCACTTGGTAGCACCACTTTCCCTGCACCTGTGTCCTCGCACCTTTGGCGACGGTTCTCACGTGCCTCGTGCGTTCTGTGCTGGTAGCCATAACCAGCAACATAAACCTATTGATTAATATAACTACTTCCTCTGTAGATATTAATCAGTGCAGGCTGAACCACAGTTCAGCCACAGTTTCGTTAACTCGAATTACAAGCGAGTTCGTAATCTACTGATTACGGCATTGATTTCTGGTGTCGTCAAAATTTACGGTGTTGTTCCATAATATGGGAAGCACGCGTGAATTTCGTGAACCATCTCTGGAGGCGCGGTGGATCCTTCGTCACGCCTCAATTTCAACGTCAGCGGAGCAGTTGTCGAATTTGTTATCTCGAAGGTCATCGGCAAGCATCTACGTACGAATCTGCCTGCAGCAGGATGCGCCACATATGAACGTTAAGTTGCGCGTGCAGTGGATTTCAGTTTTTTATGATCTGAATTTTACGGGAATGATGTAGCGAAGTTTTGTATTCCGTTACTGGCCTGTTTTATGTGCACGGACTTCGCAATAAAAGCTTTGGATTTTATCGTTTTAGGGCCGGGATTTTGTGCTGCGAAACTGGGTTTTGGTTTCGTGAAAATATGTTGTAGTAATTACGTCGTATGCTATACGAAAAACGTAGTTACGAATATGGAGTCGGTGGGGCCTGGTCCGGATTTGTTGCGCTTCTGCGAATGTGATACGAAGTTTGTTTCGCGCCAGAATTGCGCAATTAGTGCAATATTTTATGTTGGCTGCTGCATATGCGCAGTTGTGACGGAAGCATTGATACGAAATATATATATATATAATTTCGTATGCAACGGACTTAAGTGTTGTCGCTGCGACAACATTGGCATTGCTAGCAGGGCATGTCGGATATTTGTCATATATATTCATTGAGAATGATAGATTACGGAGGTGAGATAGGCATGCAACATAAGGAAAAACCCGAGAACTGGGAGAATAACCCTGAAGAAATTAATAGTAATCTGACACAGACATCCAAGGATCACGCCAGCGGCACAAGGTACAACTAACTATACATCACAAAACTACACGCAGCAACAGCGCTGCCGGCCCACCATGCAGGCCTGGAAGGAATCTAGACCGCATGGGTCGCGACAAAGTCGGCCCGGGTGCGGCGGAATAACACATCAGCCACGGTGCGAGTGAGGGCGAGTGACAGACGCTGCCGCCAATACGAGGACCACGTGCGGGCCGACCACGGGGCGGTCTGACCCTCGAGGTCGAGGCGGTCTTCACGGCGCTGGCAGCACTCGTGGAAAAACTCCGCTGTCTTGGGGCCCATGGCCCCGAACTCCTCAAGGACAAAGGGGATGACCCGGTGGGGCCCCACATTGCCGTAGGAGGCAAACTTGTCGCGCTCAGCCACAGCGGCAGCAGCGCCGGCATCCACAGCCGCCCGGAGGATGTGGCGACCGGAAAGCGGCCGAGCCACGGAGACATCGATGAGCAGGTGGCAACCCTGCCCGTCGTAGTCAAGCACGGTAATGTCGGGGCGGTGGTTGGGTGAGTAGAGGGCGGCCCCATCCGCGTCCTCGCACTTAATGGTGGAGTGGGGAAAGACCGACCGAACCATGGCACACACCACCCGGAGGAGAGCGGTATGGAGATAGAGGAACCAGTTCTGGTTCTGCTGGCCACCCATGCACGCGATGTAACTATGCGTCCCAGTAGTATCCAGAGCAAGCCCGCAGCTGCCGCAGGACGCACCCGCCGTGATGAGAGGTTGCGGGGCAAAGAGCTGGTGGCGGAGAGCGATGGCGTAAAGGGCCGGAACCAGTGTGAACAAAGGGCTCATGGGGAGGGCGCGCAGGAATGCGGACCCCACGCTCCCCTCAAGGGAAACGGAGTGAAGCCAAGCCTTCCCCTGATCGTTCAAGCTCGCATGCAGACCCATCCAGTCGGCACAGTGTAGTATACCCGCGTAGGTCTTTTGTTGTTTTTCATGAACGCAGGCAGGGAAGACACTAGGACTGACGACAGTGGACACGCCGGGCGTGCCCCGGGGCAGGCGACGGTGGACGGCCTGAGCGGGGCGGACGAGGTCGCAAGCCTGCTGGATCCCGAGGTAAGAATCCTGCACAGCCTGCACAAAGGGGAAGGGGGATGGGGTGACCAAGTCGGGAATGGCGCTGACGGCGCTGGGGACCAACCGGCGGATCTCCGCCCAGGCCTGAGCAACAGAGCCAAGGAAGGCGGCGGGGGCGAGGCGGGCGGCGCGGGTGAGCCCACACCCGCCCATGCGGCAGGGGAGGGTGGCCAAGCGCATGGAGTGAGTTGTCATATATATAGGTTTATAGCTGGGCGTTTGCTTTGGTTTGAGTGATTTCACTCTGCTGTAAGTAATTATATTTTTAATATATATGTCGATACTCCCAGCCACTACTCGGTGGCGCTCCGGCACCAGCTATTTGCCCCGCAGCCTCTTGTTCCGGCCGGGCGGCCTTGTGGTAGCTGTGGGCAGCCGCTGGATCCCACGGGGACTCACTACCTTGCCTGCATGGGGGGCCAACAGAATCAGAATTGGTATTTGTATTTGCACACTGTCCTCCTGACGGTGGTGCTCGCCATGATTCGGTCGGTTTTCCCCCACGCGAACATCCGGTCCGAGGATGCGGATGGCGCTGCCTTCTATTCCCCCAACCACCGGCCTGACATCGTGGTGCTGGACTTTGAGGGGGGTGGCCGGCATCTGCTTATTGACGTTTCGGTGGCGCGGCCCTTGGCTCTTAGCCACGTGGCTGGGGCCTCCCTCACGGCAGGTTACACGGCGGACCGGGCGGAGCGGGCCAAGCTCCTGGCCTACGGCGACGTCGGGCACCATCGTGTGGTGCCCTTTGTCCTGGAGGAGTTTGGGGCCATGGGGCCCCTGACCTCCGCCTTCTTCAAGGAGTGTTGCCGGCTCCGGGAGGACCGGCTGGACCTGGAGGGCCAGCGGGCCCCATGGTCGGCGCGGACCTGGACGTCATATTGGCGTCAGCGCTTGTCGGTGGCGCTGACTCGGGCCATGGCGGACATCATGCTCCGCCGTACGCGGGCTGATTTTGCGGTGCAGCAGGGCTATTAGGTTCCTCCCGTTAGGCGTTTCCATTGGTCTTATCGTAGTATAGAGCTTTGACATGGCTCTGTATATAGGTTTATAGCTGGGCGTTTGCTTTGGTTTGAGTGATTTCACTCTGCTGTAAGTAATTATATTTTTAATATATATGTCGATTATATTATATTATGCATTATATTATATTAAATTATATTATATTAGGGACTGCTCTGGCTTCCCCGCGGCTATCCCGGGGGCATTGGCGCGGGCGCGTGGTTTCTCGTGCCTAGGCGTCCCTGTGGGTGACCCTGACTACGTCGAAGAGGAGCTCCGGGCCACCGTGGAACAGCGCACCCATGTCCTCGAGACTTGGGCGCGCCTCAAGGACCCCAGACCAAAGGGCTCCTCCTGTGGTTTTGCGCCCACCCGCGGGTGGTTCACTGGCTCCGTGGCGCTCCCCCCCACTTGGTGCGGCTTGCCGCGGAAGGCCATGACGAGCGCATTCAGGCCGCCTTGCAGGTGCTCCTCCCCGGCCCTAGCCTGCCAGCTCACTCCATGCGCTTGGCCACCCTCCCCTGCCGCATGGGCGGGTGTGGGCTCACCCGCGCCGCCCGCCTCGCCCCCGCCGCCTTCCTTGGCTCTGTTGCTCAAGCCTGGGCGGAGATCCGCCGGTCGGTCCCCAGCGCCGTCAGCGCCATTCCCGACTTGGTCACCCCATCCCCCTTCCCCTTTGTGCAGGCTGTGCAGGATTCTTACCTCGGGATCCAGCAGGCTTGCGACCTCGTCCGCCCCGCTCAGGCCGTCCACCGTCGCCTGCCCCGGGGCACGCCCGGCGTGTCTACTGTCGTCAGTCCTAGTGTCTTCCCTGCCTGCGTTCATGAAAAACAACAAAAGACCTACGCGGGTATACTACACTGTGCCGACTGGATGGGTCTGCACGCGAGCTTGAACGATCAGGGGAAGGCTTGGCTTCACTCCGTTTCCCTTGAGGGGAGCGTGGGGTCCGCATTCCTGCGCGCCCTCCCCATGAGCCCTTTGTTCACGCTGGTTCCGGCCCTTTACGCCATCGCTCTCCGCCACCAGCTCTTTGCCCCGCAACCTCTCATCACGGCGGGTGCGTCCTGCGGCAGCTGCGGGCTTGCTCTGGATACTACTGGGACGCACTACATCGCGTGCATGGGTGGCCAGCAGAACCAGAACTGGTTCCTCTATCTCCATACCGCTCTCCTCCGGGTGGTGTGTGCCATGGTTCGGTCGGTCTTTCCCCACTCCACCATCAAGTGCGAGGACGCGGATGGGGCCGCCCTCTACTCACCCAACCACCGCCCCGACATTACCGTGCTTGACTACGACGGGCAGGGTTGCCACCTGCTCATCGATGTCTCCGTGGCTCGGCCGCTTTCCGGTCGCCACATCCTCCGGGCGGCTGTGGATGCCGGCGCTGCTGCCACTGTGGCTGAGCGCGACAAGTTTGCCTCCTACGGCAATGTGGGGCCCCACCGGGTCATCCCCTTTGTCCTTGAGGAGTTCGGGGCCATGGGCCCCAAGACAGCGGAGTTTTTCCACGAGTGCTGCCAGCGCCGTGAAGACCGCCTCGACCTCGAGGGTCAGACCGCCCCGTGGTCGGCCCGCACGTGGTCCTCGTATTGGCGGCAGCGCCTGTCACTCGCCCTCACTCGCACCGTGGCTGATGTGTTATTCCGCCGCACCCGGGCCGACTTTGTCGCGACCCATGCGGTCTAGATCCCTTCCAGGCCTGCATGGTGGGCCGGCAGCGCTGTTGCTGCGTGTAGTTTTGTGATGTCTAGTTAGTTGTACCTTGTGCCGCTGGCGTGATCCTTGGATGTCTGTGTCAGATTACTATTAATTTCTTCAGGGTTATTCTCCCAGTTATCGGGTTTTTCCTTATGTTGCATGCCTATCTCACCTCCGTAATCTATCATTCTCAATGAATATTATATTATATTATATTATAATATGCAGGGCTATTAGGTTCCTCCCGTTAGTAGGCGTTTCCATTGGTCTTATCGTAGTATAGAGCTTTGACATGGCTCTGTATATAGGTTTATAGCTGGGCGTTTGCTTTGGTTTGAGTGATTTCACTCTGCTGTAAGTAATTATATTTTTAATATATATGTCGATGATGATTATACCAACTTGTTTATGCGGTATAATTTTTCTTGTGCAGAACAAGCTCATGCTAATTAATGCATTGGCATTATTAATGCTGCATGTTAATGACTTGTTTGCAAGGTCAATTTTGAAGGCGAAAGCGTGGCCGGGTCGGCAGCGAAGTCGCAGCAAGCGAACTGAATCGCTGAAGACAAATGAAGCGCTGATTGCGAGCGGCTGCGAGTGCTGAAGTGATCGGGCAACTGCGATCGAATGTCGCTAGCGATCTGGAAAGAGCACGAGTATCGCTGTCAAGAGCGGGAGAGAGCACAAATGTCGCAAGCGGCTGTCAGAATTTGTCGCCATCGACAATGAAGGTCTTCAAGGCAGCTGCTGAGCGTGTTGGGAGCGAAGGCTTCACCAGTGAGCAGTCGCCCCGGGCGCGAGTGTCGCGAACGACTGAATGCTATAATAAGCAACAACAAGAGGAGTTACGGTTGATACCTTTGTTGCATGAAGTGCAGCCTGGCGTGCAGGCGCACTTGCAAGCAAGGTTGTGATTTATTTGATAATCACTTCAACAGGGTAGGTGCCCAGTGGGGAGCACCTGGATCTGCGGTGCAGCGCAGGGTAACATGTTATTTCTGCCATGCAAACAGGGTCATATTGCCCTCTTTGGCATTGGCAAGTGAACCGAGGTGGGTATATTAATTTAACCCAACCTGACGGATTCTGCCTTCCCTGGGCTTGCTAGGGTCCGCCAGGGAGGGGGCTATGAGTGACCCCCCCATTACTCTGGATGAAGTTGATTTGCTCCCTGCACAGGTTGAGAGTCTCCCACTTGAGGTTGAGAGTCTCCCTGCACAGGTTGAGGGTACATCCATGGAGGAAGAACACAATGGGGTAGTGACTGGGCCTTCCCACGTCACCATGGTGAAAGCAGTTATACCACAAGGCAACAACGTTCCCACATGGCTCTTGGAGGTAGTTTGCGTACTCCTTCAATGTTGGAGCGTGGAAGTCCTGCCTTAGGGCAGGAAGCTCCTTTAGAGGAGGAGGATGAGGCTGATGGCCTGAATGATGCAATTAATGGGGAGCATGGTTGTAAGTGATATAGTGCTGATCAAAGCACATCACCTTAGCAGTAAAGCAGGTTGCTGAGGCTTGTTCCTGTAGGCTGGTTGCTCCCAAGCCTAAGAAGTCTCATGTCAGACAACCTGTGTTGCAGCCTGGATATGTACAATGTGATATCCAAGAAATCAGGAAACTGATTTTGTTGGTTGGTGTTGACAGATACACCAAGTACAAGGTGCTGGAGCTGTTGCAAGACAAATCTAAGCCATGTTTGGTGGCTGGGCTCCAGGCTATCAGATCCAGAATGAAACCAGTGATCCAGCTGCAGTGTGATTTAGAATTTGAGTGCTGCATGGGGCATGAAGACCTCCCTGAGTTATTTGTTGTACACAGGGAGTCCCATGGCAGTCAAGGCGTGGTGGAGAGGACAATCAGAGAACTCAAGACTATTCTGCTGACGGAGAAGAAGATTCCAAGATTGGTTCCAGCTATTATCAAGACGGCCTGGTTAAGGTCAGTTGAGGACAGATTGAATGTCAGGGCATCCATGTATGTTGGAGAGGTCCCTGTGACTCCATTATCATTGCATCTTCGGGAGCTCCCTACTGAGGTTGAGCAAGCCTGGAAAGATAGCCTTATGTTCAAGTTTGCCAAGTTGAGGCAGAAAGACAAGGGCTGGAGTGTTCTGAAACCTGTTGTTGGCCAGAGGGTAATTGTGTGGAAAGAGCCCAAGCTTGCAGGCAAGCGTGGTAGCTGGCACCCTGGAGTAGTGACCAGGGTGGAACTAGCTGGGCACAAGTGCTGGGTGAAGATGGAGGATCCTCCCCAGAATGTGCACCGTCTGTCGTGGTCATATGTACGTCTAAGGGGTGCTGAAGCAGAGGCAGTAGCTCCTGATGTGACAACCTTGCCAGTTGGTCATGACGTCATCCCTGATCATCACGTTCAAGCTGGAAGTAATCCCCGGGTAAGTCCTGGCCAGACCCCTGGATCGGTTAACTCTCCATCCTTAGGACAGGCAGATGTGGTCCCCTCTAGCCTCACTAAGCATAGAGGTGTGGGCCTGAAAGATGTGGTGCTGGCTATGCAAAAAGCCAAGCAAGGACCTCGGGTGTCCAAGCTCAGCCAGTTGGAGGAGTCCGAGGATGCTGTCCTAGAGGTAGATACCAATGCTGAGGTTTCTGTTATGGGATCTCAACATACAGGTCAACGGCAGGTGCTTTCGCCTAGTTGTGCTTGGGTGTCTGACTTTAGTGGCAGGACACACATTATGGTATTGGGAGAGGTGCTGGTACCCTTCATGGGTGAGGATGTCACATTTCTTGTGCTTGAAGATTATGATGGCCCTATCATCTTGGGTCAAAATTTTCTGAGCTCTCCTAGAATTGTTGTGGCATCTGATAAGCTGAGAAAGTTTGGCTGGGGCAGTACCCTTGGTCAATTTTAAAACCTCCCTTGCCAGTGTATTTAATTCTGTGAAAGCGATCAAGAATGTGCAGTGGCCTGAGGATCAGATTCCTGTGGCTTCCAGTCTTGTGATGCCAGCTGCTCTCCATCCTAGCAGTATTGGTATTACTAAGAGATCACTGGCTGCTCATTCTCCTCTTAGCTATGATCAGCTTGTCCAGGAAATGAGTTCTCCTCTGATGTTTGAGGCCTGGAGGCTAGCATTTGCCAAGGCCTAGAGGAGTGGTTGCAGTTTGACTGCTGTCAGCCTGTGAATGAAGTTCCCCATACAGTACACGGTTGAAGCTCAGATTCGTCATCAAGCGGAAGGAGGTGGAGGGGGTGTCTGTTCCCCATGTGCGTCCAGTTCTCAATGAATACCGTGGTACTGGGGATCTTCTGGGCGAGGAGTTGTATACACCTGGGATGCTACATGATACATGGCGTATTTTATTGTGCCTGTATGTCGGTATGCTGAACCAGGGTGCTGATATGTCTTCAGTTCTGCTAGATTTCAAGAGAGCATTTCTGAAGGGTGATCCCAGTGTGGCTCAGCAGGTGTGGCATTGTGAAACTCCATTTCATGTGCCAGTTCCTGTAGCCTGGCAGGCAGAGCTCCAGTCTAGCTACCTGCTGATTCTGAAGGGTCTAGAAGGTCTCAGGTCCAGTCCCATCATTTGGAGGCTCACCTTGGAAGACTTCTTGACTAAGCACTGTGGGTTGAAGGTGTCATCTGTGGACCCATGTTTATTGCTGGGTAGGTGGCATGATTTACCTGTGTATGCTAGCCTGCATGGTGATGACTTGCACTTGATTGCTCCCACTAAGTGGTTGAGTCAGTTTGTGCCCATCATTAATGATGCATTTCCTTTGGGAAAAGAATTGTGGCAGAAGCCTGGAGAGGCTGTCACGTTCTGTGGAATGCAGGCTACATTGGTTCAGGAGGGGAGTCAGTGGCTGATTAAGCTGCAGGCGGGCAATGACTACAAGAGTACCATTCTTCAATCTGTTCCAGAGGTCATGACGTCATCCATTGCACCTGAGCTGAAAGGCAAGTTGGCCTGGTATGGCAGCATTTGTGGGCCTGACATGATGGTCCATAGCAGATCCCCTGATGATGTGCTAATTCTGGAGGAGCCTTCCCAGATTATTGCACATGTTAACAAGTCTCCTGGTATTACTTTAGCTGGGATTGATTTGTCTTTGCCATTTTCCTTGGATATCTATGTTGATAGCTCCATGGATAGCAGGCAAGTTTCTAAGGTCAGAGGCAGGTCAGCTGGCTTGTTTGTGCTTCAGCAACATAGGCCTAGTCTTGTGGCCTGGTACAGTCGTCTTCAAAGAAGGGTTGCTGTGAGTTCAGATGTCTCTGAGTGCAGAGCCATTTGTGAAGGGATTCAGTCCAGTTTGTACATCAAGGAGCTGTTGCTAGCTATGGCTTCAGTGACTCCTCATACTCTTCAACTGGAGACCTTGATCCTTTCAGATAACATGGGCATGGTCCAGTTTGTGCACAAGCAGTTGGCCAGAAGCAGAGATCTGGATTATCTCCTGTTGAAGGAGTTGGCAGGTCTGGTGGATATTCAACATCTTCCAGGTTCTGAGAATCCTGCTGATGCCTTGACCAAGTTGCCTCACAAGTCTGCTGAGCAATATAAGCTTCTTTACAAGCTGATGAGCTCCTCTGTGTGAGTTGAGCAATTCCAGTTGGAGCTTTGAGTTTGGTGACTGATTGGGTGAGAAGAGCTAACATAGAGCTGGGCTCTGTTATGCTGAGAGCTGTGATGCTCTGAGGGCAGTAATGCTCTGTGTACATATGTGTATAATACTGTATTCTATGTAATGCTCAGTCATGGAGCATGATGTTGGTTGGGGGTTTGTCCTCAGTTTGAGGTTTGTCTCAACCAAAGGGATTTTATAGGGCAGGGTTCGATTCCCTGGGGCTGCTTAGGCGGATTTTCCCGGATTGGCTGACCCATCAACCTTGCTGGTGAGGTGGCGACAGGTCCCCCTAGTTTTGTCCCAGACAGAGGAAGGTAGTTTGTCATGTGCTTAATATATTTTGTGATGTGCTATTTCTCAGTCCATGGTGGGCGCCAGTTCTGATAACTATCAATGTCTACCTGATAAGGTCTTGTGGGTAACTTGTGGGGTTCCAATCAGGAGCCATTATGGTGATGATTCCATTTTGGTCATTATTCTGGTTAGCCACAAGCTGCTACTCCAAACACTTGGCTTTCTACTTCCAGTGGATAGGGAATTCATTGTAATTCGTCATGGCTGAGATGTGTTGTGATCTGGTGCTTGATTAATCCCGAGCAGAGACTACAGAGAGCTGGGAGGGATGTCAAGTGCTATGCATGTTGTTTCTATATATATGTGTTGCCAAGCCTAACAGCTCTAAAAGAAAGAAAGGGCTGGAGTTAATATGGCTGTTACGTCCAAGCTCTAAAAGAGAAGAAAGGGCTGGCAAGCAATATTATTCTACTAAGCTACTTGGCTTGTAGAGATTCTACTTCCGGTTACTACAATCCAGAAACGGGTTCATTCTGATGAGTATTGCTCGAGATATGAGCAAGATACTGTTCTACTACATTCTACTTGGATTCGGTGATTCTACGGTGGTTCTTCAAGTGACGCGTGGCATACGGTGTCTTGTCACAGTGTACGATAGGACATTTAGTCTCCGACACTGCGGTCTATTCAATGCTATTGATTAGACGTAACAAATAGTGACAGGACTTGTGCGACAGGACACTGATGTGACTATTTATGGATAACGAGTCGAGATCTGCTGGTCCAGAGTGAAGGACAGCAATATTGTGAGATGATCTGTCCTATCAGTCATCTGGATGTGACTGCGTCACAATTAGTATATAACGAGCAAAACGCTGCCACTTGGTAGCACCACTTTCCCTGCACCTGTGTCCTCGCACCTTTGGCGACGGTTCTCACGTGCCTCGTGCATTCTGTGCTGGTAGCCATAACCAGCAACGTAAACCTATTGATTAATATAACTACTTCCTCTGTAGATATTAATCAGTGCAGGCTGAACCACAGTTCAGCCACAGGTTTCGTTAACTCAATGAGCCCGCGGGCATCGAGCAGCGAAATGAGGATCTTCTTGAGCTCCACCAGCTCAACTGGACCCATGCGGTACATGGGGGACGCTGTCGGCCCGGAACCCTCCTGTACCTGGATACGGTGTAGCACCGAGCGATGGGGAGGGAACTGGGGCGTGCGGTCCGCGAAGAGAGTAGCGCGCTTCTCCAAGACGGCGTTGAACCGCGCCAGCTCGTCCGGAGTGAAGCCGACGCCGATCTCGTTGAGCATGGCCTGAGTGCTATCCAGGTCTATACGGTACATCGCATACTCCTTGCCCTTCCGAAGCTGGCGTGCCAGCGTTTTGCTACTCATCAGGATCTGGGACGCTGGTCGAGGCTCGTCCGCCGAGCGCTCGTGTGTAATGTTATGTACCTCGGCGGCCTGTGCCCTGTACTCACTGTCGGGACACCAAAAGGATCCATCCGGAAACCAAACTACTCGTCGGCGTACACTGATGTCTACATCCTGCTTGTCCAACCAGTCCACCCCAATGATGATGTCTGCAGCGCCCAGCGGCGCAATGGTCGCCGCCAAGTCCACCGGCGTGCCTTGCAGCACGCCCTTGATGTCTGCCAGGCCTGGCGATTGGTGTCGCCGGCCATCCGAATAGGTCACATGCACGGTCGTGTTGTGCGGTCGTGGGGTCAGACCCAGCCGGCGCACCAGGGCCTCGTTGATGAAGGACGTGGAGGCGCCGGTGTCGACCAAAACCTTCACGTCCATGACCGTTTTCTCCTTCAAATACGGATCAAGGACGGTGGGAGGAACCAATAACCCTCCACTGAAAAGAAACAAATGTCGCGAACCTCCTTGAGATACGCGCGCCGGTTGGGTGGCCGCGTCTGAGCCGGAAGCCACGTGATTGACGTCTACCTCTAATCTAATTGACTCCGCGTCAGGGCTACCATCTGATTTCTCTACCCTACCATCTACCCCGGGGCCCAATCCCACGGGTAAGGCTACTTCTCTCGAGGAGCGGTGGGACGGGAGGCCGCCTCGCCTGACCGCCCGCCCTCTCCCCCCCCTCCTCCTCTTCGTCAGCCTCCTCCTCGTCTTCATACTCATAGCCCGCCACGGCGTGCGTTGGGCCGGAAGAGGACTGTCGCCGCGCCTCAATCTCGTTAACCGCACGCAACACGCCCTTGGTGGAGCTGGTCGCGGGCGGTCGCGGCTGCTGGTACTGGGTCGGAACTTGTCTGGCATGCTGCAGGCGAGCCGCCCGCTCACCCGCGTTGCGGGGTCTGTCCCGGGGACCGGAGGAGTCGGGGCGGCTGCCGAATGCTGGGCCAGAGAAGCGAACACTGGGCTCAGTCTCCCCTGCACCGCGACCGGCGTGCTTGCCCCGGAGCTTGGGGCAGTCACGCTTGAGGTGTCCCACCTCGCTGCACATGAAGCACCGCGCCTTGCTAGCGTCAATCGCATTGATACCCTGGTCAAATTATGTAGCCATCATCAGGGTCGTCGAGGTAGTCGTCCTCCTCCTCGCCGGCGAACTCAGTGGAGTACATTTGATTCACCCGCCGCGGGGGAGCTGGCCTGAAGAAACGGCGCACTGAGGGTGCGCGCCCGCGAGTCACCACATCGGCCACCTGCACGAAGATATCTCTGGATGTTCAAGATGTCCCACTCCTCCCAAGGAACCTCAGCGTAGTGCTTCAGTACCTCGTCCTGCAGCTCGGGACTGAGTGCCTCGATGAATCTGATCTTGTACTCGTACCAGGTCATGTCGCTCAGGTAAGCGGCGCTGGACTCAAACTTGGACAGAAACTCGCGATACGGAGTGGTCCCCTGGCGCAGCTTGCCGAAGGCGAGTCGCTCGTGGATTACCGCGTCTGGGGGTACCAACTTGCGGCGCACCCGGTCCATCAACTCCTCCACGGTTTGCGGGTACGACTGGGATGCGATGCTCTCACAGTTCAAGATGCTCACTACCGAGGGGTCCATGCAGGTGTTGACCACATGCGGGATCAGATCACAGGTGGCAAGTTCCCATGCAGCTGTTGTGATTGCACCAGACGGTATACTGCTGTTGCCACATGCGTCCCCATTCGTCGACCTCTCGCGGTTTCATGTCTGCGTGCAGCTTGGGTACATTCTTGAAGGTAGGCATCGGTGGGGCCTTAACCGTGTTGATCTTAGGCCCACCGACCTCTCTGTAGGAGATGGAGCCGAATGCTGGGGGCTGCGACCGGGGGAGAGATCCGGATCTGGCCGGCGTACCGTGCGTCCGCCGCACCTGTACCGATGAGGGGTGTTCATACCCCGGGTCATCCAATGCCACCCTGCTGAAATTCAGATTGCTGACGGTCGCGGGCGAGGGGACCACGCTGCTGTCATGCGTCCGTGGACGCTGTGGTTGGGGTACAGGACGCTGGACGGGCGTATGCGTCTCCTCGTCTCGGGCAGTGGCGCTGCTTCTGTCATCCCCTAGCCGGGCCCGTGGTCTATGGGTACCAACGGGCGGGCCCTGTGTCCCTGGCTCCTCGTCATCCTCACCGGTCCCTTCCAGATCGCCGAACTCGCCATCTGCCCCTGGAATCTCACCGTCGTCATCCGAATTCCATAGTGCCGTGGGTAACAGGGAGGTACTGCCGAAGGACACTCTACGTCTGCCCCGGTGGGTGGAGACCGGCGGGGGTTCCTGGGGACGCCCCCGCCCCGCCCAGGGATGCAATGGCCGCCCTGTGGCGGGCTGCCGATAACGGTAGTGCAGGGTGTCTTCATTCTCGTCTCCATGCTGCTCAGGGTCACTGTGATAGCCATTGTGGTCTCGTCTGAGGTTGTTGTTGCTGCGGCCGGAGCGGCTGTTGTTGTCGTTGCTGCTGCGGTGACGGCTGCTGCTGTTGCTGCTGCTGCTGCTGCTGTCGCTGCTGCTGCTGCTGCTGCTGTCGCTGCTGCTGCTGCTGCTGTCGCTGCTGCTGCTGCTGCTGCTGCTGCGAGTCCCCTGGGAGTATCTCTCGGTCACGACTGTCATCATCTTGTTCTGTTCTGGAGTCTACTAGATTGTCCTCATCTGCTGGACTCCTAAGGTTCTGGTCTCTGGAACGTGCCAGGGGAGCCTTCCGCAGGTCTCTCCATGTCCTCACCTCTATTTGTCCCTACTTGGACGTGCGGTGGTACCTCTAGCACCTCTAGACCTTGCTCGTGGTTGTCTACCCGTTCCATCTCTCTATTCTCTGTTTCTCCTGCTCTGTTCTCGTCATCTGTCTCTCTGGCGTTGATCCTTGTTTGGTACCGTGTTGGCATGGTGCTCGTACCAGTACCTTACACTGCAGGCAACACCTCCCCAGAAGAGAGAGAGAGAGAGAGAGAGAGAGAGAGAGAGAGAGAGAGAGAGAGAGAGAGAGAGAGAGAGAGAGAGAGAGAGAGAGAGAGAGAGAGAGAGAGAGAGCAACCACGTACTACATAGCTATCTATAGGTATAGTACCTAGTATTAAGCACTCTAGTGGTAATCCCCTCTATTGTCTGCTAGGACCAATGGTCAGCTGAGAGAAGGTGACTGTAACTGCCGTCCCCATCCCCTGACTGCTATCTGCCTTACTAGGCGTGGGTGTCAGAGAACAATCACGAGTGGTGTGCAGTCCCTCAGGCAAAGACATATATGCTCCTTAACAAACCTATCAGCTTCTATGAGGTCTGACATCAAAACCCTTCCACTTAGCACTAGAGCCCTTGGACAATATCTTATCCTTGATGTGTTCTTCACATGCCTTCCAACTATAAAATATGGCTGGTCTACCCTCGCCCCCATCATGCATGGGCCACGGCATAGTAAGGGAATCCAGATTGACCACGTACCTTATTTATCCTTCGTCTGGGCATGTTACATAGTAGGATAGCAGAAGCTTGCAAGCAGGAGAAGAGGAGTTCCCAGGGCTACCTCTAGGTGCAGTGACCTTTACCAAAACAAAACGAGGAAGAAGAACAGAGTCTAATACAGCACACGCCCGAGTCTTCAGCAGAACGGGCACATTACGATAGGCACACGGAGGTAAACACCGTCAACATAGTCGGCAACAGCCAGACGGTATCCACCCCCACGACCCTTGCGGGTCAAACAACGATGGGCGTCTCCGCGACGTCCATTGGCACAAACGACATTCAAACACCTATAGAGGGTACAACGTATAACATAAACCCCCTACGCGTGCGGTCCCGGAGAGAAGGCGAGCTCGCAAGCTAGCCTTCCGCAGGCATAGCTTATAAAGGAATAGATCTAAACTAGGGGACATACCATCGTCTATGGCGTTAATCACCCCTGAGCTGGCCGCCACCTGGTGTCGTTGAAGGCAAGCCCTGGCCGCCACTAGGTGTCGTTGAAAACAGGGGAAATGGACGCTATCGTTGACAGCACCTCACCACAGGACCATGGCTGGCCCCGCCGAGTATCCCGGACTGGCCGCTTGCTGCCTAGGTCGTCGTTGAATCCCTTTACGGGCTGGCCGCCGACCTGTCAGCAATCGTTGAATTCCGGAACCCCTATCTACACAAGATCCGCCTTGGTATCCTAATTGGCCTCACTAACCCTCTCCGCGAGAGTTAGCTAACCTCTCCAGCACATTTCCTCCGATAACCAGTGTTACGTGCCAACCCAGACACACGTACCTAGCCTGATTTACGTAGCAAAAGATCCTTCCTGCCGGAATTAGGAATAATTCACGGTGACCTAATGTAGATTGCGCTTCACGACGCGAGTCGTGAGATATATCTGGGACCGCGGCTTGATGCCAAGCTAATTGTACACACTTTTGGCTAGCAATACCAATTACTAATGGATAATTGCCCCAGGCTCAATGTGAAGGCGTTTTCGCACTTAACATTCATCAAACCAAGAGGACGAGACTCTCGTCCTTGGACTAATTTAACCTAGGTCGGTTGCGGCGCAGATACAACGCCAATTCTTCTAGAACAAGCCGAGTCATTCATTCCACGTAGGATCCGGGCCGACATCGACCCTCAACTACAGGATCCACGCATAGAACTACAGACAAACCCAGAACTGGCGCGGCGCCACTGCACCGGCCCCTAAAAGGTCATCCTAGGACCAAAATAACTAGTCCAATTCACACAATAACCGTAGTCCATACAAACTGTCACAACAGGCCAAATTGCCTTAGTAGCTTATTCCATTGTTACGTCCGTCCAAAAGGGCCGGCATGTAACACTAGCAGGATCCAATAAAAGGTTGCAATAGCCCATTCGAAAGGCATTATAAAAAGGATCGATCTAGACGTAGGTACCTTGGTACTGGGCTAGTATATGGCAAGGCTTTATGGCACTTAAACCCGACCGCCTACTATTCCCCATGCACACTACGTGAGGAAGTTGCACGCCAACCCCTCTTCTTTAATGATATATACCTCAACCCCCTTAATCGCCCCTTTGGATGCTTAAGTGGCCCTAACCCCTACGAAGGCTTCATAACATACCCCCACCCTGTAACCACTATTCTCCACCTGTATATTCTCCACGGTGACTGCTACCGCCTCCTAACATATAACGAATTGGCTGCCTGGGTCCCCAATAATATGCCTACTTATGCTGCCTGGGCCGCGCTAGTACAAGCCATACCCCCACGCTGGCACACACTCATGACTTCTCCCCGTGCCCCCTAGTATAAAGCTGGGCATGAATGGTGCTGCTTTTGTCCATACAGCACGACCGCAACATGCTCGGGGAAGGTGATCGCAAAACTTCCCCCTGGAACCCTGCACGTTCAATTACTGGCGCCGCTGAGCGGCCATAACGGCTGTCTGGCTCAACTTACAACGGCAGTTGTGCTCCTCCCCACTCAGCTATGCCACCGGATTCGGGTTGTACCTTGGTCCCTTGAACAATCATGTGTATACCAACCCAACCCCAACCTTCCTGACGCTGCTATTATTTGGCTATACATGTGGGATCAACCCGCCTTGACATGTTGTCATTGGATCCAGTGGAATATGGCTGGGTGCTAAATCAGGGTGACAGCAGAATTGTAAAAGGCCTTTACGAGTACACGGCAGAGTGGGGCTACACAATGCTCTTGCATAAAAACCATCAATTCCACCCCGCGGACGGACACGCTGGGGCGCTATTGAGTGGCCTGGCCACACCTGGGTCCGCAACATCACCCTCGCCGCTGACCACCCGCTGGTCGACCGCCGCGCTACCGACGTACAACACCTCTTGATGCAACGGTCCATCGGGGTCGGGGAGATCCTCCACCGGCGATTTCAACATCCTGCCACATGTTTATGTACCAACCCCAATGAAACGGTGGAACACCGATTTTAATGGTGTAACCTCCAGGGAGTTTGGACCTGGTTGATTGGTTTATGGGCAGCCTGGACGTCTGAGCCTATCATACCGGTGTCTACACGCTCAATTATCTTTGGCATCACTGGCACCCCTGGCCCTGAGCTCACCTTTGCACAACAAGCGTGGATATGGCTCCGCACATGCATGTTATATACAATCTGGACGGTGCGAAATGATGTGGTGTTCAATAGGCGCACAGTGTTCGACAAAGCTGGGATTCTCTCACGCTTCATTTACCTATGGAACTCTGGCATGCGACGCTATTGGATGGTTGCAAATGAACAAAACAAAATCTGGGACCCTGGCGCGGACCAGGATAAGCCCAGCCCACGGCTTGAGATCTTTCATGACGTCATGGTCAAAAGTAGGATCTTTACCCACATGCCCAATGACAACCCATTAGAAGTCCAGTGGCTTCCGTGGTCTAGCAAGGCTCCGTTTTAGCCACTGACATCTTGATACCCTAGGCTTAGCAGGGATTAACTGTTGGTTATATTTGGAATAAACGTACACCTATTTACCTGGAAAAAAGGGTCTACTGACGCGTGTGTACGGCCAAAATTCGAGCAGTAATTTGGTTTGTAGGTAGTAACAAGTGACTTCTCCAAAAACAGCAAACATGGCCCAAAAAGGTACCTGCCAGAACTTTTTCTCAGATATCCTTGCATGAGCTTGTTGGGTCATTCCAAGCAATAGATGTTTCCTACCTAAACCCACATCAAACCGAGAGAAAATTCGCTAGCTTAGGGTGCCAAATCTGCTTTGGGTGGGACTTCTGGGCCTAGAATCAAGAACTTGAGCCAGCCACCTCTAAACATTGGGCTAAATGCATGGGCTAACTCTACATGTACCGTGTTTAAACTCCCCTATTCCTATGTTGTTTCTCACGTGTACGGCCTTATAACTGGGTTTTCACACTCGGGTTTTTTTCGGTCGAATTTCCGTTTTGGCCGGAAAAAATTCGACGAAACTTTTTCACACTGGGTTTTTCCGGTCCGAAACGGAAAAACGGGTCGTTTCCGTTGATCCACCGTAATACCACTGAATTTGGCAAAATCAGGTGGAATTCAGTGGTATTGGGTGGTACGCACATTTGAAAGTGCTGTCCTCCGGCTTTTTGCCTTTGCACCGTGTGCAGTTCTTGGACGTTTGGAATCATGGCATGGCTAACGTGATGACTGACTAGCTAGACCTTTTCAGTGGTTTTCCATTTGCGGGTATTTCCTCGTAAATGGTGGGAGAGCGATCGCAGCAATGGTGCTCACCACTAGACACTCCCGGCCAGTTAGGCTCGAAACACACGCCCTGATCAAGCATGCTGTTTCCGGCCCCACCGTCTAGGTCATCTAGTCGCTCTACAGGTAAGCCAGCCATAATTTCAATGCACAAGGATACACATTTCCATCACCATTCATCTTCATCATCCTGAACGACTCGAAAACGCGGAAAAGATAACGGCAGGCTCGAGCTACCATGGTCCGGATTCTCCCGATTTCTGGCCTGCGCTGGTTGTCTCCTTGGTATTGGGTGGTAGACCCCCAAATGGGTCTACCACCCAATCGGGGTAAAATTGACCTGGGTAGACGCTAAAAGAGAATTGAGCTAGTGCTGAGCCAAAATGACATCTGTTTTGCTACCCTAGACACCCAAAAACATGCCCACTTTGATCACGGAGTGTGAGGAGGATGTCCGGAGCGTCATACGCCCCACCCCTCCATCGGCACAGCCAGCCTTGTGAGTCTACCCTTAACAACAAGGCTGGTAGGACGACACGCCTGAGCAGCATATGTAATGCCTATCTCAGGCTAATAATGTGTGATTTTGTGCCAACAACCAAGTTGTTCCACCCAACAACACATTAAAAACCCTCTTCCAAAATGCCCAACAAGCCGGACACGTGGAGGACCACACACACAGTATATAAAGAGAAAATCAGCTGACTTTTTATCCAGCCAACCTGTGGCTAGCTGCTCTGGTTAGCATGACAAAGGCTATCATTTACTCAGTGGGATAGGTGAAGAGACCATTGGAACAGCCTACCTGACGCATGTGCCACCAAAGTATTGAGTCCCGCAAAATGCACACTGCCTCCTTTCTAACAAGCACGAGCCGCTTTCTTTAGGAGACAGGTGCCAGCTCGTCAGTGTCTGGGGAAAATGATGCCGCTGCTTAGGAAGACCGCGTGAATTTCCTCGAACACAACTGTCTATAAAGCAAAAGAAATTTCAGAGAAGCATGGAAATAAAAGCATTACACCTTCCCGACAGGTTGCGGGCCACGCGCTGCAGAAAGCCAGCCACGTCACAGACGAACTTGCTAAAAGACACCCAGGAATCCAGCGATGCAGCGCCAGGACCCGCAACTTCCTGGCTGCATCTGGCCGGAAAGAAGGCAAAAAGCTTACGCTCAACGAGCTAAGAAAGCAGGAAAACGCTAGCTTAAGACGTTTAATACAAGAACGTACCATAACGGGCATTTATTCGTGCCCAGGCGCACAAGAAAGTCCACCCTTTCATGGAGAGGTTGGGCACGCATCGCGCAGGCCTAATGTTATCTTACCGCAAAATGACGGGAAAGGTAAAGATAGCAGCGGGTATTTTAATGGCTTTAGAAACATCATTAAACTAGCTTTCCTTACGACCATCAAAACTGGCAACAATCGACAATCACACCGGCAGGCATCCATCATACTTTATTCATCCCGACGAGCCGAGTCCACTGAATCGATGCTCATAGAAAACGGTGGGGTACCGCTGCGCAAACAGCTTTATCCTGGCATCCTCCTCTAACCCCGCGAGAACGCTCATTAACTGCCGAACATCCTCTGTCTCCCTGCTGTAATCCAACACGAGCGAGCTCCAGCTGCCATGAGGCCGCCTGCCATCTGGCACCCCGTCGCCCGCCAGCACATCGTTATGAAGATCAAACACGCGCGGCGGCCACGTCATCATTGCCATGAGCTCGGCGGCCGCCTGGTGCTGGTGGCTGGCGGACGCACCCACCAGGGTGCCACCCTGGGCGAGCAGTATCGTCTCGGCCAATAGCAGCCCAACTTGGTCCACCGGCACCTCCCCCTTTGCTTCTTCCTCTGGTAATACCTCATGATGGCACAGAGGGCCTCGGGATGACCCCGCTCGCCCGCACCAGAACTACCCTCCCATCGGCTTGGACCACGCATGCCCTCAAAGGGGCCTCCGTGTACAGCTCCCGAGAAGCTCCCATCCTGGTTGTCGCCATCATCGCTCTCTAAACCCGGGTGACTGTCCGTCAAGGCGGTACCATCATCTTGGGATATGCCACGACGGGAGGACCTCATGGGTGCGGGTCCAAAGGGGGCGGGAGGGCTGAACGCGACCAGCGACGCGTTCAGCCACAGAGTCGCGCCCCGGAACACGCGCGAAAACGCGTGCGCCGCTTGCGGGTCGTCCGCCACCACGTGCGCCACCTGGAAGCCGAGCACTGGCACCAGCGCGTCCGCCAGCCGACCGAACCGCGCGGGGAGGGAAGGGTCTGCCACCTTGGCCTGGCCGCGACCCTTACCTTGGGGGCCTGCCTTGTCCCTTTGCCTGCGGTGGTCCTTGTGCCCTTTCTCCTTGCCCGGCTCCCTATACAGGCCTCCTTTCTGGCCTTCCATTCCGCCCTCCGATCTGCCCGGCTCCAAATCGAGGCCGTCCTTTTGGCCTTCCCCCCGGCCCTTGTCCAAATAATCGAGGCTGCCCTTATGGGCTTCCGTGTGGCCCTCCCAGGAATGGCCTGGCCTCTGGCCCTCCTCCAGAAGCTTCCTTTTGCCTCCCCCCAGGCCCACCACTTGGCCATCCCCCTCGTTGGCCTCCGTCCAGCCTTCCCCCTCCTTGTTAATCCCCAGCGAGCCCTCCCCCTGCATCTCTTCACCCCGGCTCTCCCCCTCATTGTTTCCCCCCCGCCCTTCCCGTCCATGCTCCCACAATGGTCCTTCCCCCAAGCCTCACCGTCCTCCCACCAGGCCTCCCCTTCTATGTTTCCCCAACCGCCCTCCCCTTCATGGCCGCCTGCCCCCCTTCCCTGCCATTGCTCCCACCCTGCCTCTGGTCCCCCCGCTCTCCAAATATGAGAACCCCGATCGACTCGTTGACAGGTGTCTGATGGGGGCACGTGCCCAGCCCCAGCCAGGTGGCGACGCGGGAGACGTACTCCACCAGCAGCGGCCGAGGGCGTAGGACGAACGCAGTCGCCTCGCTGTAAATAGCCAGCACGCCACGCACACCAAAGGTGGCTTCCAGGATGGCCTTTGTGCGTGGGGACAGTCCCGGGCCGACACTGAAGACTTGCACGTTTGCATGGCGTGGGTCAAAGGCTCGCGCTTTCGATCGCAGACTGGTGTGCGGGTCGAAGGCTTGCATGCTTATAGTGTGCGGGTCGAAGGCTTGCAGGCTTGCAGTGTGCGGGTCGAGGGCTTGCATGCTTGCAGTGTGCGGGTCGAGGGCTTGCATGCTTGCAGTGCGGGGGGCGGGATGTGGAGAATCCCGCCCCTTTGGAACGACAAATACATCCCGCCCCTTTGGAATAATGCTGGCATCTGACCCCTTCGGACGAGACACAGGGTCCAGCGGGCCAGGGGTCGTCTCTGCAATGCCCAGGTCTGCAGAATACGACAAGAGGTCTGGAGTGCAGGTGCTCAACGGCTGGAGGTAGCAGTCATGGAGCCGCTGCGGGGGACAGGTGTCGATGAGAGCCTCCTTGTCCTTTTGCCGAGTGAATGTGCTGCCGTGCGCCCCGCCCACACCGAACCAAGCGGTCACCAGCGTGCAGTCCCGGATAACGGCCTCGATCAGGCAGGCCGCCTCCCCATGCAACCGCGCAAAAAGAGGGCCGGAAGCTTTCTGGACGCAGGCGCACAGCTGGCGGGAACCACAATCACGAGGCATCTGGTTGACGATGATGGCATCGTGCCATGCCTGTCTCCCTGGCGCTCTTCGAGCGGTCCCTTGGGTGAACAGGTCGGCGAGGATGCCGTTGTCCGTCGCGCAATCGGGCGAGGCCCCAGCCGCAAGGGCGAGCAGTGCAAAAACGACGAGCCAGGCCGCACACATTTCCACTTTCGCTCATTCAACCATACGCCTGGAAGCAGAGCCGCTCATAACAACTACAAGGCCAGAAGTGCTCCCATGGACGTGCTTCGGTATGCGGTGATGTCGTGTTGTGTTATTACCAGCTCGACACCAAGGGATCATAAAGCGCAACAATCGTCGATTCATTACTGTTCCAGCTCAATATCCTGCTTCGTAAGGAACGAGAATTCCGGGCAACTCGTTGGTGGTCTCCACGTCTGCTCTACAGTAGTGACGTGCGTCCTATGGGGTAAAATTTGGCTCCAGAATTCTCAATTCTCAAATTCTCAGAGGGCGGGGGCTGAGGTAAGGTAATCCACCCGGCTAAGGGCCACACCCGCTAAGGGCCACCCCTGGACCCCCCCCCTTATGTCCACTGTCCCTAAGCCGAGCATCACCCTAACATGTCCGCCATTGCTACGTTTTATCATCCTTGACTGCGCTTGTAGTCAACAAAGAAATTAGCCAAGTCCTACAGTAATTGGCGCGGCAGGCCCTTTTTTCCCGCGTAACTCGTGTGCCGGTCCGGCGCGGCGTGGCCTGGGCAGGCGCGTCGGACTTAGTGCGGTGGTGTCCCGGAACCCCGCACTCACCCCCGCACTAGAGTTTGTGTCATCAGAGCCAAATTATGCGCTTCCTTTCTTTATTTCCATATAACAGCTGTTGAGTATACTCAGGATTTTCGTTCTTTAGAACTTCATGGTGTATGAAACAGAAAAGAGTACAGCTGAATGAGCTAATGCAGACGTCCTGCTTTCGCATTTTGTAACCTTTCTGCCCAAAAGGAATCGAATGTTGTGCTGGATCAACTTGCACTGTCAGACATGACAGATACCATGCATTTAGACATGTTCCAGATACCATGCATTTTCTTTTTAAAGAACTAATATTCTGACAATGGCAAAACTGGTGGGGAAGGGCAGTGATGCGTTTGGATCTGACACCCATGACGAAAGTGCGTTGATAGATATCGTGATTTCGGAAGATTACTAAAGCGGGCAAGTGGATTGGTCTACGTTTGCGGAATGAGGTCGACAGCGTCGGTACTAGCGCTCTTGAGCACAGCTGGGCTAGTTCTAATCGGGATTCTGCTTTCGGCATTACTGTTGCCGTGCATGGGATCGATAGTAGGAAAGGCATACGGCACGTCGGACGTGCCGCAGCCACACAACTTGTCTGGATTACCGTGGTCGTTCACGCCCGAAAATTTGGTAAGTGATGTAAAAATATTGATGTACACATGCTGTCCATTCTTATATCCGGCTAATTACTTTTTATTATTTTGCTCTTTGGGGTTTAGTATTACCTGGAACACATGTATTCTAAACTGGTCGGCTTTGATAAGAAGTTGGTCTGAGACTGTAATTAAGCAATAGGCAAGTTTACGATTGGTCAGCGAGTCCACATACGTGCTATGACTAAGCTGGTCAGATTTCGTTGTTTGGTAATGTAGCCATTATATATAAATGCCATTACAAGAATCTGTACTGCAGACGTTCGGCGTGGCATACAGCACTTCTAACTGCACTAGGGGTTCTGGGCCGGCAACCTGGCATGTTTATCAGTTGCAACCAGTTGCCACAGGTTGTCACGTCAAAAGCTCATGCGCCTGCACCAGATGGCCACATTAGCCTGCATCAGCTGCTATTTGGCCGAGAAATCTAACGCACATATGAATGCCAAGCCTGATGTCATGGATGCAAAGGGGCCTCCAGCCTGCCCCTGCTTACGTGTTCAGATATTATCCAGTCAGGTGATTACAACCCTACCTTATATAATCGACACATTGCACGTCATCTACTTGAAACGTTAATATCACTGTAAATATCGCAGTTCAGTACATGCGTAATGGTATACCTGTCGCCTTAACCGCAGTGATCATGACTAGCTGCATACTCCTGTTCATAATGCCCCAATCATATATACAATGGGCCCAATAGCGCCCCGGCCCGAGGCGCCGGCAGCGTAAGCGGCAACCAACTCAAAGCTACTTACATGCACACGTTAATAATATATTTACTACAGACAAAAGTATCAGGCGTATGGCGTCATTATATGCATGTTGACATCCTGTGTAGTAATGGTACTACACAACCTGAGTTCAGTAAGGAATCGACCTGACTCATGGGTCCTATCAAAGAAGTGCCGGTGCCGAGCCTGCATGCGCTGACGGATGTGGACAAGGGTGGTACTGGGGCATCGTGAGCTGTGTGACCTGTCAGGTTTTGAGCGACTTGACGCAGTTTTGACCTGATCGAATTGGAACACAATATATTTTGGTCGACGTTTGAATTGCTGGCGATGTGGCATTACGACATCAGGCAATCTTAAAGTAGTTAGGGTATAGTGGCAGCACATCCCCGCCGCCTGCATGGTGTGCCTCGCTTCTGTATTGTGTCCTGACGCCAAAAATAACATCAGGTATTGAACCAAGCATTCAATATGTATATACCGGAGTCATGTGACTGATGCTTACATGCTGAAATTGTGCCGTGCATTTTCGCAACTGTTTGATGTGACTTGTGCCTGTCTGCTCGCAATGTTGCTGTCATGAACGATCGATGGGCTTGCTCTGCCCGATTGAATGCAGAGACGCTTCACCTGCCCCCCGGGGGCCTACCTCGACGACTCGCCCACCCCCCTCGCGGAGAAAGAGCGGCGGCTGCAGGGCTGGGTGCAGCAGCTGCTGCGGCAGGGGTACCAGGTCATGCCGGGATGGGAGGTGGCCACCCAGCTCTCGGGCGGCTCCTTCTGGACCTTCTCCGACCCAATGTGGCCCAAGCCGGCGCGGTGCAGGCCTCTCTGGGGCGACGAGCAGGCGATATTTAATGCCTGCCTGGCGATCTTCCATGGGAGGTGGGTGGGGTGGATCGGCGATCTTCCATGGGAGGTGCATCTGTCCTTGCATGCGGCTGAATCAGTCGTATGAGAGTATATCACGGCAGATCGAAGCACTTGTTGATTGATAGTTTTGTGGTCTAAAACACCTTCTGATAGTTTTGTGGTCTAAAACACCTGTTGAAAGTTTTTCCATCTAAAACACCTGTGGCTTTTGTCTGTACTTCCAAGAGCTGCATATATTGGCTAGGATAAGAAGCACTGGATGTCAATGGACCTAGTAGTGCTGGTGGAGTTTGGAGTTGATCCCAGTTTGTGCACAATCATGTTTCTTGTATCTGTGACAGTATAGTGGGGAGGCCTTAGTACATTGAATAGTAGTAATAGCGATGTGCACATGTTTCTTGTATCTGTGACAGTGTAGCGGGGACGCAACCCCTCCCTATATCACACTCATATATTTGCATTGTGTCCATGTTCATGATACCACTAAATATGTCTTATGTGCATGCACGTGTCAACTACTACATCGATGTCTCCCTGGACACACGTCAGTGTGATTCTACTTGCTGTACTTTTCTCATGTTCATTATTATGCTGGACATGGCACATGACTGCTACTTAACTGCCTAGCTCCATGATTCAAACTGCCCATTCCTTGTCAAACATGTTTGACCGTGCAACATGCAACGGCCTGCATGCCTGTGCTAACTATGCATGCATGTGCTAATAATACACGTGATCGGTTATTCGCCTGTCACATACGCCCGGCCGGCTGATCGCTACCAGGATCACGCTCAACCGGCGCTACCGCCTCATCCTGCGCCTCGTGACCAAGGCGGCCAGCTACAGCATCATGACGACGGCCCAGAAGATGCTCGAGGGTACGACACTGTTCCACTTCTTCTCACAAGACACGCTGGTGCCTGGGTCACGAGACCAGTGCCGCCAGGTGTCGGATCCTCACGACCCTGCCACTACAGAGATGAGCGAGGCGGGCAGAGGCCGCGAATACAAGCTTGTGGGGAATGTGAGGGAGCCCTTTGCGCGCTTCCTCTCGGGTTTTAACATGTGGCTGCCTCAGACCAAGCACGGTGACCAGTCGACCGAGGAGATATTCGAGGAGCTGCTCACGAGGGGGTTTGAGTGCGGGGACTACTCGTGGGGCGCGCATGAATGGACGGTCAAGGGCTGGGCGCATTTCTTGCCGTCAGCGGATTTCTTCCGGCTGCCGTACCATTTGTACGCGCCGACAGGGACAAGTCCGTACATCGATAAGCTGTTCCGTATGGAACGGCTGGATGACGTGATGCCTTACTTATCGTCGGTAAGGGCGGCTGGGCCGCACGAGCGGCGCGGCGGCGGGTCCAAGAACGTGAAGCAGCTCATTTGGGGAAATGTTGGTAAACAGGATGGCTCACTGACAAAGGTGATCATGGGGTTGGTTGCGGAGAAGCCGGCGCTCATGCGGGCTTTTTGCCGAGCATTCATCCAGGATTATATCTGTTTTGACTATGAACTCCCGGAAGCATGTAGTGACATGCTTCAGCTGTCTAGGTAAGTTATTTATTTACTAGTTAGTATCAGGTTAATTTATTTCTTTGCTTTTTACGCGGTCCCGTTGGGGAGCCGCCGAGCATACATGAAATTCAACCCGAGTTTGCATGATGATAATGATCGAAGCGGACTGAGATCTATCCGGACCGCATCTATCCTATGTACCCTGCTCGATCGTACGTCTTTGCCACAACATCAAGGAGACAGCCAGCGCAGGCCAGAAATCGGGAGAATCTGGACCATGGTAGCTCGCGACTCCCCAATGGGAGCACGAGTTTAATTCATTCATTAATTCATTAATGGTAGCTCGAGCCTGCCATTATTTTTTCCGAGTTTTCAAGTCGTTCAGGGTGATGAATATGAATGGAGATTAATTAATTAATAAGCACGTGACTGCGTCACGTGGGTGCCAATACAGAGTAAAGGAACCTTCAACCCTATATTAATTAATTAATTAATTAATTAATTAATTAATTAGACTCGTGCTCCCGTTGGGGAGTCACGGAGCATTAACCCCGATGGATGGATGGATGGGTGCAAACATTCCTACCGGTCTAATCTATCTACATTGGCTACATACTACATCTATCTAACAGCATTCTAACTACAACATCTATCTAGGCAGCCGCACGCTGCCCTAGGGGGAGCTATCTGGCGTGCCGTTTATATGGTAGCGACCGTTTATACGAGCCACGAGCCACGAGGTAGCCATGGCTGACGGCGGAGCTCATAACTTTCACGTTTGAGCCCCAAATTCAGCTGTGAATATCACTATCGCTTCGTCTTTCTAAGACGCACATGCTGATATAATTTTCCGAATCTAACACGCAATATATGACGAGCAAACGTCCTTTGACGCAACGCAGTTTGGCGGATGCGCTCGCCCATGAAAATGCGGCAGCTGCGGCTGCAGCTTCGCCATCAGGTCCGGTAGACAGCGGTGACACTAGTCGTGCACTGGTGGCCACCCAGCAACCTCCCGGGCTTAATGCCTCGCCATCGGCATCGCCTGACCCGAAACGCACCCGCCCAGCCGACAAAACAGGATGGTCCCGCCCCTCGGAACCGCGCTTTCGGCCCCACCCTTTCAAGGTCGATGATCACGACTGGAACAACCTGTCTCCTTACGATGCTATGGACTGCATCTTCTACGGGGACTACGCCTCGCTTTACGACCTGTGCCTCCATCTTTACGACCAAGGTCGCCTCATCGGCAGCAACGGCTGCCGCTGGCAAACCCACGGCGCCCTGCTTGGCTGCCCCGCCCCCAGCTCCAGCACACCATCCTCAACTCCCTTCTCGAGCGCTCTGACGACGAGATCTGGGCTCCATCCATCTCCGCCCCCACCCTCCGTTCCATCCTCACGGAAGCCTTTCAGCAGCACGTGACCCCCTTGCTGCTGACGTCGCAGCAATGGGTGGCACGCTGGCTGCTGAACTTCCTCACATTTCCGCCGCTGCCGCCTCCACCTCCACTGCCATTTCCGCCTCCACTGCCGACATCAAAGCCCAGCTCCTCGACCTCGACCAACGCCTTCAAGCCACCGCCAACGCCCTTGAGAGCTTGCATGACACCGCCGGCCTCACCGCCCAGGCGGTGAAGGACATCGCCGCCCAGCCGGCGTCTGCTGGCCCGGCCGGCGATGCTCCCTCCACCTGGGCGGACTTGCTTAAGCAGCACACCACCTCCACCACCTCCACCATCTCGGCACAACTCAAGCAACAAGCCCTCGACCTTCGCGAGGAAACCGACATCGCCCGGCGCAGCCACAATGTCATCGTCAAGCACTTCGACCAGCCGGCAGGTGAGACCTCCACGACCCTTCTTGAGGCATTTAAGCGCGACATTCTTGCCCCCATGCTACTCACTGGTGAGCTGGACATGTCGGCTGTCCGCCTCCCCCGCGCGCGGGGGAAGGCTGGCCCGGCACCCGTGCTCCTCACCTTTAAGTACATGGCGGACAAGCTGTCGTTCCTTAAATGCCGCAAGAAGCTCTCGAGGACTCGCTTCACGCTGGACGACGACTTGACCCTGGCCCAGCAACAGCGGCGACGCGAGCTATGGCCGGCCTACCTTCAGCTCCGGCACAGCGCAGGGGGAAGCCGGTATACTGGAGGGGGGCGGTCATCCACGTTGACCACAAGCCCTGGCAGCCCCCTCCTGCCACCCCAGACTAGGGAATTCATACCAGTAGTGTAGATTAGTCAGGCTTAGCCTAGCATGTGGCCCACGCGCATGTGCGCCCATAATGGCCCCCATGGATGTTGTCTACAGGATTTAGCCAAGCCCTGCCTATAACGGGACCCCCATGGATGTTGCATTAAGAATTTCGCCATGCTATGCCATGCAGAGAGATGCTCTCTGTAGAGAAGCCATGTCCTAGCTCTTGTATAGCCATGATGATCTTCCCCACCTATGACAGGCTCCCCTTCGCTGGGTGTTGCCTGAAACTCTGGGTGGTGCAGGTGCCCTAGTGCACCTAGAGCAAGTGTTGTTTACATTCCCACCCTTGCAGGAAGTAGCTTAGAATGTATGATAGGCCATATGCCCCTTCTCTGGGCTATGTGCTACATATACTCCCAACGGAGTTATGTTACAATTCAATTCAATTCAATTCAATCTGGCGTGCCTCCCGCGGGATTGCACACGCGGGCGCTTCCCCACTGGGGGGGGCTCGTTGTCCTCTATGACCTGGGCCCACTTGGCCTTGTCCATCATCTTCTTCCAAATCACGGAGAGGCCTAGGCCCCCCATGTCCTCTACTAGCTGTTCCTTGAAGGAGGAAACCCTATATACACAGTGAGAAGGAGGGAGGGCGCCCTAGCTTCTCTCACTGCCGCAGGTGGGCAGGCCACAGAGCGCTCTCTCCACGGCATGGTGCCGGGGCGCAACACTGTGGGTGCAATACAACCAGTTCAATACCATAGGTAGGCTGACGCATAGCTTGCTACAAATGTGAGGTGGGCTCAATTAATTAATTAATTAATTAATTATCAACATCACTCCGTTGGGAGTAAATGTAGCACATATCCCTGAGAAGGGGCATATGGCTTTTAATACATTCTAGGCTACTTCATGCATGGGTGGGAATGTAAGCTACCCCTGCTCTAGGTGCACCAGGGCACCTGCACCACCATGCTGTCTCAGGTTCAACCCGCCTAAGGGGGGGATCCTGGCACGGGGGAGGAAGATCATCATGGCTATACAAATTAACTAGAGCGTGGCATCTCAGCAGAGAACAGCTCTCTGCATGGGCACAGCATAACTAAATAAAACTAGGCATCATCTGGAGTGTGGCACATCATAGGCACACATGTACATGGTTAAATAATGCTCGTGGCTCAGCTGGTATAGTGCCTGTAGGAGGCGTACATGTACATGGCCACGGTCTATCTATTCTACACTACTACTGCTGGTGGGCTCAAGACGTCGGCTAATTAAGGCGCAAGCTGATGGCCACAAGGTGCCAGAGCTAATTGAAGGTACTATAACGCTGTGCGCTAATATCGTTTCAAGTGCTGTAATGCCTAAGCTATCCCATAATCGATTGCCCCCATCTAGACAACTAGCTGGAGTGCTCTATCCCGGGGAAGCCCGGGGGGCTTCCACAGTTTCTTGTTGACATAGAGGTCCCCGCCCCGCCAGTACACTTGGGGCTTCTCGGGGTTGGTCTTGTGGCGGATGTAGTCGGGCCACTGATCGCGGCGTTGCTGCTGCTGGGCTGGCGTCAGGTCGTCGTCAAGCGACCAGGAGGTGTCCACCAGCTTCTTGCGGCGAGAGAGGAACCGAACTCGGGCTGTGATGTCGCTGAAGGTGAGGACCACTGGAGGGGGCCCAGCCTTGGCCCGTGGATGGGGCAGGCGGTAGGCGCCCTGCAGTATCGCACCTGGCAGCTGCATGCACGCCAAGAGCTGTTTCTTCAGCTCGTCGAGAAGAGAGTCTGGGGTCTCCTCCGGCAGCATGTCGAAGCGCCTGAGGATGACCCGGCAGCGGCGACGGTCGCGGTCAGCGGCCTCGCGGCGCGTGTCTTCCAGCTCCTGGAGCTTGGTGGTGAATGGAGATGGAAATGTGTAGCCTTGTTCATTGAAATTATGGCTGGCTTACGTGAAGAGCGACTAGATCATGACGTACCTAGACGGTACGGGGGGGCCGGAAACAGCTTGCTGGATCAGGGCGTGTGTTTCGAGCCTATAACTGGCCGGGATCGAGTGTCTAGCTAGTGGTGAGCGCCATATAATAGTATGAGATCCCGTACCTTGACAGTATTTGCAGTTCATGCAAGCTAGCTCTGTGCACCCGCCGATATGCACTCCAGCTATTAATTTACTAATTAGTAACATAACTCCGTTGGGAGTACATGTAGCACATATCCCGGAGAAGGGGCATATGGCTTTTAATACATTCTGGGCTACTTCCTGCAAGAGTGGAATGTAAGCAACACTTGCTCTAGGTGCCTCAAGGACACTGGCACCACCATGCTGTCTCGGGTTCAACCCAGGTAAGGGGATCCCGGCATGGGGGAGGAAGATCATCATGGCTATACAAGAGCTAGGGCATGGCTTCTCAACAGAGAGCGTCTCTCTGCATAGGCATAGCATGGCTAAATTCTTAATGCAATGAATTAATTAATTAATTTAAAAACTCGTGCTCCCGTTGGGGAGTCACGGAGCACCGAAGTGCTTTTAATCCCTGTGTGTGCACTACAGGAGAAAGGGCAGAGACCCCCAGTCTCCTTCATGCCAAAGGCATGCCACAGCTGCAATCGGGCGCGGCTAGCTAAAAGGACAGGCTAACGATCCGGCAAACTGTGGGTGCAATAAGACCCATGTGAGCATATCATAGCAAGGAGCGTGGGCAGGTAATCTGAACATAGCCAGGGCGTAGCATGGCTGTACTAGGACTAGGCTAAGGCTATGGCTGGTTGTGTACCGTGCGTTGGCGGCACGTGACTAGGTGTGTTGGCACAGCTAGGCAACATTCTAGGCATGGCTGCCTTAGCGGCAGTGACGCCAATGGTTACAAGCTAGGGCTATTGCTATTCTAGCCCGCTGGGGGCGTCCACATCTTGTGGTTGATCATCAGGTCCCCGCCCCTCCAGTACACCTTGGGCTTCTGGGGGTCCTGCTTATGGCGGAGGTATTCCGGCCACAGGTCGCGTCGCTGCTGTTGCTGAGCGGGGGTGAGGTCGTCATCCAGCGTCCAGGTGAGGTCGTGCAACCGCTTGCGACGAGAGAGGAACCGCTGCTTATCCTCAGCTGGGGAGGGGAAGGTGAGTAGGACTGGTGGGGGAGCCGCCTTGTCCCGTGATTGGGGAAGGCGGTGGCACCCACGCAGTTCTACCTCACCTACCAGGCCCATGAGGGTAAGAAGCTGGTTCTTGAGCTCGTCAGCAAGAGAGGTTGACGTCTCACCTGGCTTCTGGGGGAAGCGACGTAGCACCACTCGGCACTCGCGGCGAGCGCGGTCGGTGACCTCCCGTTGCTGGGCCTGGCGGTGGTCCTCCAGCTCCTGGAGCTTTGTGGCGATGGCGTCGGTGGTGGAGGCGGTCGCTGACCGCAGCAGGTCCGCGTAGGAGAGCGGCGGGAGGTCGCCAGCATCCTGCCGGGGTGGCTGGGATGCAATGGTGGCCGTCTGCTCCGCTATCTTGGGGACCTGTGTGGCCAGGGCCTCGGTGTGGGCGGTGATGGCCTCAAGCTTCTTCAGGAGCACGCCACACTTGCCCTCCACCTGGTTAAGGCGAGAGACAAGTGCAGCATGCTTTTCCGAAGCCTGCGCCGCGGTGTGTAGCGCCGTGAACTGGGGTTGTAGCTTGTGGACGACCTTGGTTTCCACGTTGGAGACCCGGGCTTCCACCGTGTTGAGCGTGGTGTTCAGCGATGTCAGCTTCTCGGCCAGCGGCCAGGTCACGTGCTCCTCCAGCACTGCGCGGATGTCATCCTTGCAGAGGGAGGGAGCCGATGGGGCAGCCGGCTGTGCGAGGCTGGCGTTGATCGCTCTGGTGATGTCGCCCTGCCAGCCGTTAAGAATGTACTCCAGCACAAGTACATTTTGAGTTTTTCCAAGTTTCTTGTTTTTTGCTTGTTTCAAGTTCAGTTTTGCATAAAAAGTGTCCCCATAGCCCCTGGATCTCATCTGGAGGTAGTTGAACTAGTATATGCTACAATATACTAGGTTGTACTATTTTCTACTACATTTATACTATAATGTACTAAATTGAACTACATATGAACTAAATGTAACTGTGATTGATGCCCCTGTAACGTCTCCCAATGCTCAATAACAGGTCTGGCCACCATTGGTGACCTCCTAGAGCCATTCACAGCTGCATTTCGTGGATCACCGCACAAAAAAAAAATGTTTTACTTAGCCTTATCAACATGGGAATGAGGGCTTTGGTGTGCAAACATGCATGTGTGCTAAAAATTGGACATTCTGACACTGCGCGAGAGTCTGGTAATACTTAAGCACTTCAGGTCATGATCGAAGTATAGAATGAACTGATGCAAGCAATCAAGCATTATGCAAGGAATGGAATGCTGCAATGAATTTTAGCAGTAATACTTGCAACTAGGGAACACACGATAAAGTCACGAATCTGACATGCATTGTGCCGTCATGGCACATGCATGAACATGTACACGAACAGAGGATCACGCGGACGCCCACGTGCACGCGCATGGCAATCCCCATGCCCCCCCCCCCCCCCCCCCCACAAGCCCCAACTCCAAACATTGCACCAATGACCCACCCACCCAAACCCAACCCCAGCCCCCCGCCCCCGCCCCCGCCCCCGCCCCCGCCCCCGCCCCCGCCCCGCCCCCGCCCCCGCCCCCGCCCCCGCCCCCGCCCCCGCCCCCGCCCCCGCCCCCGCCCCCGCCCCCGCCCATGCCCATGCCCCTGCCCCCGCACCCGCCCATTCTCACCCACGCCCACGCCCACGCCCACGCCCACGCCCACGCCCACGCCCACGCCCACGCCCATGCCCACGCCCACGCCCACGCCCACGCCCACGCCCACGCCCACGCCCACGCCCACGCCCACGCCCACGCCCACGCCCACGCCCACGCCCACGCCCACGCCCACGCCCACGCCCACGCCCACGCCCACGCCCACGCCCACGCCCACGCCCACGCCCACGCCCACCCTAGCCTCACCCCTACTCCAAGCCACAATTATACCCAAAGCCACAGCCAGAAGTAGAGCGCAGCTGCAACAATAGCAGACGTAGCTGAGACACACACCTACCCACGCCAACGCCCACGCCCACGCCCACGCTCACGCCCACGCCCACGCCCACGCCCACGCCCACGCCCACGCCCACGCCCACGCCCACGCCCACGCCCATGCCCACGCCCACGCCCACGCCCACGCCCACGCCCACGCCCACGCCCACGCCCACGCCCACGCCCACGCCCACGCCCACGCCCACGCTCACGCCCACGCCCACGCCCACTCCAACGCCCACTCCCACGCCCACGCCCACGCGCACGCGCACGCCCACGCCCACGCCCACGCCCACGCCCATGCCCACGCCCACGCCCACGCCCACGCCCACGCCCACGCCCACGCCCACGCCCACGCCCACGCCCACGCCCACGCCCACGCCCACGCCCACGCCCACGCCCACGCCCACGCCCACGCCCACGCCCACGCCCACGCCCACGCCCACGCCCACGCCCACACCCACACCCACACCCACGCCCACGCCCACGCCCACGCCCACGCCCACGCCCACACCCACGCCCACGCCCACGCCCACACCCACACCCACGCCCACGCCCACGCCCACGCCCACGCCCACGCCCACGCCCACGCCCACTCCCACGCCTACGCCCACGCCCACGCCCACGCCCACGCCCACGCCCATGCCAACGCCCACGCCCACGCCCACGCCCACGCCCACGCCCACGCCCACGCCCACGCCCACGCCCACGCCCACACCCACGCCCACGCCCACGCCCACGCCCACGCCCACGCCCGCGCCCATGCCCACGCTCACGCCCACGCCCACGCCCACGCCCGCGCCTGCGCCCACCCTAGCCTCACCCCTACTCCAAGCCACAAATGCACCGTAAGCCACAGCCAGAAGTACAGCACAGCAGCGACAATTGCAGACTTAGCCCAGACACACACCTACCCACGTCAATGCCCCTGCCCAGAGACTCGCGGCCTCATCCCACCCCCCTGCACGAACAGTTCCCAAACAAAAGAAAAGGCAAACAAAAGGAACAAGAGTAGCAAGCTGCATTGCGAGCACATATGCCAGTTCTGGTGCACATGCCAGGCCGAAAGCAACTCATGATTGCCCCTGCCCCTGCCCCTGCCCCTACCCCTGCCCCTGCCCCTGCCCCTGCCCCTGCCCCTGCCCCTGCCCCTGCCCCTGCCCCTGCCCCTGCCCCTGCCCCTGCCCCTGCCCCTGCCCCTGCCCCTGCTCCTGCCCCTGCCATCACCATTCTAACCACCACACATTACGAAAAGCAAGAAGAAATTATAATAATAATAAGAAGAAATTATAAGAAGAAGAAATAATAATAATAAACAAGCACAAAGTTGACTGCACATGCGACTGTACCAGTTAGGCACGTAGCAAATTTTAGCTGCAGCTTCAATTTCAACTTCATTGCAATTGCAAGTGTGACTGCATGTGTAATTGCACTACCAATGCCTAATGCCCACTGCATGTGCCCAGTGCGAATGCAATTCAAAAGCAACATGCAATCGAAATTACAGCTGAAGCCGGCTATTAACAAAGATATTTAAAGCAGTTGTTAACTACAGAGACCCAATGAAAATGCAAATGCAATGAAAAAGCAACAGAAGTTGAAGCCACTGCCACTCTACCTGCCGACAGTAACACCACCGCCAGCACCCACTCATATCCCAACGACAAGGAAATAGAATTGCCCAAAGCCAGACATACATTGGGACGCATAAGCAAACGGCAACGCAAGCGCACATGCAAATGTATACGCAAAGGCAAAGGCAAAGGCAAACGCAAACGCAAACGCAAACGCAAGCTTGTCATGTACCTACGCTTAACTGCAAACGCAAACTGTGCACGAAGCAAAAAGATTGGATGGCCAAGATCATGGCAAATACGAGGGCCGAAAACAATCCAACTTCATCTAAATGTCCGAAATCCTCACGACGTTTCGATGCGCGCTTGAATGTCGAAGGCCTGCGCCGATTATCGATCATAAGTCGAATGTGTAATTGTCGGCTTATGAGAACTGCTTTGCGACAGTATCACGTCAGGCCGTTCCTGTGCAGCCATTTTCCCTGTGCAGCGGGTGGACAACGTTCACTTTCCGCATTATTCATGGCTATCGAAGTTAATTCTTACCGACCCCGGCTGCCATGGCCACTGGCCACGCATATCAAGTTCAGGTATTCCCGACCTGTAGCGCAGCAGATTTCTGTCGGAAGGCATCCTAAGCATCGTGATAAAAGAAATCCGAACAGTAGACATTCATGCTGCATCTAAGGACATTATGGCATTTGTATATACTGCAAGTACATGTATCGACATTGCCGTGATTGCTAACCCCGACTCACCATGAACAGGAACTTTCCCTCTGCCTCCATGAAATGTACTTCGTGAAATGTACTGTAATACATATGATGTACTACGATGATAATCATCCCAGCAAAGCCATAGCACACCTTCCGTTTCGACCGCCATGTCGGCCACTAGTCCGGATAGCTCAATGTGCACCTGACCTTGACACTAATCGCACAAACAGCCACAATTTTGCAAGCAAGAAGACATGGCTACCTCGGCATTTCATGAAATGTACTTCGTGAAATGCATTTCGTGAAATGTACTAAGGAACGTGATTGGCCGGCGTTCGCTCGCCAAATCTCGCAAAATGTACTAAGGCACGTGATTGGTCCCGCAAAATGTACTAAGGAACGTGATTGGCCGGCGAAGATTCTGTTTGCTGCAATTAAAATTCCCTACAGAATCTTCGCCGGCCAATCACGTTCCTTAGTACATTTTGCGGGACCAATCACGTGCCTTAGTACATTTTGCGAGATTTGGCGAGCGAACGCCGGCCAATCACGTTCCTTAGTACATTTCACGAAATGCATTTCACGAAGTACATTTCATGAAATGCCGAGGTAGCCATGTCTTCTTGCTTGCAAAATTGTGGCTGTTTGTGCGATTAGTGTCAAGGTCAGGTGCACATTGAGCTATCCGGACTAGTGGCCGACATGGCGGTCGAAACGGAAGGTGTGCTATGGCTTTGCTGGGACATAATCGTGGCTATCTGCTTCCTGGCTTTCGCTATCATGGTGATGGGACACCATGGGAAGCGCAAGTTCGCAGCCATAGTGCTAAGCGGCAGCACCCATGCCGGCAGCCTAGTGACCGACGAGACGTTCGACTGTAAGTGCGGCCACGAGTGCATGAAGCCCATTAGAATATCACATCTCCAGGCATTGCGAAGCGCCTGGTTTTCGCCCGGGCGGAAGCAAGAGGACAGGAAGGCGGCGATAAAGCAGCAGCTGCACCAGGGGGGGTACGACGCCATAACCACGATGTCGTCATCTACTCGTCACAAGTTCGTTCATGGCGCTGGTTTTCGGTTCGTTCTCGACGGGGGAGTCAAGGATATGAACATAGGGTTTGTGACCCCTTTTCACTTTCGCGTTTCACTTTCGAGGCGGCCTTCAGGCACTGCCTGAAAATTAGCAACCACGTTTGGAACTCTTCGGACCACCTGTGAAACTAATCACATTTGATGATGTGCTGGCGGGCCTGGGCATCGCATTTGAGCATTACTTCGAGCAGGGCTCAACAAGCTCGATTCGCCAACTCAACCCGAAGAAGCCCTAAGCTGCGGTAAGACATATATTTGTGTGGATGGCTCTTGATATCATGCTGAATTTCTAGTCTTCTCTAGGTGGACAGTTCATGTGCAGCCATACAGGTCATCCATGTGTGTTTTAACCATGTTGCATGTGCCACAGATATTATGAGCAGTATTTACTAAGTGTGCTGGAGTCGTTGTTGCATGCTTGTTGTATTTCACAGTTCACGCCTGCATGAACGCATCGTTGATACTAATGATTATTCATATTGCATGACTGTTCTATTGGGGACGCCGCGCTTGATGTCACAACGTGGCCGAAAGGGTGCATCCACCGCTGACGGCCGGTGGGTGATATCGATGGACGCATTTCCGAAGAAGCCAGCCGCGGGCCACACCCATGGCGCGGGCGGGGCGCGGGCGGGGGCGGGGGCGGGGGAGAAGGCGCGGGTGCGGGCGCGGGCGCCACCCAAGACGCGGGCGCGGGCGCGGGCCCAGGCGGGGCGGGGGCGGGGGCGCAGGCGCCGGCGCGGGTGCGGGCGCGGGCGCCACCCAAGGCGCGCGCGCGGGCGCGGGCGGGGTGGGGGCGCAGGCGCCGGCGCGGGTGCGGGCGCGGGCGCCACCGCCGACTTGGATGATGAGCCAGCAACCGAAGCCGAGAGGGAGAGGCACCGCTCTTCGAAGGTGTTCGATCTCGAAGTGTTTTGGGGCCCGGATATGACCGTGTATGTCCGCTGGCGCCTAGCCGCATCGGAGACGTTGGTAAATGCACCGGTGAACAAGTGGCAGCCCACAGGGCCTAATGGCGAGGCTTGTGACGGGGTCACGCCCATTGGGTACACCCCGCAGGGAGATCCTGTCTATGGGTGCCTCCTCATAGAGCGTGGCAAGGCCCCAAAGGAAGTCCTGGTCTAGTGCCGCTTTTTGAATGGGACGAGGGCGGTGCCAGGAGATGTACCTGCGCTAGCCTTCACAGCCTTTTTCCTGACATCGTCGCCGCTGAGAAGCAGCAGTTGCTGGACGGATGGATTGAGCAGGTGCCAAAGTCCGTGGAGGATGTGCGTGCCAACAACGAGAATCTGTTCGACATCATGGAGCAAAAGCTCAAAGAGAAGCGTGAACTGCAAGCGAACAAGGCGGTACCCTTACCGCTGCGATCTGCAGGCGACCAGTCGGTTGCGCGGGCAACACGAGCACTGAGGCTGCCCATAAAACAAGTAATCTCACACGTCGCTTGCCCTGCCCGCGAGATTCAAGCGCAGATCAACCGCGCATGTGCGCCCGCTGCGCGAGGGAGCACATCAACGGCAACGCCCGCTTTGCGCACACTGATTTCCGGCAGGCACACCTTCAAGGTGAATGGAAGCCTCATACGACGCAGCGACCTACTCGTTGTTAAGCGGCCAGCCGTCACCTGCGGGCAGGGAATGCCGTGGGCACCACACATGCTGGTGAAGGTCCTTGATCTGGAAGGCGATCGCACGGAGCGTGACAGCATTGTCGCCTCTCCTTACTACGCACCGTCGTGGACGGGCCAGTTTTCTAGAGTGACATTAGGTGGCGGCAGCGCAGGGATGACGGTCCCCATTTCTGATGTACACCTGCAGCACTGGACAGTGGGCGGTACGGCAGAGGTGCACCAGCCTGAGCTGATCAGTACCGGCAAACTGTCAGCTGCCACGGTGGCGGCGTTGAAAGAGCACCCGCAGATTGACTTTGAGCATTACAAGACTGCCACCGCCGCCAGGGCAGCAGCAAAGGATGACTGCAATGCCTACTTTGCCGAGCATGGAGCACGTGCGCTTATCGGGATGCGCCTGTGTGCCCTGTTTCCGGGGATAGCGAGGAAGAGGGAGCGCTTCCATGGCTGGGTCACTAAGGTTCAGGAAAGGGGAGGTCACCTGCTCATCAAGGCGATGTGGGCTGATGGGCAGTATGAGGACTATCATGCCCTGGCGGAGGTGACGCAGTTCGTGTGCGGCTGCCCACACCCAGTCGAGGCATTTGGCCGCGCTCGCTTCTTTCCACAGGAGCTAGGCTGGCACCGTGAACGCAGGTGATGGCACCCACATAGACGATGCCGTCCCTGCTGTGCACAGTGACAGTGAAGGCGGGGAGGAGGAGGAAGAGGGAGAGAAAGAGGGGGAGAAAGAGGGGGAGGAGGAGGGGGAGGAGGAGGGAGAGGGGGAGGGAGAATGGGAGGGGGAGGGGGAGGAGGAAGAGGGAGAGGGAGAGGGAGAGGAGGATGCGGAATGGGAGCCGGGGATGACTGGTAGATGAGACGGTGCCATCTACCGGCGCATGGAATGAAGTGGTAGACAAGTTTACTCATGGTTGTCGGCAAGTAGAGCATGCACGCCTGGCCTAGCTGAATTTAAATCAACGAGTTGAGTTTGGAGAGGCTGCATTTTGCTTGGATGAAGAATGTGTTAGCATGGCCAAACTTTTATGGCTTGTAGCCAAATCCTCTTGGGGTATGTGCACAGTGTACTAGCGGTGTTGTGCAATTGCGAGGATTCCTGTCTTGTAGCGATGTGGCCTCTCACCCTGCAGCCTGGTAGATGTGATGGCATGCAGCCACCCATCATTGGTCATCCGATCTGGTGTGATTTGCATTTGCACACCTTGTATTAAGGCCATGATATGATGATGTCTTGTTATTTTTGATGTGTATATGCGAAAAGAGGCATAATATGCTTGTATATAGTGCTAGCAAATGTCACTACCTTTACCTATGCCTGACCTTACAAGTTGAGGATGGTCTAATGTAGTGGCAAACAGGTTATTTACAACAATTCACAGTTTTCTGACATAGTTTGAGGCAACTATACTTACCAAAATGCTTGAAAAAGGCAAAAATTGCACCATTTATGCTAGCAAACGTCACTATTTTGAGATCAAACTGGGCCCAAACTTGGCCCATGGTCTAATCTAGTGGTGTTAGGTTGCTTCCAACATTTCATAGCTTTCTGACATAGTTTGATATTGTTTAGTAGCTTACACTGAGCAAAATGCTTGAAAATGGCAAAAAATGCACCATTTATGCTAGCAAACGTCACTATTTTGACGTCAGACTGAGCCCAAACTTGGCCCATGGTCTAATCTAGTGGTGTTTAGGTTGCTTCCAATATTTCATAGCTTTATGACGTAGTTTGATATTGTTTAGTAGCTTACACTGAGCAAAATGCTTGAAAATGGCAAAAAATGCAGTATTTATGCTAGCAAACGTCACTATTTTGAGTTCAGATTGACCCCAAACTTTGTGCATGGTCTATTCTAGTGGTAATTAGGTTGCTTGCAAATATCCATGATGGTTTGACGTGATTTAGTACTGTTTCCTATTTATTACTATTTAATTTAACAAAAAATGACAAAAATGTACCTTTATTGCTAGCAAATGTCACCAAGATGACGTCCGATCGATACCAAACTTTGTACGAGGTCTATTTTGGTTGCAAACATCATGCATGACAATTTTCAGCATAAAAAGACAAACTTCGGTACGAAGTACATTTTGCGTGCTGGAGTACATTCTTAATGGCTGGTAGGGGTCGCCGACGTTGCGCTGTAGTGGCTGGTCAAGATAAAGGCGTTGGCTTGGTTCGTCAAAGTGTGAGCCAGGACGTGTCGCGGTAGTCGATAGCCGCCCCCCCTTCGGGGCCACGAAGAGCTTCCGTTCTGTACGAGGAACTCGAGAACCTCGACGCATTCTGCGGCGACAGTCTCTGCCACCTCGAAGAGGAGAACATTCGTCGCCGGGCAAGTATTGGCTCCATTTGTGGCGATCGTGGCATGTTTCTTGGGTTCAGGCGAGGCGCTTGCGAGGGTTTTCGGCGGGTAA
>RPFO01001122.1:0-71316 GCA_009746045.1 Mesostigma viride
CTGTCCTTTTAGCTAGCCGCGCCCGATTGCAGCTGTGGCATGCCTTTGGCATGAAGGAGACTGGGGGTCTCTGCCCTTTCTCCTGTAGTGCACACACAGGGATTAAAAGCACTTCGGTGCTCCGTGACTCCCCAACGGGAGCACGAGTTTAATTAATTAATTAATGGGTGACCACCTGATACTCATCTACCCACCTGAATGCACCATACATCTCAACTGAACTCTGGGGACCGTGGCAAGAAGTTCAGTAAAACTCCTTATTATATACAGAAGTCCTCCCACACTACATACCCATGCAGCCCTTGAGTGTCCTGCCACCTGGGATACCTTACCTGGAACATCATTATGAGGTTCTGAATAGCTGTGCTCGATAATGGTGCTACATTGGTGGAAAAAAATACTCCGCATGAGAGCCCCAAACCAATTCTTGACATTCAGCTCCTCCCTGGCTAGCTGCAGGGTCACCAAGGCCAGGTTCCCCTGCTCCCTAAGTATGTACCCCTCACGCAGGCAGCTAGGCCCCTAATGTTAATCCTGTCTACAGGACGGGTGTGATTGAGGACAGGCCAGTGTGTGGGTGACCCAGAGGGAGAGGATGGTGATGAGGGAAGGTGTTAAGAGGAGGGAGGAGCCTGAGCAGCAGTTACTGGGGAAAGTGTGAGAGGGGTTAGTGGGAGGGTTCGTGGGAAGGTTAATATTTGAACGGGGCGGGGGTGCAGCAACCGTGGCCCACCCCTGGCAAGGACGTGGTGGGTGGGCTGAACAGCTAGGCACACGTGTGGGAGGATTTTCCTATAGCTGCCTCCTACGTGCAGCTTCCCACTCATGAACTGTGGGAGAGAGAGAGTCGTCATCTTCATCGTGTTGTTGTCAGTAGTGTTAGTACTTTTATAGTAAAGGTATGGTGGAGCCATGACGGCAGCAGCTTAATTACCAGCCCCGGCCATGATGACATTGTGGATCGAGACGCTCCAGGTATGTCACCATGCGAAGCCTGTTGCCCCGCACCCCTTCTCCCCGAAGGAGGGCATGGAGGACAGCCAGTAGGTTGTCACAGATATGCAGGATATATATATGGATGGCGGTCGCGCAGCCCCTGGATGTGCATTATAATGGCACACACCATGCTGGCCTGCTCAGCCATGATAGGCTCAGTCAGGCCTGTCTGCCATCCCGTGGAAGACCTGTGTGTGTGCCTGGATGGCACGCCACACACCCTAGTCTGCAAGGGTGATCAGGTCCTGCTCTGTCAGGGCCCCCTCCATCTCCACGTCCTGCGGTTGCTCAGGGTAGTGGGTGGGTTGGAGGGACCACCATCACCTCCTCATCCGCAGCCCGGCCGTGGCCACCGCCTTGCCGCGGTTGGCCCGCGAGCTGGAGGCAGAGGGAGTGGCATCCCCCTCTGCCGAGGTGCCCAGGGTGGACGGGCGCCACCCTGGGTAGTGGGAGGGGCCTGCTGGCCCTCCCGGGGAGGGATGGACCGGACTCCCCTCGCGACTGTCTCGTGTGCGACGCCGCGGGCCACCCTGGGTAGTGGGAGGGGCCTGCTGGCCCTCACGGGGAGTGATGGACTCCCCTCTCGACTGTCGCGTGTGCGACGTCGCTGCAGGGGGCACTGAACACCCCCCCCGACAGCGGTGTGACGGCCCAGCTGCCCTGGGCAGCTGGCTCTGCAGCATTGGGGCGCCCCCCTGAGCTGCTGGATAGTTTTTAAGATAAATTCATTGAGAATGATCAATTACTACGGAGGTGATATTGGCATGCAACATAAGGAAAACCCTAAAATGAAGAAGAACCCTGAAGAAATTAATAGTAATCTGACATGGACGGCATCCAAGGATCACGCCAGCTGCACAAGGTACAACTACCTCCATCACAAAACTACGACACAACCATCGCTGCCAGCCCACCATGCATGCAGGCCTGGGAGGGATCTAGACTGCATGGGTCGCGTCAAAGTGCGGCGGGAAAACACATCAGCAACGGTGCGAGTGAGGGCATGTGACAGGCGCTGCCACCAATACGATGAGCACGTGCGGTCAGACCACGCGGGCGGTCTGACTCTTGAGGTCGAGGCGGTCTACACGGCGCTGGCCGCGCTCGTGGAAAAACTCCGCCGTCTTGGGGCCCATGGCCCCGAACTCCTCAAGGACAAAGGGGATGACCCCGTGGGGCCCCACATTGCCGTATCAGATCTGGGGAAAGTCCCAACCGTACTCGGTCGGCTGGCTGTGACCAGCGTACGTTGGTCAAAGGAGGGCAACGTTCGTTGGATCATGTACATGTAGCGCTGCAGCTGGTAGGCCACATTAGCCCGTGGCCTACATAGTCCATGGCCCGGGCACCTCGACGTTGTAGATGTCTCTCTGACTGAGAGTAGTAGCTGGCCAGCATCGATATGCGCAAGTTACATCGACATTCGCGACTTATATCGACGTCAAAGCTATATTGATCAACTGGTGCAAGCTAGTCACGCTAAGGAACGATCACAGTTGGTTCCTTAGCCTAAATGCCATTACAACAGCAGAGGGCTGGGCAGATGAGTATCTTATCCCCGGCTCTAGTGACGCTATGGTTGGCATGATGCAGACGATATTTGTAACTTTCGTGTAATTATTTTTCTGAAAAGATTAGCATAGTACTCCGTGGCACGCCCATGCGCATGACACGCAAGTACTTACTTAATTAATTAGGCTATATTTTCTTGATTAATCAATGAATTAACACAAACTCTTATTAGATTCAAATTAAACTACGCAATGAAGAAAACACGTCATGTCCTTAGATTGAGCCTTTAATCTTACACCTTTTGCAACCAGCCCCAGTGCTTGTAAAATTCTCTGTGGGAACCAATCCTGCAGTAATTAATACCACAGTTTGACACTTTGAGGACACGTCATTTGTCCCACATCCTCGTGCTACAAATTTGCACGCGTAGTGCCTTCCTGGGTGCGGGAAAGGATTGATGAAGATTGGTTCTGTAACTGCCATCTACTATAGGACATATTATAAAGCGACAGGCACAGCAGTTGACCACTGACTTGTTTTTACCATCAAGGTAATCACCTCATTGTCGGACGGTGGGCCTTATGAACTAGATAGCAGTAGTCCTTGAGAACCAAAGTACAGTATCAGACTTAGTCCAAATATTTATAGTTTGGCTTCACTGGCCGGCTTCGTAAGAAGTATGTACCACGGTCGCGGTCGCCACCACTGCTGTCGCTGTCACTGCCGTCGTTCCCATCAGACCCTGTTCAGATAAAAAGCAACCGTGCAGTCAAGACAAGTCCCCGTGACTGGCAGTGAGTACATTAACCAAACCCTCCCTCCCTCCCTCCCCCCCCATCCCTCCCTCCCTCCCTCCCCCTCCCTCCCTCCCTCCCTCCCCCATCCCTCCCTCCCTCCCTCCCTCCCTCCCTCCCTCCCCCTCCTCCCTCCCTCCCTCCCTCCCTCCCTCCCTCCTCCCTCCTCCCTCCCTCCCTCCCTCCCCCCATCCCTCCCTCCCTCCCTCCCTCCCCCCCATCCCTCCCTCCCCATCCCTCCCTCCCTCCCTCCCTCCCCATCCCTCCCTCCCTCCCTCCCTCCCTCCCTCCCTCCCTCCCTCCCTCCCTCCCTCCCTCCCTCCCTCCCTCCCACATCTCTCCCTCCCTCCCTCCCTCCCTCCTCCCTCCCTCCCTCCCTCCCTCCCTCCCTCCCTCCCCCTCCCTCCCTCCCTCCCTCCCTCCCTCCCTCCCCTCCCCATCCCTCCCTCCCTCCCTCCCCCATCCCTCCCTCCCTCCCTCCCTCCCTCCCTCCCCTCCCCATCCCTCCCCATCCCTCCCTCCCTCCCTCCCTCCCTCCCTCCTCCCTCCCTCCCTCCCTCCCTCCCTCCCTCCCTCCCTCCCTCCCCTCCCTCCCTCCCTCCCTCCCTCCCTCCCTCCGATGTAAGGAGGGCTCGTTATTAACCAGTAATAGTTGCGCTATCTATCATCATTACTATTATCTAAACCGCCACGCCACAAAAAGTCAAACTCATGTAACTATAACGTACCAACTAAGTATTATTCAATATTAGCACTTATTAGATTTTGTTCAGGGAAATCCTCCCACTTCATCTCCAGAACTCATGCACACGGCTTTCAGACCACGAGAACCACACTCTTGAAACTAGAAGAGTAATCACACTTTTCATATGGTGGTCTAGAATGCGTGCAAGGGGCCTCATGATGGAGAGAAAAAAGACACGAGATCCTAAACATGACCAGCATCATATGTAAAGATACAAACATATTAGTCCAAGCCCGGGAGGACAACGGTCATACCGTTGGTTGGAAATGGCAAGGCATGCTGTGAGCAAAAAGGAAAGTGAAAACATTAAAGGCTCTTCTTACCCCCATACGTACCCAAACAGCAAACTACATGCTGGGTCCGTGATGATTAATTTTAGGTAATGCATTTCGCGTACGACGTCGGCCATGCTAAATTGCGTCGCCACGACTAAGAAACAAAAAAAGTGGACTGGTTTCGTTAGCAGCAATTAAGGACTAAATTTAAGGGGGGGCAACAATTGCACAAAAGTTCTTGCGCCACGAATACAGCTCATTATAAACAATTGTTTGCCTCACCATCAAGGGCGAGGTTGCCCAACATGGAGGATAACTCGACTGCACGAAAAAAGGGATGCACACGGACACACGCATGGACGGAAGCAGGTATATAGTTAGGCGTGTTCATGACACTGCATATATGCCTTCATAACATTAACAACGTACCGTGTTGCACATACATGTACTTGTGGTGGGCACTCTTGTACGCCTACATATCTAGCTCAGCCCTGTCCACACACTTCCTTGCTTGCCTCCCTGCTTGCTTGCTGAGTGCGTGTCCTCATGCCTGCCTGGATGCCTACTTGTCAGTTTCTTCACCCCCTCTTGACATTCACCGTCCAAGGCAGAATTGATCTAGGTGTAACAATCTGCATTCTCAAAGTATACCCTGAATGAAGGTACAGAAGTTCTTGGCATGACATCAACGTAACCCCATCAACATAACCCGGTTCACGAGGAACTATCACAACCACCCCCCTACGATTTATTACTCCACATTTTCAGGCCAATCAAAGTTACAACAAGCAAACCCAAGTGTTGTGCCTCAACCTCAAGAAGTCTATGCTGCCAAACTTGACTTCCAAGCCTCCCCCGCGTCAGCCACTCCAAGGGGAGGAATGCTTATCAATATTTTATAGCTACCTTGGCTCGTCGTACTCACCTTCCCCGAGCTCCAGCTCCTCGGCCGCGTCCTCCTCCTCCTCCTCCTCCTCCTCGTTGTCCTTCCTCACGTCACCTCCATCCTCCTCCTGCTCCTCTTGCAGTATGCCGCCGTCGCCCAGCTCTTCCTCCTCCGCCTGCTCCTCTTCCTCGTCATTGTCGTGGGCCCCGTCCTTCTCCTCGCCCCCCCCTGCTCGTCGTTGGCCACTTCCTTCTTGTCGCCTCCCTCCTCCTCCGCCTGCTTCTCTTCCTGAACGCCGCCGTAGCCCCACTCCTCCCCTGCCGCCTCCTCTTCCTCGTCGTCCTCGACAGCCCCGTCCTTCTCGTTGTCCTCCCCCTCCTCGTCGTCCTCGTTCTCCTCGGCGTCTGCTGAGTCCTCACTTGACGCCTCCTCCTGTCGTTGCTGCGGCTGGCCCTCGAGGACGCCTGTGCAATATAGCAGCAAAAAGATAAGCTAATAGCGGTGCATTAGCTAGCGAATTGCATAAGATACGTTTACCAAGCACAGGAAAGGGATGCATCGACTGTACCAACCGTGGACAATATTGTACAACTTCACTATCGGATTCGTAGATGCTTTGTCGATGCCCGGTGCCATTGCATCCTCACGAACTTTGCTGCAGACTAGCTGAAACGCTTCTAATCGTCTACCAAACGTGCCCGTGATGCCGCGCACGGGCACGCGACCACTGGTAACCTGCACCTGGTAACGGATATGGCCCCTTTTGTCAATAACTTCCCGGCAATAGGGCAGAAAAGGTTCGACGGAATCATGCGAGAACCAGTCTCGCAGATAAACAGCAGCGGTCCTAGGCATAGGAGGCATCATGATATAACGGGATACACGCAGCACGCGTCGAAATGTTTAATTATGATGCGTTTTCCTACGTTCCCTGGTATTACAGGCCAACGAATTTAATTCAATACCAACGGTACTCAACCAACGACTTTCTTACGTTACGCCCTCCGCGTGCCCGCTGTTCAGTGCCGCTGTTCAGTGCAGACAGGCCCGGACTGCAGTGCCGCTGTGCAGTGCAGCAGACACACTAATGCTTACGGCCAACGAAACACTAACGTCTCACAGCTGTCATGACACACCTGGCCGGCATTGATGATGACTGTCGCCGTGCATTGGCGAGGGCGCCGTACCGCATGGGCAAGTTTAGGTAGCGCCACGCGGATGCATGAACCGCAAAGTTAGCTACCGGTACAAATTTTGCAAGGGTGGGGTCGTTAGCCAAAAAAGTTTGGCTAACGCATGTGCGGGTGTTGGCTAAGCATGGCTAACCGGGTAAGGTATCCGGTACGAACCTACACGGTTTGTGACTACCTTAGGCCCGGTCTATACGAATTTTATTAAAAAGGTTGGGCTCAAGTCACCGTGGACGGAGGCATACGGCGCGTGTGGGGAACAGTACGAAGACGTTATAAGGTGGACGGCAAAATCTTACAGTCGAGATTCTCCCGCCAACTTTATGTTATGTTGCCGAGTAGCCCATTATATTTTTAACGTGATTTTTAATGACCCCCCTTAAAATGCGCTGATTTATTAAAAATCGGACCCATTTTAACTTGAACTAGGTACCGCCGTACCCAGTTCGTACACAGCGGTTCCACCACCTAATTTTCGGGCGGTTATGGGAGTTACGTTAGCGTTACGCGATCCGATCTTGCTACGGCCGCATCGATCCCCGCCTTGATGGCTTGCCTCGAGGAGCACCGCAAGATGAAAAATTGGCAAGATCGAGCCGTCCATGTGTAAATTTGTGCCCTTAAGCTTTTTAATAAAAGTCGTATAGACCGGGCCTTACATTGAGGGTTTGCTGATACACCTTTTACATCTCTGGTCTATAATTGGATACCATACTACCTCACCCGATATACTACTATATACCGGCCCTCGGCCACTATAGACTCTCTGCGGCCCATGTGCGGCGTGGGAAACAACTGAACTGAACTGAACTGAATTGTATATCGGAAAAATTCTCTATGCTAAATATATTCCGGCCCTCAGGCAACAACGACAAGAATGCACATCTATCCCACCCATTTACTCTCCCAACGTTTTACGACCGTCAGATGGGTGAATCTGACGGACGGACGGACAGGTACACCCGAGAACCGCACAGATGTAGCCGAAATCCGCACAGATGTAGCCGAAATCCGCACAGATGTAGCCGAAAAACCGCACAGATGTATCCGACAAACCACATAGACGCGACGCGAGGGATTGGGGCCGTCGGATGGTGGAGGCGTTGTCCCCAACCCGAGGGGCGACGGGTTGACAAGGGTAAAGGTGGCGCAAGCCACCGGCGGTGGGTGGGGGCGGCCAAGCGCCTGTGGCGCGGTGGAACAACAACAAAATATTCCGGCCCTCGGCCGGAATATGTAGATTCTCTGCTGCCCATGCAGTACGCTGTAAAGTACGTGGGACACAACTCTGCGGCCCATGTGCGGCGTGGGATGGCTGGGATCCAGCTGACTGACTTGTTGTTGTTGTTGTTGTTGTTGTGTCCCACGCCGCTGACTGACTTACACTCTCTGACCGGCCATGTGCGGCGTGGGATCCAACTGACTGACTGACTCACTGACACAACCTGACACAGCTGGATGGTACGCTCTGATTGTTTTATGGATCTTCATGATCCCTATAAAATACTTACATATATATAATTTATATATAGAGATTTGACATGGCTCTGTATAGAGGTTTATAGCTGGGCGTTTGCTTTGGTTTGAGTGATTTCACTCTGCTGTAAGTAATTATATTTTTAATATATATAATTTAATATATATGTAATATATCCCGTGTTCAGCCCGTCTCACGGTGCGAGACTGAACAAGTCTCGCGTGCAGACATGTGTGTAGTACTCCTACACACAGATCTCGAGTGATTTATCTAGTACCAAATCCGAAAGGCTTGCATCACTCCCCGGACAGGAGAACTTTTGCGGATGACTGTAGGTGTAAGTTGGCGATGCCATGGTAACCGGAGACGTCCGTCCTATAGTCAGCAAAATTGGTGCGAGAGGTCCCCAGTTCGATTCCGGTCGGATTCATTTGCAGATCGCGTTTTCCGCGTTTTCCGCGGCCCGGCACTGAACGCAAAGGTTTTCACCTTTGCGGAGTGCCTGATCAGAATATATGTAATCTCTGCTGCCCAAAGTGCCCATGTGCGGCGTGGGAATCAACAACAACAAAAAAGTGAATCTAGACACGGAAAACATATCTAACGTATCTGAAAGTATCTGAATGTATCTGACGTATCTGACGTATCTGACGTATCTGACGTATCTGACGTATCAAACAAAGAATCCCCGACCGATCCAGGGGGGGGGGATGAAAGGTTCACATGTATACCAGGGGGGGTGTCCGAAACTGAAACAAAAATATCAGACACATATGCTGAAATTTTCCAAAAGTTGGCCCTTGGACCCTACCTACATAGCACGTATGCGCTATACCTAGCAAAACCCTGAGGTCCCAAGGGCTTCAGGGGTCGACCTAGGGAGCAAAATGATCAGCTCCGCGAGCTCTACCGTTTGAGCATATTGGTGTATGGGAAAATTCCGGTTTTCTAAAATGGGTCGTTGGCCGGCGCGACGCGATACGGCTGGCACGGCACGGCCGGGCGCGGCTGGATAGCCGAAGCCTTGTAGTGGTGGCAGACGGCAGCATACTACTTCCGTGCCTAGGGGCAGCACCATCTTGCGGGCAACCCCCCCCCCCTCTATGGTACCTGCCAAAATTTTGACTGCAGATTTGGGTTCAGCTCGCCAAGTGCTATCAATTTGTCCGTCAAACCGTTTCAAAATTCCGACCATACAGGGAGCTAGCAGAAATCCAAGTCGGTTGTGTTGTAAAAAACCCATATCGGCCCGGCACCCTACCTACCTACCCTGTTAACGGTTTTTGAGGCTCTGTAACTTCTAACCTAGAGACCCCCTGGGGTTGCGACCAGTGGCAAACATGCTTGTTTTCGCGAGATCTACTCGAATCCAGCGTCGTGTAAATTTTCTTGTTTTTGGACACCCCCCCTGTGTATACTAACAATTGTTGTTGTCGTTGTTGTTACCCACGCCGCACATGGCCGCCGCACAGGGACAGGCGCGGGAATAATCGGCCTGTCGGTAGTCGGTACCCAGGGTAGGGTGTAAAGGGGGTCAGGGAGTTGACGTAACGTAAACACGTAAAATGGAAAAAGGGTGCCGCCGGTTAAACGGAAAATCGACGTAAAGGTTTAAGTGCGTAACGTAAAGACGTACTGACGTAACGTAAACTGAAAATGTAAAACCGCACAAAAGCTCACTATGCAAATTAATTAATTGATGGATGTGCCACCTCAAAACCCTTAAAATTGACATATGCTTATATCACTTGAAATTCATTTGCACAATGCTAAGTTATGATTGGGGGCACTAAATAACATCTCTAGTGAGTTGTCCATGCACTTCTTGGGGGTACTACCCCCATATATACGCCAATAATGCGCTATAAATAGCAAAAGACGCTAACTAGGGCTGGTTATGCCCCAGCCAATCCACAAAACAGTTTGACCCAAAAAGCACAAGCCACGTAGTAACGTCCTGGGACATCGCAAACAGCAACTTACATGGGGCATATGGACACCGCCGTTCAAAAAATAGCCCGTGGCGCCAAAAACGCGATTTTTTTCACTTAAAAAAATTAAACAATTCATAAACTTGTCAGATCAAGCCAAAAAGCACTATTAAATTTCGGCACGGGCGTTCCAAGCCACGGTCCAAGTTTGAGGTCAATCGGACAACCCTAGCTCAAGTTATTGCGTTTGGCAGATGCCACTCGCACGACCGCTAAAGAAGGTTTTTCTTTGTACAAGGCCACTTAGGCATGATGTTTTCCATCCAAAAAGCCTGAAAGCATGCCCTACTCGATCACAAAACATAAGCAAACGCCTAGGCACCTCATCTGCCCTCACCTGCCCTCGGCATGGCCAACCTTGCCAGCGCAAGCATAGCAACACGATCGCTAGGCATACATGCCAAGAGAGCATACACTATACTCAACCCAAGGTTACCTTGTAAACTTCATGCCAAGAACTCAGCAAATCTATGACCAAAAGCACCTCTAACTCTTGCTCACTGATGACGACACATGCTCAAGGTCGGGGGTCACTGTGGCACGCACTGATGGGTTTCCTAGACGACCACCTGACAAGGCGCTAAGGACCACTCAGTAACCAAGTAAACACAATTACACTTTGCATGCCATCCAACATGCATCAAATACATGCTTAATATGTTATGAAATACAAATGGGTGGCCACACACCTCATACCCCTTCACCGTCCCTCGAGCATGGCCAGACTTATAAGCATGTGAATAGCAATAATGATGATGGCACTAAAATGCCTAATCAGCATTTTCTATGTTTCTCCCAGGTTAGAGTGTTAAGGTTTATGCCAACCAAGCTAATCAACACTGCAGCGACTCCTTAACTGCCCTACCTGAGATGGGCAACAAACTGGAACGATGGAGGGCAAGGAACCAAGGAGATCATGGCATACAAAGCTTGCATGCAGTCAACCATGTCAACCATGGTTGGCTCAGCACATTGCAGTCTTTTCACATCATCATATCAAGGGAAAGCTCAAATAAACCAATGGTGGCAGCTATCTACATGCAGTCACACAAATGCAATATCTCCAACATGATCGTCAATAAAACACTTCCTCCCCTGCACGATAAAATGGAAAGAAACCATTGGCGGGCCTCCAGCGCATGAGCGCTGTGATGCCGCTGCGAAGAGAGGGTGCGTCACTCTCACACAACTAGAAGCTTCCATACGCACAACATCCTTGCCAGAACACGTTTCATGAAATACCTTAAACCTTCCCGAGAAGCAATAGGCTTCGACTGAAGCGGCCTTGACCACGACATCAACGAAAACAATCTAAAGCTGCCAGGTATTCGACAACACCACGGCAAGCAACGGCGAGCTAGCTGGCGGAAACTGCCCAAAAAGAACGAAAAAAACTTCGAACGATGAGCTAATAGAAGAAAGAACTGATAGCACAGAACTTTCGCGGCAAATCTATACATTGCCCTCGCAGATCCCTCGCCCAGGCGCGCAACAACGGCCGTTCTTCCATGGAAGGTTCCGACATGCACTGCGGAGGCCTGAAGAATTACTTACCGAGAACGGCCGAAAATGTAGCAAAAAGCACCAGTTCGGTTTGGAATTCAATGCTACCGATACGAATTCATCCTTCGCGGTCAAAAAGCCCCCCAAAACTGCGAATTTACTGCCGCTATCACGAATTCTATTTTATTCCGCGCGACGAAAAAATGCAGTTTACCCCCCATGCCGATGGCAGTAAAAGAAAGCAGCGATATTGTAAATCAGCTACTTGCCGCCACAAACCAACATCATTAAATCATCGTATTCGACATTCGAGCATTTTTTTGGCATTTCTCTAGCCTTACATTGCTAGTTTCGCCTAAACGCAGTCGCCATGGCCACTTCCGCAAGGGGTGCGCGCACCGTGCACCCACTTTTCACGGTACGGCTGGTACCGCGAATTTTTTGGCGCGGAAAAAATTCGGCGCGCCGCGTCCCCTTAATTAGACTCGTGCTCCCGTTGGGGAGTCACGGAGCATTAACCCCGATGGATGGATGGATGGGTCGGTGCACACAGTCCTACCGGTCTAATCTATCATCTACATCAGCTACATACTACATCTATCTAACAGCATTCTAACTACAACATCTATCTAGACAGCCGCACGCTGCCCTAGGGGAGCTGTCTGGCGTGCCTCCCACGGCCGGATTGCACACGCGGGCGCTTCCCCACTGGGGGGCCCCCAGGACAACGAGCCCCGGGGGCTCGTTGTCCTCTATGACCTGGGCCCACTTGGCCTTGTCCATCATCTTCTTCCAAATCACGGAGAGGCCTAGGCCCCCCATGTCCTCTACTCAGAGCTGTTCTTTGAAGGTGCTGGCCGGCTTGCGGCGTCTAACGTCACTGGGCCTGGCCCACGTCAGGAGGTGCCGGCCAGGCTGGGCTGGGCGCAGTCCTGCAGGGGGGCCACGTGAGGTGTCTACCTGGTTGCCCTACTAGCGTGGTTCGAGCTGGGTGCCCTACTAGCTGCAGGCGTCGCTGCTTAATGGTGCTGGTGATATAGGGCATGCCCTGGTACAGGTCCTCATTGCGGACATGAGCAGCATATCCTACTCTGAAAATGGAACACAGCATGTTCAACATCACCAAGTTGGTGACCGCGCCGTCCAGCTTGCGGGCCAGGTCGGCGGTGAGGGTCCATGTCTCGGCCCCATACGTGAGAACAGGAAGGACGAGGACCTTGAACAGGTCCTGTTTCTCGATCTTGCCCAGGGGCTTGCGCCACAGGGCCCGGTACTGGCGTAAAGCGTGCCAGGCGAGGGAGATGCGATGGTCCACATCAACCTCGCAGCTAGGGAGCAGGCTGCCCAGCAGCTTGACGCGGTCCCGATACAGTACTTGAGAGCCGTCGAGGAGATAGAGGGGCGGCGGTGAGTTGGTGAGCCCAACCGCCAGGGCCTCTGTCTTCTTGCTGACCTCAAGCCCCACGGCACATTAATTAATTAATTGTCCGTCCTTGGGGCCAGGCCAGGTCAGGATATGCCGCCCTGGCTGGCCAAGCCGCTGGGGGCCGGCCAGACCGAGGGCGGTGTATACCTGACTGGTTCGAGCAAGATGTTTTACAAATGCTATCCTACGTGAGGGCCAGGACCTTGAAGTGCACGCGCTTGCAGTCCTCGCCCAGGTCCTTCCAGTGCCAGTAGTAGGCTCTCCTTCATAAAAATTAAATTAAATTAAATTAACACATGCCTCCGTTAATTGGGAGATCATGTAGCACATATTCCATGATCCTCTGTTGGTAGACAGTAGGTAGACAACCTTCCTCGTCGGCTCGCGGCTAACAGGCTTCGGGGACAGCCTCTAAACAGTCCCGTTCCACTACCATGCCTCGACCTAACCGTCGGGTGAAAGCCATGGTGGTACTGGTATTTCGGGCCACAACCTCATCTGTCAAATGTCAGATTCGTAAAACCCAATGTTTGCTAGATTACCTACGCCTCGGCGTTGTGCAATCAGCCCCAACCCCGAATACCCCGAGCAAGCGGCAGGCTCGCATCCTACGCCTGCACGACAAAATAAATGCGATGAAAAGCACTATTTCCTCCGCTTCCCTTCCCCCCTCCGTTTCACCCCCACCTCCACCCCCGGCCGCATCCACCCCCATCATCCATCGTCGTTCTCCCCTGGTGGGCCAGCAGGCATCCTTGGCCCTTGCCACTTTTAATGCACGCACATTGCTAGCCGACGACGGCCATAGCTACCGGGTAGAGGAGCTAGTCGCATTTTGCATTGAGCATCGTGTATCTATTCTAGGCGTCCAGGAACACCGCCGCAAGGTGCCACTTGGCATGGTGAGCACTGATCGCCTGGCGGGTGGCTGGCGGTTTTACTTCGCTTGCAGCGGTACGCCTGGCCAAGGTGGTGTTGGTCTTTTGTGTTCGCCGCTGGCAGTTGCTAGCCTCAGCACGCTTAAGTTTCTAACCCCACGCCTTATGGTAGCACATTTCACCTCCGTCGAGGGGCGGTCTAAACACCACCTCACGGTGGGGGTGGGCTACGCACCCCATAGTCAGAGTTAAATAGTACGTAGTACGGTAAAATACGGTCCAGGGGTGTACTATGTATAATACGGTAGTACGCTGTATAATACGCAATAGTACGGTTGCTAAATGGCTTGCTTTTCTGTGTTTTGGAGGTATAAGAGTATCTGAGCATGTACCACCTTAAACATGACAAAATGCACGTGTTTCCACATGTAATAATTCCAACACGGCATGGCATCAACTGAATATAAGCCACCGTCATCATCATGCTTGCTGAATAAACCTTCATTTACCCTAATGTTCAATCAAGTGTTTTCACATGTAATAATTCCAACACGGCATGGCATCAACTGAATATAAGCCACCGTCATCATCATGCTTGCTGAATAAACCTTCACTTAACCTAATGTTCAATCAAGTGTTAACGTCAATAGTGAAACCTTAACATGGCATGACGGCCCTTAAAACACAAATATCAACGTGCACGCTGCTAATATCAAGACCATAAATAGGATGGTTGCTGGATTCGATTGTAATCCGGCCCATTTGAAAAACTGCACGTGACTCCATCCATGGCCAATGATACATTATCGGAACGCCCCTTGCTCTGCGATGCGCTGGACCCAGCTCCGGTGTTGCTAGTGCTAGCATGGGCACACTTCCACGTTCGTGCATCACTCTCCTCGATCTCTGGCTCCTCATTCATCAGACCTTCCCTACGCAGGCCCCGGACCTCGGCCGCCATCTCTGCTCGAGCAGCATCCTGCCGTCGCCGCTTCTTGGCCTCCTCCGCCTCCTCTTGCAGCAGCCTGACACGAAACGCCTTTGGCGGATTCATGCATTTGCTCACCCCATTGAAGGTTGCATATTGGCTACCCATGATGTGAGCCTTCACCCGCGTGGCAGTGCCATTAAGGCCGCCTTGCATGTCAGGCATGCCATTGCGTAATTCCCTAGCCTGTCAGGTGCCCATCCATCCTTGATAAGTTTATCCTTTGATATAAAGGTCCAAACAGATTCCTGTTGCACAGCCATCTCATCCCCGTCATCACCAAAGGGGCCATCACCAGCATCGCCAATTTCGTCTCCCATGGCTGCTATAGACGTTTTGTCGAATTGCTAGCATGCGCGCACCAACAATGCCGGGGTACACAGACTTGCAGTAGGTACACTGTGAGCCTGTATTGCCTTCGTCTCTATGTTTTCCGGCCAGCTTGGCAGCATTCCGAGCAACCACGTCGCCTGGTAACCTTGCAATTGTACGCATAGATACTAGGAGTAAGCAAAAAGACCGCGCCGCAGCCTCCTAGGCCCCTCCAAACGCGCGAAATTATCTCGTACGTGCCAAATACGCGTATTGTACGCGGTCGTACAGCTACACCGTACGAAAACCACATATTTTGTACGGTAAAACTACGTATTACGTATAATACGCGTACTAATCGTATTATACGCCGTACTATTTTTCACCTGAGTCGGCCTGTGAGGAGTTCTTCGAATCCTTGCATAACCTTGAGGGGGTCACTCCGGCCCGCCACTTTTTGGCCGGGTTGGCAAATACGGGTACGGGGTATAATACGCGGACCTAAAATACGCGTATTATACGTGGGGGGTGTAAAATACGTGGCGGTAAAATACGCGACAGTTTTTGTGGTCCAATTGTCAGTCACCCAATTAGCACGCTCCTTGATGATGGTCATGCAGTTATTGCAACTGAAATTGGTGTATATGCTTATTTATTAACATCTTCCATTTAATTATGCCCTGGAATCCTATCTGATTATGATTTGTTAAATGCAGGGGGGAGCAGGCTGCAACGGGAATAGTAAGGAATCAATTAATAAATTGATTGTAAGGAAAGCCATCCACTATATAATGCATGAGAGAACATAAGACACAACTCCGAGAAGGAGGGGTGGCGTGCCCTCCTTTGTACTGGATCATGCCGGCCACCATCTGCTTGAAAGAGGCGCTCTCAGCCGCATTGAAGGCAATGCCGTTCTCGATAAAAAATTCGGCAGCCAGCAGCTGGACACCTTTCTCGTCGACGGGAACCAGCCATTTGGTGATGCTCAGCTGGCCTTTGCTGGGAACCGACGACAAGTCAGCCGGCGCAGCCCCTCCCATCTCCGCCATTGCCCTGTTCAAATTGTGCTGCTTCTTGGCGTCTGACTTCTGCAACTTGTTGTTAGCAATCCTGAGAAACCTGCTCCGGATATTCGGTGGAATTTTGTCGCAGGGTAACATCCCTTCCCCTGCGATTCCGGCAAAGTGTGCACGGACTCGGAATACGCTGATTGGCCCCGCCTTGTAGGAGAAGTTCTTGTTGCAAAATGAGCAGAACATCCTCGACACATACTGCGTTGTGTTACTAACAGCATCTGTGACTGCTTCTTTCTTCTCGACAACGAAATCCCATTCAGGCCCTTTCTTCGGCATGGCTGCAAATCGAAAATGGCTGCACACTATCGCACAGTCGCACTGGCCTCGTCGTCGCTATATTGCATTACACCGTCAGTAGCACAGCTGGCATTTGCTGGCATTATGCGTTATGTATGTACCTAGTCCTAGCTGTCTCCTACCGGCCAAAGATTTTGCAAGGCTTGCGCTTTATGGAAAGAACTGTACGCATCTACTTCTAGTAGTAAAAATCTCAAATGTGCAGTGAACGCGCCGCGCCCAGAACCTGGGCACCACGCCAGTGCCCGCTGCCCGCTGGTACCCCCGAAAAATTCTAAGTCCAAACCGCGTATTCTGAAGTAAAGTACGCGTATATACGGCGGAGGCCTTCAGTGTACGTTTTCCCGTATTTTTGCGGCTCCGTACGGCGTACTGACCAACCCGGGTTATGCTGCTGACGACGCCAATGCCACGCTCCCCGTGGGCACTGCTGGCAGCCGCTTTGCGCCTGCTGACACTACTGCTAACGACAACACTCCCAGGTGTTTTCTGCCTTTTTGCGGGATAGCGGGATGGTTGCTGTCAACTGCCACTTCCAACATCCCTCACAGGACTTGGTCACTTTTCGTGGCCCTAACGCCCGTCAGGCCTGTTTGGACTACGTGGTGGTACGGCAGTCCAGGTGCACCTCGGTCCTGGACACCCGAGTGTTTGACACGCCCACGGTGTGCTCTGACCACCGGTTGGTGCGCGCGACCATTCGGCTCCTGTTCCACGTCCCCGCGCGCCGCGCCCCAGTGGTCCGCCCTGACAGGTCTGCTCTACGCCCGGTCCGGGGAGATCCTGAGGACTGGACGGACGCCAAGCACGAGCGGAACCGGTGCCGACGGGAGTACCTGTTGGCCCTGGACGCCCGGGCGGACGTCGACGAGCTGGACCAGGGTGCCCCCAACGCCGCCATTTTTGCGGGCTTTGCGGCCCGTGCCCCGTTGCTGGCGGCCCGGCACCTGCCGGCCATGCCCCGCCGCCGCCCCGGCCCGCTCTACCGCCAGGACCCCAAGGTCTTGGCCGCCCGGCACCGCCTCAAGCGTAACCGGGACCCGCTGCAGAAACCAGTGCTCAAGGCCGCCCTCGTGGAGGCCTACACCACCTTCACCTGGCAGCCGGCCATGCCCTGCCGCCGCCCCGGCCCTCTCTACCGCCAGGACCCCAAGGTCTTGGCCGCCCGGCACCGCCTCAAGCGTAACCGGGACCCATTGCTGAAACCGGTGCTCAAGGCCGCCCTCGTGGAGGCCTACGAGCACGCTCAGGACGCGGAGGCGGCCCAGTGCATCGCAGATGCCAAGGCCTGCCACTGAGGCTCGCAACCAGGGCAAGGACATGTGGTACCATCTCGACCGGCTCGGCGGCCGGCGGCAGCGCACCCCAGTGGAGCACACGGGGGACGGCACGGCGCCGGTCAGCCTTGACCGCTGGTTGGCCCACAATGTTTCCTTGACCGGTGGGGCTCGCGCCCCCCCCCCGCCGCTTCACCCCGAGACGGCCGCCCGCCTCAGGGTCGCCGGACCCCCGCCGCCGCCAGCGCCCCCCTCCTCGGCCGCGGACTACCAAGTCCCCGCCTTGCAGGAGGGCTGCCTTGCCACTGACGACGTCGTCCCCCCCTTCACTTTGAAGGAATTGGACGGCGCCCTTGCTCGCCTGCGGTACGATGCGGCAGTCGGTGCCGACCACCTTTCTGCTGAGCTGCTGAAGACCCCTGATCCGGCGGTTAGGGATCTTCTGCTGGCGTTCTGCAACCGTAATCTGCTCTCTGACGAGCCTCCGCCTGCTGAGTGGCAGACGGCCATCCGCGTCATGCTGTACAAGAAGGGCTCTGCTGCTGCATGACCCCGGTAACTACCGGGGTGTCTGCCTCCAGAGCGCCGCGCTGAAGGTCTTCATGCGCATGATGCTGCACAGGCTCCGCGCCGCGCTGGACCCACACCTGGGTGAGTCTCAGATGGGTTTCCGTCGTGGTCGTAACACTATCATGGCTGTGTTTGTCGCGCGCCGGTTGATGGAGGAGGTGCGTCGCCTTCCCCCTGACAGTTTGCAGCTGGTCTTCATTTTTGTTGACTATATCAAGGCCTTTGACACGGTCCTCTGGGAGGCTCTTTGGGCCATCCTAGCTCTGGATCGGGTGCCACCTGCGTTTCTTGCTGCCATTCGCCGACTGTATGAGGGCTCACAGGCAGTAGTGCGGACTGCGGAAGGCACCACCCCACCATTCCCCCTTCACCACGGGGTGTGGCAAGGTTGTGTCCTGTCCCCATACCTGTTCATTATTGTCGTGGATCATGTCATGCGCAGAGCACGTGCGCGCTTTACTGCTCTTAAGGGGTTCGAGCCAGGCTTGGACATCCTTAACGTGAAAGAGCACGGCGGGGTTACACCTGGCTATACCGCCTGGCCGACCTGATTTATGCGGATGACACCACCCTCATCGAGAGCCCCGAGCACATTCAGACCTGGCTGGACTGTCTGGGCCTGGAGGGGAGGGCGGTGGGGTTGGAGATTAGTGTCAAAACCGAGGCGATGGTGATTGGGGCCTCCAGTACACCACCGCTGCCGCGCCTGCTCGACGGGACGGAGGTCCCGTTCCGCGACCGCTTCAAGCTGTTGGGGAGCTGGCTTCCTGACACTGCCGACGATGTGGACACCCGCATCGGCCTTGCCTGCCAGGGCCAAGCTCCGTTCGCTCAAACCCTACTGGCGCTCGAAGGGCCTGGGCGAGCACCGCAAGCGCATGCTCTTCAAGGTCCTCGTCCTCACGGTGCTCACGTATGGTGCCGAGGCGTGGACAATCCCACTCAAACTGGCAGCTAGGCTAGACGGCACGGTTTACAGGATGCTCCGACAGGTCCTGAACGTAGGGTTTTCCGAGCGTCCGTCATCAGAGTCTTTGTATCATGGCATGCCCCGTATTTCGGACGAGATTAGGCAGCGTAGGATAGCATTCGTAGGACACCTTACCCGCACCAGCCAGGTCGACACCGCCCTTGGTCTGGCCGGCCCCCAGCGGCTTGGCCAGCCAGGGCGACACATTCTGACCTGGTCTGGCCCCGAGGGCATTCCCAAAAGGGTAGGGAAACCTGTCACGACCTACGTCCAGATGTTGCTGGACGACCTAGTGGTCCCAGCCCAGTTTGAGCACCGCATCCACTCTCTCTCCCGTCTTTGGACTGCCATGCAGGACAAGACGCGGTGGAAGAGGATTGTCAAGGCGCACACGCCCGACCCTGTGGGCAAGCCCCGTCCCCCCAAGCGGAGGCGGCGCTTTGATCAGTAGTGTAGTTCGGGGTTTCTAGACTAGATAGCTTAGAGTTAGGATAGTTCGATTACGCGGCTTCCTCCACCCCATCCATCATGGAATATGTGCTACACGATCTCCCAAGGGAGGCATGTTATAATTTAATTTAATTTATTTATTTTTTTAATATTCCATGATGGATGGGGTGGAGGAAGCCGCGTAATCGAACTATCCTAACTCTAAGCTATCTAGTCTAGAAAATCCTAACTACACTACTGATCAAAACGCATCCTCCTCTTGGGGGGAGGTGGCTTGCCCACAGGGTCGGGCGTGTGCGCCTCGACAATCCTCTTCCACCGCGTCTTGTCCTGCATGGCAGTCCAAAGACGGGAGAGAGAGTGGATGCGGTGCTCAAACTGGGCTGGGACCACTAGGTCGTCCAGCAACATCTGGACGTAGGTCGTGACAGGTTTCCCTACCCTTTTGGGAATGCCCTCGGGGCCAGACCAGGTCAGAATGTGTCGCCCTGGCTGGCCAAGCCGCTGGGGGCCGGCCAGACCAAGGGCGGTGTCGACCTGGCTGGTGCGGGCAAGGTGTCCTACGAATGCTATCCTACGCTGCCTAATCTCGTCCGAAATACGGGGCATGCCCTGATACAAAGACTCTGATGACGGACGCTCGGAAAACCCTACGTTCAGGACCTGTCGGAGCATCCTGTAAACCGTGCCGTCTAGCCTAGCTGCCAGTTTGAGTGGGATTGTCCACGCCTCGGCGCCATACGTGAGCACCGTGAGGACGAGGACCTTGAAGAGTATGCGCTTGCGGTGCTCGCCCAGGCCCTTCGAGCGCCAGTAGGGTTTGAGCGAACGGAGCTTGGCCCAGGCAAGGCCGATGCGGGTGTCCACATCGTCGGCAGTGTCAGGAAGCCAGCTCCCCAACAGCTTGAAGCGGTCGCGGAACGGGACCTCCGTCCCGTCGAGCAGGCGCGGCAGCGGTGGTGTACTGGAGGCCCCAATCACCATCGCCTCGGTTTTGACACTAATCTCCAACCCCACCGCCCGCGCCTCCAGGCCCAGACAGTCCAGCCAGGTCTGAATGTGCTCGGGGCGCGCGATGAGGGTGGTGTCGTCCGCATAAATCAGGTCGGCCAGGCGGTAGCCAGTGCCGCCGCCGCCGCTCTCCTTCATAACCTCCTGCAATTTGCCTTCGCAAGTCATCTGCCTCCAAATCACAGACAAGCCCGGAGGCTGCTCGGGCGTGACCCCGTACTTCCTAGGATAGCAAATAGCACATGTCTAGGCCTAGCCGGCCTATCTCGGAAAGTCCGGGGCTGGCCAACTTGCCTTGCACAGCCGGCTGCCTGCGCACATATAGCTCTGGGTAAGTGGGCTTGGTGCCAGCCAGTGGTCGGATGATAGAGATGCAAGTTTTTATTGCTATGCACAATTAATTTAGTGATTTGCACAACTTTGCCTCCATTTGCAACACTGGAGGAAATAGGCAATGCCAAGGAACACATTCTTGGTACGAGTAAGTAAGTGTAGTGCTAGCATCAAGTAGCTGATCCTTGCCTTGAGGTATTTTAAGCATACCAATGTCGCTGCCAAACCTAAAAGAATGTAGTTCGGGAGGTGTGAATAGGCCAAAGAGCACCATATCTTGTGACAATGGAGGGGAAGAGAGGTGCCCAGGCCATTAGCCTGACCGATCAGAGGACAGAATGCTAATCAAAGAGAGCCCAGTGGTCGACTGAGTGGGTCCACATAAACGTCCCAGTACCCCGACATAGTCCCAAGCCACCAACCAGGATGTTGTCAGGCCACAGGAGCCGCCTGCCGTGCTGTTTCCCACGTGCCAGCTGGCGCATGCACCGCCACTGGTACCTGCTGCATTTCGCCAACACAAGTGCTTCGCAGGGTGTCCAGGGTGGCTTGGCCCATTCCTCAGCTATCCATCGCCATTGCCCCTTCACACCACTCGCATGGGTTAATGGGCAAGTAGTGCTACCCGCCTGGGCACAGAGGGGCCCAAGAGGACATGGAGGGGGCAAGACGCAGGGCCAGGTGGCAGGTTGGGGCATGGCCACCTCCAGCACGGGCTGCTGCACGTAACCCCTTCGTGGGCATGCCACGATCATCATCATCATCATCATCATCATCATCATCATCATCATCATCATCATCATCATCATCATCATCATCATCATCATCATCATCATCATCATCATCATCATCATCATCATCATCATCATCATCATCATCATCATCATCATGATCATGATCATCATCATCATCATCATCATCATCATCATCATCATCATCATCATCACGATGTGATGGTCATCCAGGGCACCATGGCCATGGAGCCAGTGCCATCACCCTTCCTGTACCTATCCACTGATCCGTTGTGGTGCCCCACGCTGGTGCGCCCTGCAAGGGGGCGCACACAGCCGTGTCAAGCATGAAGTGTCAAGTGTACGTTTGGTGGCCACAGGCAGAAGCGAGCGTCCCCTGGGCGCACGTCAGCGCGGCATCTTCCAGGTCCCCACCAGCGAACAGAGCAGCTGCCTGCGTGGATGACATCATCATGGCATGGATGATTATGGCAAGCGACGACGACAGCATCGACAAACGCTTGGCTGCCACGACTTCATAGCCAAGAGGCTCCGCGCTGGTCCGTTGGGAGTTGTGTGGCAACGTAGTTTCAGCTTGGATTATCCCCCACAGGGACTACGACTCGTTCCCTCACTGCCAGCCGCTGCCGCACACCCGTGCATTCACTGGCACACGTCACTTGGACGTGCCGCCATCCCCCGATCGCACCTGGTCCCAGGCAGGGCGGCCAGAGAGGTTTGCGCATCGCTGCCTACATCTGGGAAATGTACATGGCTGGATAGCATGTGGCACCACAAAGAACCTGCTTCGCAGCTGCGCCATGCATTGAGGCAGCAATAGGCCACAGCGCACAAACACCGCCGACACCTACGGTGGGGGGAGGCGACGGCATCCTGTGGTGTCATGGCATCGTGCGTGCATCCAACCCTGCTCCAACACCGCACACCATGCCAGACATCTCCCCATCGGCGCACTCAGCGGGGCTCAGCGGACTGACTGGGCTCAATCAGCAGAACCAGATGGCCTGGTGGCAAGGTTGGGGGGGGGCGGGGGGAGGAGAAGTTCGGTGCCACCCACCCCCCTCAAGCCCCACACACCCTGCGTGGCCCCTGCTGCCCACCCTCCCATCTCCCCCGCGTCATCCTCACCCCCATGATCGCACACCCAGCGACCACCAGCCTCGTGCATGCGTGAATGGCCCGTGTGGCACCGCTCCACTCAGGTATTCGCACCAAACAAGCACGCCCCAGCTCCGGCCCCGCGCTGGCACAGAAGGAACACAACCTTGCACCTTCCCACCTTCCCATCCTCCCGTCTTCGCATCCTCCCAACGCTGGCAGCTGTGCGCTGGTGCCGCCCCCATGTGTGCTGGCCACCACGCCCCCCCCCCCACGCACACCTCTTCTTCCCCTTCACGGTGGTGCACCGCTCTCCATGGCCAAAAGCAGCACCAGCGCCCCTGCACACGCGCCAGCGCCAGCGCCCCTGCACGCATGCCAGCACCAGCGCGCTTGGCTGGGGTACCGAACTGGCTTGGGTCCCCCCCCCTGGCCGTAGGGGCCGTCCCTCGGATACATCCGTGCGTATCAGGGACACATCCGCGCAGGCACGAGGCCTTGGTACAGCAGTCGGCACAACGAGGCCTGCGGGCGGACAGCTGTCACCGCCAGGGCACAACCACCAAGGGGAAGGGACAGGCGGGCGGGGGTCAAGGACGGCAGGCCATCCGCTCCTGCGGCATGCAGGTGCTGCCGCACGCGTGGGCAGGGCAAGCGCCTGCAGGGGGGTGGCCAAGCGGCCAACAGGTTCCAGCCCCCCCATGACGTTGCAAGCAGACAGCGCGGCACGGGTGGGGACCATCCCACTGCTGGGGGCCGGCACTATTGCGTCGCCAGAAACAGGCACCGTTTCGTCGCCAGAAACAGGCACAAGTGCGTCGCCAGAAACAGGCACCGTTGCGTCGCCAGAAACAGGCACCTTGGACGGGTATGGAGCAGCCACCACAGCGCCGCGTAGTCGGAAACCAACCCAGCCATGGCACGCGGGGACAAGCCGGCGACAGGAGGCAGGATCAGGATACTGCTGACGCGCCAGAAATGTATTCCTGTGCCGAGGATTTATATAGCATACACTGCTGGCGCGGCAAATGCAGATATTTATGTAGGACAAAGCTGGCGCGGGAAAGAATATATAATACTAGGATAACGCTGGCACCCTGTAAATATATAAACATATACATAGCCCGACGTATACGGATAGGGTGACGCTGGCGCGCTCACGGTGGCGTGCCTCGTGCGACAGGTCTCCTGGCCACAGCTGACGAACGCACGAAGGCGTGGCAGGCTTGGTGTCGGTCGAAAGAAGCCAACGCACGCAGGCAGCGCGCGCGCACGCCACACGCCCATGGTTTGGGCCGGGGATGGGCGCTCCATCCCCAGGGGGCTCCGCAGGGGGGCTGTGTTTCCATCCCTGCCTCCAGACATCCCAATCACTGCTGGCTAGCCCCTCACAGCAGCCGTCACCAGCGGGCACAACCCTTCCCACCCCCCACCCTTCAGCCACCCCCACGTGACTCCCCTCTCCCCTCCCAATGACACGCATGGCCACCCCCGCCCTGGCAGATACTCCGCCCGCGCCTCCCCTCAGTTGTATTTGGATGGCACCGACACCCTGGGCCCCCCCCTGGAACCCCCCTGCGAGTGGAACCCCGAGGCACGCACGGCGGCGGTGGCTGCAGCCATCTGCATGTCCTTCTCGTCCGCCAGCTGGCGCGCCCGCAGGTAGACGCGCCGGCTGTTGGCCAGCTGCTGCCGGCGCGACTCCTTGCGGTGGCCCTTAATCACGGCGGTGATGAACAGCACCGCCGCCACGCCCGCAATGTGGTTCCAGGGGCGCGGCTTCTCCTCCGTGGTGGGCGGCAACGACGGCTCGTCCGCAGCATACGCCGGCTCGTTGGGGGGCGTGCGGGGGGGCGTGCGGGGGGGGTACGGGGGGGGTGCGGGGGGGAGTCTTGGGCTTGGGGGCGGGCGCCTTCCTACTGGCTGACATGGCGGGCGCCGGGCCCCCCGACACTGTCACCTGCGCGGTGGAGGCTACCACGGCGACCGCCGGCTTGCTGTGGGGGGGCGCCGCGATAGGCAGTACGGCGCTGCTGGCAGAGGCGTCGGGCGCGCCCCGCGACTTTTGGGCCACTGGTTTGGTCGGGGTGGGGGTGGCTGACTTGGACGCAGACGGCGGGGCGGATGGGGCGGCGGATGGCCCGCTGCCCTTCTTCGCGCCGGCGTCCACGTACACGCCAATGGCGCCCTCAAAAGTGGACAGGGACACGCAGCCGTCACGGCTGGTGTCGTAGTAGTCCAGTACGGAGATCATGTACCGCAGCTCGTCCGCCGTGAGGTCCGGCAGCAGCTCGCGCAGCGCGTCGACCAGGTCCCGCACGTTCAGCCTGCCGGGCGTCTTGCGATGGCTGCCTCCTGCATTAAACAATGCCGTCAGCCGGATGCGGTGCCCTTGCACGGCGCGATACATTCTGTTCATCGTCGCACGCACGTCCGAGTTGGCGCCGGAGATTACCGCCTGTGCCGCTACCGAGCACGCCTTGATTGCTACCCGCAAGTCCTTGTACGATATCGTGTTAATGTTCTTGGCGTCCATGAGCATGGAGACAAAATACCGCGTCTCCTTATCGCTCGCGTGGGGGATGACCTTGCGGAGCAAATGCGACAGCGGCTCTCTTTCTAGATACCCAGTTTCGTAGCGATCAAGTTCGCTGAACGCGGCCTTCAGCACTAGGGCCGTAGTTTTATTTTCTTGGCCCTCCAGCAGCGTTGAGAACAGCTGGAGAGAGTCTGTCTCAACGCCATTTGACGCATCCTTTATCATTTCCGAGAAGCAAGGCTAGACTACAGGTACCGTAACTTGATGCTTTCTACCGCGGATGCCAATGCGGTTAAACTGCCCATGAGCTTCGACATTCCCTCGAACGCTTGCTCACCAAACGGCAAGGCTTTGACATTTTCACAAATCGCAGTAAAGCCCCCAGCATACCTCGACTAATGTCCCAATCGCGCAGCGATGAAAACTGATCGCCTGAATTTTACTGTTGCTCCACTAATCATGTTCCCGGTTCCCCAACGTGCAGGGAACCGAGCGAGCGCGCGATGAGGCCTCCTTGTGCCGATGCCCCCTCGTGCCAGCTCGGTGTGCGGCATGCGCCCGGTACATCTTGCCATTGACCGTTGGGGCGGTCACAGAGAGTGGGACATTCAGGGTGGACAATCCGTACCAGTCAATCTCCATAGTTAATTTTCCACGACAAATTCCTTCTTTATTCGCGGTTACTCGGGAGAATCCCACGCTAGCCCTGCGCTAGCCTAAGCTTGCCTTCAAGCCACTGTCGTGCTGCAACGATGATGATGCTGACACCTGACAACCAGCTTGCACTTCATTACTGTAATACTGTAGGCATCACCTGGGCAACTGGGCAGCTCATTAATTATGTGCAAAATGGTACCTTCCGCGCGCGTTGCGGAGAGACGCGGACACGCGGTGCTGTCAAATTCGCTTCGGGGGCCGCTGGTTCTTGATAAGCATTAAATCATGTTATGCGATATGTGCATGGCCTGAAACAAATAGCGAAGTTAGCGGAATCCGGTAACAGGGTCTCGAGTCCATAATAGCGTTACAAACGGCTGAGCAACGGGGAAATTAGTATCGTTGTCGCGAACTATGTGCATATCGGGGCAATCACGGATTGCCTTCTAATGGCTCCGGCATGGGTTTCCATTACAATTGCGCCGTTTGCCTAGCGGCTTACTAATGGATCACCTGGGCCGGCATTCGAGACAAAGTGCTGCTATTGCCCAATTAGGCGCATTTTGCCGTTTGTAGCTCTTCCATGAATTTGGCCGCACCTTCACCGCTGTTGGTGAACTGAGCATCCCAAATTGTTTTGAGAGGCGGTGGGCATCCGCGCGTCTGCTCCCCTCGCGGCCGATGTCCTTCGCGCCGAACCCTCTCTCCCTGTGCGTCAGCGACAACACGCTCTTGGCATGGGCCCTAGAAGAAGAGCCCAGGGAACGCAGACCGCCCCGCCAACGCCAGGACGCGGCATCCGAGGCGCAGCCGCAGTCCGCATATGCACGCGCCGGCGGCCGACCCCCCGTGCCGTGGAAGCAGCTTCTCCGGCCTGACGGCGGCTCTGTACGGATGTCGTACAGCATCCCCCGGAGCGTGACGGAGGCCAGCTTCCGTTCACGCACCAACGTGGCCATGTACTGTGGCAACTACATCCGCGTGGGGGTGGCCATCTTCATCCTCAACCTGTACGTGCGCCACGTCCCGCACTTGTTGCGTGTGACTGACACCTGTACGTGGACAGGTCGCGTGGACAGGTCGCGTGGACAGGCCACGCAGCTGGCCACCGTCGCGTAGAGGGAAGGGGCCGCGAGTTGTGCGCTCTGTGTGCTCCACTTTAATGCTTGGATGAATGGCTGGGAACATGAGTTACTCCCTGCGTGGGCCCTGGCCTCTAGGTCTGCGGCGGCGGTGGCCTGGACATATGCCATGCTGGCTGCGGTACCATCGCATCCCTGTCTCCGGCAGCGGCACAGTGCACTTGGCATCCGTCACAGGTGGTTGTGCGCCAACAAAACAGGGGCACCGGTACCATGGGCGTTGGCGACGTGACGCGATGGCCCCAGGCCCTCCCACCTCTTGCTTTCTACCCCCCGGTTACCCCCGCTGTGTTCTACCCTCTCCCACCACCACCCTTTCTGTCCCATCCTTTTAGCCCTCCTTCCGTGCTGGTCCACTGAACATGCCCAACCCCACCATTCTGGGCCCCCACCATCTCCCCAACGCCCCCCCCCCATTCCCCCCCCCCGCACTGGCCCCTTACCAGCTACCGGAGCCCCTCGGCTGCGCTGGGCCTGCTGGGCTGCACGCTGCTGTGGGACTGGGTGCGCCAGCTGGAGGCCGACAACCCGAGCACGCGATCGGCCCAGTGGAGGCATGCAGCGGCGTCCATCGGTGGGTGGGGGCATGTTTTTGTGGGTAGGGCATGCACCGGCGGTTGGCACATGTGGAACATGGGTGGCTGGGGCAGGTATGGTTGATTTGCCGCACTTGTTGGCGGGCGGGCGGGCGGGCGGGCGGGCGGGCGGGCGGGCAGGGGCGGGGGGGGGGAGGGTCTGCCTGCAAGCAGCCAGCACAGAGTGAGGGCAGGCACACGTCAACATCAGCTAGGGCATGCCTCGGGTGGCGAGGGCACATACCACAAATGGGGTGGCGCCACATCATCCATCAGATGGGTGGCACTCGTGGTTAGTAGTGCTGGTTTGATGCCACCGCCGCCCTGGCCAACCACGTGCTGGTATTCAACCACTTGTTATGACCCAATCGTGCGTCAGCCCACCCTTCAAGCATACGCACTAGCACCCAAAATTCTTGTGGACGCTCCACTCTGCAAGTGAAGGGGTTGCGACCGATGGCGTCTGTACCAGACGTCTTTTGGGTCACTGTACCAAACGTCTCTGGTGCCTGCACATGGCGTGCGCGTGGGGCCGTGTCGCTGCCACGGTATCGGCTCCTCTGGCCGCTGGGTGGGTGGGTAGACTTCGCGCACCAAGCACATAGGGGGGATGGCTGAACACACATCATTCCTTGACGAAAGTTGGCCTTCTGTTGTCGACGTACATTGCCCATCCTCTTGCACTGCCTCCGGTACTATAGGCAGCACTCTGCCCTGTCAACCCCCCCCTTCTGCTGCACTTGCACTGCCTCGGGTAGTATAGGCAGCGCTCTGCCCTGTCAAACCCCCCCTTCTGCCATGTTTTGGCCTCACCCTTCTCAACCCTTGCACACGTTGCCCCATTGCCACCCACCTGTCACAAGTCACCTGGATGTCAGCGGGGTCGTCACCGGTCAGGCCATGGCATGGTGTCAAGGCCGGTTGGGGGGTTCAAATAGAGGAATCGTTGCCCAATCTATAGCGTCGCAGCGCAACCGCTCCGCTTGCAGGCAAGGTGGTGGGAGCGTCTTTCCTTTGGTGTGCAGGGTTCAGCGTCAAGGGCTCGTGGTGTAGGAACAGCTGTCAGGGGTGGACCGTGCCGTTGCCAGCTGTCAGGGGTGGCCTGCCTGCATTGCTCGCCTTGGGCTCCCATGTTCTGTCGTCCGCCCCCTCCCATGTTCTGTCTTCCACACCCTCCCATGTTCTGTCATCCGCCCCTGCTCGCGTCTCCATGGCTCCCACTTGGACCGAAGAATAGGCTGCCCGCGGGGTCATCAATCATAGATGTTTTGGCCCTGGCCGTACTGGGGGGGGGGGGGGGGGATGGCTGGGACGCTGTTGCCGTGTAGAGCATTCTCACAGCCACTGACCAGGTGGGTGAGCTTCGTGGCCAGCCGATTTGGGGGTGGGGGTGGGGGTGGGGGTGGGGGTGGGGGTGGGGGTGGGGGTGGGGGTGGGGGTGGGGGTGGGGGTGGGGGTGGGGGTGGGGGTGGGGGTGGGGGTGGGGGGTGGGGGGTTTAAGGTAGGTTCTACCAATAAACTGTTATGGCTCATCCATTCACAACCCTAACCCTCTCCCCTAAACCTTAACCCCCCATTTCTCCCTTTCTTGTGGGCCTGCCGATTGAGTGTCCCCTGCGGTGCCTCCGTCCCTCGCTCCTCTCTCACGTGCCCGCATGCGCACACAAAAATGTGTGTGTTCGTAAACACACAAACACAAACACACATACAACCACAAACTCAATCTTAGACTCAAACACTCACACCTGAACACGCATGTATGCACATGTCTGTCTTTTCATGCATGTGTCATCCGTCACCGTTGCCGCAGCCACGTGGGCGCTGATGATCCTCACCAAGGCGGGGCGCGCGCTCTTTGTCAGCGTCCTCCTCTCCATCCTCTGTGAGTGCCTGAGCATGCTGCTGCCTGCGCCGCATGCCCTGTTCTTTGGCCTTCATCTCCCCACTGATGTACATGAGTGCTCCTGCCAGTGCTGTACGCTAGCCATGGGTGCGTCACCATCATGAGCTGCTGCGCTGGTCGATGCGCTGCATCCTGCGCCGACACCTGGTCGTTGCCACGTGGGGGAGGTGGCATTCTGTGGCCAGCCGTGTTGTCTCAGCTCGTGTACGCGTGTGTGTCTGTGTGTTCGGGTATCCCACAGGGTCTTGGGCATGGCGCGATCCTGTGGATCGCGAACCTAGATGTGCCTGCACGTTGCCACCTACAACCGTGGCGGATACGCACTCTATAAATTATGTACGATGGATGTCTGCACCCACATAACGTTTATGATGGACATTCGCCCACCCGTGAACACATATCCCCGCCCCCATGGGCATGGGCATTGTTCCTACCGCCACAGGTAAGCAAATAACCAAGTACCAGCACATGCGGCTGACCACGGTTGTGCCAGTCCTTGAGGGTGCCACGCGCACACCCTTGCATTAGCTGTCGGTGTGTATTCGCGGAGGATTCGCTCCTCGCATGCACGCTCCTCCCGCGCTCATTTCTTGTGCTCCTTTGCGCGAGGGAGACAAGGCCTGTCCACGCAGTACCTCATAACAACGTTTGTGGCGATGCCAGCGGCTGCACACACGCGCGCACACACACACACACGCATGAACGCACGCACACATGCACACAGAGGGTGCATCGCAGCCGGTTTAGCGTTTATGTCGTGAGTTGCTGCGTGTATCCCTGCGTGTGGGTGGGGTTGTGTCCTTGGTGCCCTTGGTTAAAGGCGCAGAGTCTATCATGGGTGTCTCAACGCTTACTCTGGCCGGCATATCCGTGCTCCTGCATGTGGACGTTCCTGCTTGCCCCTTGCCCCCAGTGTGTTACGGCCATGCCTTGCTGCGACGGATAACGCCGCCCCCCATCGTTCATGGCGCATCGCACCGCTAACTACGGCGCCCGAGCGGGGTGCAGCGCCCGCGTGAGGTTGGTCAGCGCTGAGGCTCCTCGCTCAAGCAGGACAAAAATGTGCTGCCTACACGAGGCTGCTCATCACTCAAGGGTTTATGGCTGTGCCAACGTCCCCATTGCCGTTCGGGTTGAGCCAGCTGCATTTGGTAGTTTTCCTCTCGCCTTGAGGTGGCAAGTGGCTAGGATTCAACCAATGAATTCGGCCATTTGCCCAGGTCTGTTGCATCCCGACGCAACGGTAGTGTTACGCTCCCGCTGTAACAGCTTGGACGTAGAGTTTGTTACGTCAGTTCAATCGCCCCAGGTTCCGCTGAATGTAGACAAGTGTGCAGAAAGTTATGTGATGCCGACTGGCGTAGCCGGTTGTGTACCCGGTCAGGTCCAATGTGGTACCGTCCGGTAGGTTTAGGTATGGTCAGCACCTGCGATGCGTACCTGCCGTGTCAACAACAGTCACGCATCTTTTGCCAAATGCGTCCCTAATTGTGTGTACCATGTTTGCTAAGGGTCGGATGGCCCGGCGTCGTTAGTAGGACCAAAGGACAAGTGGGCATTGTGGACATAAATGTGCGTTATTCTTTGTGTGGTTGCGCCCGACGGCCCATGTCGGCCCACTGTTAAGTGTGGTCAGGACATGGCCGATGGCAAGGAATATTAGCAAGGAAGGTGGCCCAACCTTCCCACGCGCTTACTTGATACTCAGCTATGGAGTAGCATCATCACCCTCCCCTTGGGAAGTTAATAGTTCTTCAACCTTGGCCCGTTTAGGTAAAGCCGACCCTGGCATGATTGATAATAATTATAATAATCACGATATTGTGAATTGGCATGCATCCCCTGTCCAGTAGGAAAAGATCTTCCGCATTAATATTAGGTGCTACCTCGGCCCGAGGTCAGACGCCGGGGCTAGGAAGTTACAATGGACTCGGAGGTTCACCTGCAGCGGACAGCCCATGGATGCAATTTTTCCCCGACTAGGTTGTCCGCAGTTCTCAACTTGTCAAATTGTCGCGAGCCCTATCTAACGGACTACCTGCGGACTGCTTGACGCGGTGTCGTCCAGCTACAAGTTCTGTAACTTACCAAACTCGCACGCCGATGCCGCCGCGCCATTTTCTGCTTCTTTTCGTCAATGGCTTGCGTTGGGTTCATCGATGAGCATCGACGCTCATCGACGGTGAAATCCGATGACGGAGAATAAGTTCGCCACAGCACAGCGCAACGCAACGGTTCTTTTCCATGTACAACACAACGTGAGGTGCAAAGTCCGCATCTCTGACCGGAATTCCGTTCAACACGGTCGTACAGTACGACCAATCAACCGCTTCTCTTCCGTCGAATGCGCAATCAATCTAGAAACGTCTCCGCGATTTCAGTACTTTCCGTCACCCTTGACATGTTTTCGGACAATACTACACATATACGCTAATACAAACTCGATTCCAATTATATATCTCGATGGAGGCATGCCTCTTATTTAATTTCAAGGTACCTCTTAATTAATCTTGGCACCCGCCCTCCGACATTGTGATGATTTAACAAAAAGAGCCAATTTTACCCCGACTGCAGCGCCTAAATTTAGACATCATCATGCATTTTATCACCTGCAAAATCACCTTGGTGCGCACTCAACACCGGTTTACCCCGCCATGTCAACTGCAGCCCGGCGTAGACCTGGCAGGTTTGCGTCCTGTCGCCGTACCTGTTTATTATTGTAGTGTACTATGTTATGCGCCAGGACCGTGCCGGCTTTGCTCTGCTGGCTGGCCGCGCACCTGGCCTAGTGATCACGAACGAGCTTGGGGAAGGGGGGCCGACCCGGACCGGCATGATTTACTAGCGGGCCTCATTTATGCTGACGACATCACGCTCATTGAGAAGCCGGAGTCTGCCCAACTTTGGCTGGACTGCCTGGCGCTCGAGGCTCGGGCTGTTGGTCTATCAGCCCCAAAACGGAGGCCCTGGCTCTCGGCCTGGCCGGGCCCCCGCCTCCACTCCTTTTAGACGACACCGCTCGAGGTCAATTACCCTACTTCAGGCCGCTTCAAGTTGCTCGGCAGTTGGCTTCCCGACTGCGAGGACGGCCTGACGACCCGGATAGGCATGGCGTGGGCGCAACTCCATGACCACCGCCGCTGGTGGAGCAACCCCGCCCTACCCCGGATCGTCAAGCGTGACCTCTTTGATCAAGGTCGTCATTCTGACGATCCTAACCTACGGTGCCGAGACGTGGACGCTGACGCAGGAGCTGGAGAAACGAGTCGACGGCACCGTCACCAAGATGCTGCACAAGGCCCTTAACCCCTCAACCGTCCGATTTTCGACTGCGAGTTTTTCTCATGCCTCACGTTCGGCATGGTTTGTGCGCCCTGCATGCAGGGATTTGGCGGGAAGGTGTTGGCGGGAACCAACTACAGTAGACCACCGAAAATACCTATATTCACTTCATCCGTAGGACACTTGTCTGACCGTATTTGACCACCGTATCAGGGTGGAAACTCTGGTCAAAGTCAACAGGGTACCCTGCCAGTGCATGCAGGTTTTCGCGGTTTAAAAAATTGACAAAAAGGTACGAAAACGAAGGATGCGAAAAAAGGGGGGAGCGCTGATGTAGACTGACATGGCGGACGAAATGCAGGCAGATATACGGACTTTTAATAAAGAAGGGCATTTTCATTGCCGTGCCTGTGGAAAAGTTCAGGCTGTAGACTGGGCGATAGAGCAGTATGGGGAAAGACACAGCGAGGTAGGTTTGCCGGGCAAGGTAGTGACAGTGAACAAGTCCGGAGATGGTGCACGGTGAGCACTATTTTCCGGACGACAAGCTCACGTACCCATTCACCCGTGACAAGAGATATATATTCGTGCAGCTCAGATCAGAGTACGAAGCTCTGGTAAATGAATGCCCAGCCAGGAAGGTCCCAACGGTCGCAGGTAGCAGTGACGATGAATGAGCAAGCAGGTCCAGGATAGCGATTCTGACGCCGGCGAGGACGACGACGACAAATCCGAATATATCGAGCTGCCCACACCGACGCAAGCCGGGTAAGCGCGCTGCCGGCAACCCGAAGAAGAACCCAGCCATCAGCCACGCCCCGAAAAAGCGCCGTCAGACCCAGGCGGCGGCCAGCGAGAGCGTTGTCTCGGACGTTTCTGATGACGACTTTGTTTACGTGAACGGCGTGGAGGGTCCGGTGCCGAGCCGTGAGGCTGAGCTTGACGATTCGGCTTTTCCTGACGACACGCCTGCCACTGAGGAGCCATGCAGCCGAGACAGTCTGTCTGGAAATCGGTTTCGGCCTAAGCCAGATGCGCTTCCATTTCCCCGGAGACTCCGGTGCTGTCGCCGCTGACAGGTACCGCCTGCTATCAAAAACTTTCCCCTGCCGCCCAGCTCAAGTTCTCGCCACTGGGGCTATTCTCCCTTTTCTGGTCCCAACGTGATGTCATGGCCAAGACTGTCAAGGAGACCAACGACTATGCTGAGCTCGAGGGGGCGGGCAAGCCAGGCGCGCGTGAGTGGCACCTGGTGACAATGCATGAGCTGGGCAAATTTCTGGGCATCATGGCATCAGCATGGCCCTGGGCAGGTTCCCTTCGAGGGATGACTTCTTTTCCAGTGAGGGGATGGGTGTGGGAAAGCTCGTCTGCTTCCAAGACGTGATGCAGCAGAAGCGGTTCGATCGAGCACATTGCACGCTTCCTCCACTGCCGGCCAGCCGACTGCCCAGCGCCCTGCCCGCGACACTGACCCGAGGGGCGCGCATACTCTGGCAGACGCTGCATGGCTCAAGGAGCTCCTCAACGCCGCGTATATCAAGTAAAGTTGTATGTGAAGCCCGGGGGCCGCATCGCCCTGGACGAGCTCTCCATCCCCACGCGACACAAGATGTCCCCCGTGAAGTGCTTCAACCCCACGAAGCCCGAGCCCTTCCACATCAAGCTCTTTGCTCTGAACGCCAAGACGGGCTACCTCGATCATCAAGGTGGAGACCTACGACAAGGTCAAGGAGGAGGACCACACGTTTAAGGTGGTGTCCGTGCTTGAGCGCCCTGCCATGGTCGCGATGGACCGATTCTACACGAGCAAGCGCGCCATCGACTCAGTCGCTGAGATGGGCCACCGTGTGGTCGGCGCAAACCGCAAGGGGCTGCCCTTCGATGAGGTGGCGAAACGCATGCGCAAGCCCTGAAGAAGGAGGTGGAAAAGGGTGACTACGGGTGGGCGGCTGAAACGACTAAAAAGGTTGTGTATGCAACATTCTCAGTATAAGCATTAGTGTGAAAAGATCTTTATACCTGGGTTAGAGTCTTGACAGATAACTCCACGTCCAGAGCAGCAATGAAGATGGAATTCCAACAGTTGAGGGATTGAGTCCCTACCCTTGTTAGACACAACAGACAAGTTGTTTCCAAGTCAACTATCTGTTAGAGTAATAGATAACTTTGAGCAAGGGCTGATTGCTTTGATGAAACAAGGAAAACCTTGAATTACACCATAGGTTTGGTTCCCACGTAAGCTGCTCCCCACGACATCCACAAACAGGATAAAGGTCATCGTGCATGTGCACAGAGGCAGCTCAATCCTAATCCGTAAGGACCAATCAAATGCAAGGAAGCACTCAAGGTAAGATCCTGTCTTCTTATTTCACAAAAACAACACAAGGCCAGCGCTACAGAATCTCCGTGACCGGGAACAAAATCCACCAGGTACAAAAGTCTTAAAGAGAATCTATAACTAGCTGAACTGGGCCATTCAAAGTACCCCACGTGGATCAGGCCACGACCAATGAGGGTAGAACAATAATTCAGCAAGTCTCAGCAGGCCCAATACTAATAATACTTCGAAGCCTCCTAACTCTTTCTAACTAAATAATTGCCCCAAAGAACTTAAAGTACGATCAACAGCAGGAAAACTTTGGATGTAACATTTGGTTGTTACATATCTCCCCCTCAAGACAAGAACTCCCAGTTCCTGAAAGTCAAGGAGAATAAAACAACACCCGCCACAATAAACAACACAACAAGAAACAGGAAGTCCACCATCTCTTGGGACAAGCAGATGGGTTTTTACATCCCCAACGGGGCCTCCTTTCTCATCATCATCTGATCATGATCAACCTGAATTAACAACTCCCACAGAGTTGTAATCAGCACCAGGTGACCCCAAAACACAGGCAGCAGTGCTTGGATCATACAAATTCAAGGACCACTATTGATCCCTGGAATCTGGAACTTCTGGAAATCTGGACTGGATCTCAGAACTGGCCTCATCCATTCTGGTGCCCCACCTCACTCCACAGCCCAATCTCCAAGCCAACCACTCGGAACCCTTCACAGGGTGAACCAATCCCCTTTCCTCATATCCTTCCCCCTCATCCCAAACAAGGAAAAATGCTCCACCATGGCCACGAGATCTGGCCAGTTCCTGCTGATCTGAATATCCATGCAGGCCTCAGCAGCCTTGCCCAGCTCAGCAGAAAATCGACTGCAAGGAGCAGGAAAGGATAGGGTGACCACAGCCTGACGGAGGGGATCAAAGACCCAACCACTAGCTGTCTTGTGGCGACACAGCCAGTTACTGTATGCCCACCAAAGCTGCAGGAAGGCTTTGACAGGCCCCCAGTTGGCTCCCAATACAGGTACCAACACCCTCAGAGGAGTGACCCTGACCCTCAACTCGTTGGGAAACTTGGGCATCTGCAACCCTACAAATACAGTGGTGTCCTTGTGAGGAAAGCAAGAAGGTACAGAGCAGCTGGAAGACGGAATCATATCAAACTCCCCATTCAGGACAGCCTGCTCAATCAGCTCGGTATACGTCTGTGCATACCCAGCTGGCTTCAGCTCCCCCAAGGCCAGCCTCAGCTCCTCAGGCAAGGCAGCCATCAAATCTTGGCCCTCAACAGGCCTCATGTCAAGAGAAGGCCAGGGATACATGGCAAAGACAGTGTGCATGATGTAGGCCACCAAGGGGGATCCAATCTCACACAAACTAGGAGGTAAACAGTCCAGCACCAGCTCCACCATACTCTCAGGCACCAGTTCTCCTTCCTCAACCACAGTCTGGTCCAGGGCCTGCATGGCCTTGTACAAGGAGTGGCACCAGTCACACTGCTCAGGCACACACTTGCGGTGGTCCACATACTGCTCCACATGCTTGGTTGGAACAGCAGACCTGGGAAGATGTACCACAACCCTGGAAGGTGGGTGTCCTCCACAGAGGAGGTAGCTGGGACAGCAGGGGTAGGGATAGCCTCCTGGACCACAGGTGCATCAGAGACGGCAGGCACAGCAGAGACAGCAGATGGAAGGTGCCAAGCCTTCACATGCTCAGCCATCTGATTGACTAGATCCTCAACATGGTCCAGCCTCGTCATCAGGGCCCCATGACGCTGATCATGGCGTTGCTGGTCGTGCACCATACGTTGAAACAAGTTCAGGAAGTGAGCATCCACAAACCCAGCATCCTCCTGCAGCGGGGTGCCGGTGGCCCGTGGACCAGCATAGTCGTGATGGAGCACATAAGTAGCCCTCAAGTCCTCCCGACGTTGGGCTGCTGACCTAGGGGTCCCCTCAGGGTTGGATTCTGCCGTAACTGGCAACCACAGACACACAGCACCATACAGGAGTGGTCAGTACTCACTGGGAGCTATCATCAAGTTTCGTTTAAGTGGCCAGCCGGAGCGGCTGCTTAGGTTTTAGCGGGCAAGTGTTCGAAGCACGTCATTGGTGAATTACTGGGGAACTTGGGTTTCCCCGCGAAACTCCAACCGCACGTTCAGATTTCCAAATCTCAAGTAAAGTTCGGCGCAACTTTCTGGACGGGGGCAGTTGACGAGCAGCATTCCTCCGGACGAATGAATTGCGTTCCATACTTGCGCAAAATTTTGAAAGGTAGCTTGCGTGCAGCCCTACTAAAATTTGCGCGGACGTTCAGATTTCCAAATCTCAAGTAAATTTCGGCGGAACATTCTGAACGGGGGTAGTTGGCGGGCAGCGTTCCTCCAGACGAATGAAATGCGTTCCATACTAGCGCAAAATTTTGAAAGGTAGCTTGCGTGCAGCCCTACTAAAATTTGCGCGAAGTGTGGGACTGAAAATTCGTAACGGAAACTTTTTGGTAGTTGCCGTCACTTCATTTTGCGCGAGTGTTGGGCTGAAAATTCGTAACGGAAACTTTTTGGTAGTTGGCGTCACTTCCTTTGGTTCGACTGAAAATTTGCTGAAATTCGCTGAATTCGTACCGTAGCCTAATTTTTAGTACCTCGAAGTGACGGAGCACCTAAAAATTTGCCCACAAGTACACTTGGCAGCGCGCTCACTGGGAAAAATTGTACAGCCGCTCCGGCGGGCCACTTGAACGAATTGTAATGGAAGGGGAGTGCACAGCTCAGAGCCCATCCATGACATACCACTCAGGCAAGGTAATCCCATGATGCTGGCAATAGTCTAGTACAGCAGATTGACTGTTGGTGAGATCAGACAACCACAGCCACGTAGCAGTCACCTCTAGCTCTCCCTTCCAGTGTACCTTAAACTGCAGCTGCTTAGTCCTACCCTTCCCTTTCACCCTGTGAGCCAACAACCGCTCCACTTCATAGATCTTCTCCCCCTCAGGATCCAACTCATAAGGCAAGGGGGCAGACAACCTGCCAGGCAATGTGTTACGTCTGTACAGCTTCAGCTGGGCTAGGTGAAAAATATTATTCTTGACCCTCCAATCGGAAGGCACCTGGACCTGGACCACAGTACCATAGTGAAAGGTGGCCAACACTGGGTAAGGACCCAGCCAGAGGGGTTGCAGTTTCCTGCATTGCTCCTTTTCAGGCAGCACCCTGTTAGCTTCCAACAACACCAAGTCCCCAGGAGTCACAAAAGAATGACTGGCCACCGTTTGCTGCCAGGCTTTGGTCAGGTACTTGTCTTGAGCCCTCAACATCTGGGTAGCCACAATGCTGTGAGCCTCCTGGAAGGAAGCCAGCAACTGCTGAACTGAACCTAGACGTTTCTGGAAAGGGCCTTCAGCATCTCTGTCAGGCAGCTCCAAGTCAAAGGGGGTCAGGGGGCACTGGCCATTGCAGATCACGAAGGGTGACATCTGATGGGGAGCCAAAGGAGAGTTGTTGATGCATCTCTGTCAGGCGGCTCCAAGTCAAAGGGGGTCAGGGGGCACTGGCCATTGTAGATCACGAAGGGTGACATCTGATGGGGAGCCAAAGGAGAGTTGTTGATCGCAAACTCAATGAAGGGCAGCTTCTTGTCCCATTCCTTGTTGTCATGGGTACAATAATGCTTCTGGCATTCCCTCACAATCCTGTTTAGCCTCTCCACAGCACCAGCACTGGCACACCTATAGGCCACACCAACGGCCAGCTTAGTGTCCAGGATGTCAAAGAATGACTTCCAAAACCCTGACAACCAGAGGGGGTCCTGATCAGTGATAATCACCCGGGGCATGCCATGCAGCCTGTAGACCTCCTTCATGAACAGATCCACACACTGTGCAGCAGTCAGGTGAGCATTGCAGGGGATAAGATGGCACATCCTGGAAAGTCTGTCCATCACCACCAGAATCCTGTCATTGCCACCATCAGACAGGGGCAGACCACAGATCAAGTCCATAGTCACACTGATCCAAGGACGCAGGGGGATGGGCACAGCCATGGGTCGAAAAGTGGGCGTAGCCTGGTTCCTGACCTTGTTCCTCTGACAAGAGTCACAGGAATCCACATAGGCCTTGACATCCTGATAAAGACCAGGCCACCAAAACCTCTGCTGCACCTCATGAAGCAGCTTGGCATAACCAGGATGACAGGCAGTCACATCATCATTCATGAAAACAATGCAACACAGTGGGGATGGCCATTTCAGGCACATACACCTTTCTAGTCACCACATGATCAGCATCATGAGTATGAACGTACAGAACACCCTCCCAGTATTCTACAGGCCTATTGCCAAAGTTGCCCCTCTGGATAGCTGCAGTAGCCATGTCCTCAGTCTTGGTGAATGCCTTGATGACGTCCAGCAGGGAAATGTTCAAGGGGTTGGGCAACACCAGGTCCTTGTCAGGTCCCAGGGGCTGCATCTGCATCGCCTTTTCCTGCACAGGGCTAACCACCAACTGCTTGGATGAAACAGTAGTTGGTGGTGGTTAAAGGCCAACACCTTGGACCGGCTCACCAACGCAGGGTCCATCACCCACTTCCTGGGCCTACCTCTGCCGCGTCTGACAGGGTCTCCCTCACCTGACTGCGCCGTGGGAGTGGGCTGGCCACCATCAGAACTTCCCCTAAGACTGTCAGACAGTGACTGGACACCCTCCTGGACGCCTGTTAACTCTGGGACAGAGCCCTGGTCGATGAGCATCACGGGACCACCGTTATTCCCTACAGGTGGTGTCAACAGTTGGGAAGCCTTCTGGCTGCTGGCCTGAGCTCTAGTCACAGCCCCACACTCTACCAATGAAATCATAGCAGCACAGATGTCCAAGTCCTCATGAAAATCTCCCATCAAATCCCTCCTTCTGGACAGGGCATCAGGCACCACATTCTGTGTCCCAGGAATGTACCTCACAGAGAAAGGTCCAAACCCCCCCAGAAACTCCATCCACCCAGCCATCCTCTTGCTCATCCGGGTCTGTTCCAGCACATGTACCAAGGGCCTGTGGTCGGTCATCAGGGTAATAGATCATTGCCCTGCCCATCCCTAGCACTGCTAGCAACAGAAAACTGAGCCCCCTTCAGCAGATGTTCCCACTTGTGGCAAGCCACCACCAATCCTAGCAGTTCCTGCTCATGAACAGGGTAGTTACGTTCTGCAGACGTCATACTCCTGGACATGTACTCCACTGGCTGAGGGCCATTGCCATGATCTTGCATCAGCACTGCCCCAATGGCACCCTGAGAAGCATCAGACCTAACCTGATAAGGCAAGTCTGGGTTGGGGCCCACAAGCAGGGGGGCGGTGGTGAGCTTCTGCTTCAACACATCAAAGGCTTGCTGACATGCGGCAGTCCACTCAAAGGGAACATCCTTCTTGAGCAAGGCTAAAAGAGGACCAGAGATGGCAGCCATGTCAGGAATGAACCGTCAGTACCAGCCCACCATGCCCAGAAAAGACTTGATGTCCTGAACTGACTTCAACACAGGCCACTCCAAAATAGCAGAGACCTTGCTGGCCTCAGGAGTCATACCTGCAGAGCTCAGCTGGTAACCCAGAAACTTTACCTCTTGGCCCCACTCCACCTTGGATCTCTTCGCAGACAAGTGGTACTGCTGGATCACCTTCTTGAGGACCTCCTCCACGTTCTCCAGATGCTCCTTGAAGGTACGGGAGTGCACCAGAATGTCATCCAGGTAGACAACCACACAAGTCCTGAAGACCACCCTGGCAGTGCATGTCACACAAGTGGGCAATGTCCTTGAACTTGGGGTTGCGTAGGTCAGGTGAGATCTGAGGCAGGGCATTACCAGTGAGGTGACCCAAGAGGGCATTGACAAACATCTGCATGGTGGCTGGGCTGTTAGAGGCACCCATAGGCATCACCGTCCACTGGAACTGTCCCCACGGAGTGGAGAAGGCCGTCTTGGGGATGTCTTCAGTGGCCACCCTGATCTGCCAGAAAGCATGCCTGAGGTCAAACTTGGTGAAGAAAGCAGCTCCCGCAGTCCTCTCCAGCAGCTCATCCATCCTGGGTAGAGGGTACTTGGACTTGACCGTCACCTTGTTCAGTCCCCTCAGGTCAATGCACAGCCTCCAACCACCATCATGCTTTGGCACAAGCAGACACCCAGAACTGAAAGGACTGTTAGCTGGGAGGATCAGACCAGCCTCCAACAAGCCAGTAAGTATGGTCTTCAGCTCAGCCATCTCAGCAGGGCCCATCCTGTACATGGGCACAAAGGGAGGACGAGCACCTTCTACCAACTTGATGACATGTGTGATGGGTCCCTCAGGAGGGTACTGGGGATCTTGTCCTCAAAGATGGCACCATACTTGTCCAGCAAAGCGTCATGCAGCTGTTGTTGCTCAGGGGTGACAGTAGAACTGACAGCATTGACAGAATGGCCACCAGCACGCTCAGGCTCATTGGGCACCATCCTCTGTGCATGCTTTCAGGTTCACTTTGTTTGAGAAGGCACCAGAACTTGTTTATTGCAAAATTATATGCTTAAGCCGCTTGCAGGCCTTGGTAGACCGAGAGACTGGCAAATTGTGCGCAAGTCCCAGGCGGCTGCCACCATATAACACCCCCAAAGACAACAAACAAACAAACAAACAAAAGAGGGTGGGTGGGTGGGGAAAACTGATAAAGCATGCGCCGCCATGTCTTCCTCAATAAATTGGCTGCATTGCATGCGCACGGTGACGAATGCAAGTCCGGTACAGTACTGGCGCGGCGCCCAGGTGCCACTGACCAGTTGTACTACAAAGAACCCACTTGTACTGATTCTTTCGACATTGTACTACGTTTAGTCATTGTCTACTTCAACCCAGGTGGTCATACCACCTCCTAGGCAGGTTGTGCTACACCTGAACGAATCTTTACTAGCCTGAGCTAGTTTGAACTAGTTTGAAGTAGATTGTACTACCCTGTAGTACCAATGAAGTACTTTGAACTACATCCAAGTACTTGGAAACAGTCCAGAGGTCATTTGCAGGGACTTTCACCCTTTCCAGGAGCATTTCTCGCAGATCAGCCATGAGGCAGCGGCACCGACTCGCACTCCGCTCCCCTTAGTCGCAAATCAGGGAATCCAGATCGTAAGATCAACCAGCCCCATGGGTACCCGGGCACACCGACAGGCGTGGAAAGAACGCAGGGCCCAGCGTACGCCTACCCAGGGCAGATGGGTGCAGCCTGGCCTCAGCCCTACTCACCAGCGGGTACCGCGTACGGTATCTGGGTGCCAGCGGCTGGAACCCCGTACCACATGGCGTTCGCAGCAGCCCAAGGTGGGCAGAGGAAACGGGAGAGCAAGCGGTCCAAGTGCTGCGAGTGCAGGCATTGGCACTGCCGGTGCACGTCCAGCGACAGCACGAGCAGCGACTCGGAGGGGAGCGGGCGAGGGCGCGCGGGTGGCCGGGGCACAGGTGGGAGGTTGACCGACCTGCCAGTTACCCGCGGGGTCAACCTGCTCGAGTACCTGCCGGCGGGGCGGGCGCTCAGCGTGGTGTGGGACGTGGAAGACCACAAGTACCACCAGCGCACGGCCCCCAAGCACATGGAGACCGCCATACAGGGCCACAACGGCAACATGGTGGCCTGGCTGAACGTGCAAAGGGCCCCCGTGCTGCGCCAGTAGAAGGAGGGGACGGGACTTGGGTGGGCATCCAAGGAGAGGATGGAGCTGGCCCAGAACCTGTGCCACGTCTGGGATACGCTCAACAAGGAGCTCAGTCCCAAGGTGTGCAGCGAGCTGGCGGGCGTGGAGTACCTGGCGCTCTGCGTGGAGGCTCTCTTGCTGGTGGAGACCAGCGGGTCTTGGAACGCGTCCGGGTACATGCTGCCCTACCGGCCGGCAGGGGGTGTCCGCACGCGGGCGGCCCGACGAGCGCTGCGGGCACACAAGAAGGAGCGCGATGCGTTGGCGTCGGCGCGAGGAAAGGAGGACAAGGCGGAGGGAGGAGTGGCGGGCTCTTCCCAGAAGAAGTGAGAGGGCGAGGTGTATTCCCCCTCCCAGAGGTGGCCATCAAGCCCCTCGACCGCGCGCGCCTACGGTCCCGACGTAGGTATCAGCGGGCCATGCGGCGGCGGGCCCTGCTCCTGCGCAGCGCGCGAATCGTGGATGGCCTCAACTGGTTGTGGATGTAACATCCTAGCCCCGGCGTCTAACCTCGGGCCGAGGTAGCACCTAATTCAAATGCGAAAGATCTTTTCCTACTGGACAGGGGATGCAATGCCAATTTACAATATCGTCATTAATACAAATTATCAATCATGCCAGGGTCGGCTTACCTAAATGGGACAAGGTTGAAAAACTAATCACTCCCCAAGGGGAGGGTAGTGACGCTACTCCATAGCTGAGTATCAAGCGCGTCCGAAGGTTGGGCCACCTTCCTTGCTAATATTCCTTGCCACCGGCTCTGTCCTGACCACACTTCAACAGTGGGCCGACATGGGCCGTCGGGCGCAACCACACAAATAATACTAAGTACGTGGCTCACACATTTATGTCCACAATTCCCACTTGTCTTTTGGTCCTACTAAAAGGCGCCAGGCCATCCGGCCCTTAGCAAACATGGTACACACAATTAGGGACGCATTCGGCACAATTAAGGGTGCATGCTGGCTGTTGTTGCCACGGTAGGTACTACACAGCGCAGGTGCTGACGATATACCTAAACCTGCCGGACGGTACCACATTGGTTCCGACCGGGTACATGCATAACCGGCTGCACCAAGTCGGTATCATGTATAACTTTCTGCACACTTGTCCAAATTCAGCGGAACCTGGGGCGATTGAACGGACGTAATAAACTCTACGTCCAAGCAGTTACGGCGGGAGCGTAACACTACTGTTGCGTTGGGATGCAACACTCCTCCCCCTCCTCCATGAGGTGGGAGCCGAAGGGAGGAACCATGAACAATCCTATATCATGCAAGGGCTTTCAGACTTCAACCACGGGTACGGCCTTACAGGGATCAGCAGTCGCCAGAATAAACAGTTCGTGTGACTTGTTCGCCAGGGCGGGGGCCTGCCTGACTGGAACCTGTTTCAAACGGCGGGGACTCTCCTGATACTGATGGTATCAGGCCTCCATTGGTCAAGGCGTGGGGCGCACCACCTTACCGACTGGCTGCTTCTCCTTTGCAAGGTCATTCCCATGGCCTCTATCATCCCACTCATGCATGGGTCCTATCTACCGGGACCCTTACACGAGTAAAAAAAAAGAACGGGTCCAGGTTGGCGTAAGGCCGGCTACCTACTCCGGGTCCTTAAAGTGGCAGCTCACACTCGACTCGAGTAGCCTAATAACGTGCACTCAACAAGTGAGGCACCACTTGAAGCTGGGAGATACAAATATGCTCAACAACATGAGGAATGCTTTACAGCACGACCTCAGAGAAGCAACTGGGTCTTATCTCGATAAACAGGGACATGTGCAGCATGGCGTGACATGCTTAAAGTCGCCGGCGACGCCGATCGATACCACGTGGGCGGCGCAACGCAGACGTGGTTGGAAAGACCACGGTCGCACGAAGATATGCCGCATGCAACCGACATAAAAGTGTCGCCATACTAGACATCAGGATTCGATCACACCTTGGTAACGTTCTCGGCATAGGGGCCCAAGAGAAAGGGCCATGGCGGCCGGACACTTCATACCTGAACGGCGTGATGACCATATGGGCGCCTCAGTGCGCCAATGCACGACGACTAGGCTTCGCGAGGGCTACCCCTCGTTCGTGCGCGTGCTTTGAGCGTCGTTAGCGTCGTTCGTGGCGGGACGCGGCAGGGCGTGGCAGGACGTGGCAGGACGTGTCGGGTCGTGTCAGGTCGTGGCAGGTCGGGTGTCGGCAGAGGCTGGAGAGGTTGGATGTTCTTCTCGCCCCCGTTTTTGAGAAGTCTATCCACGATCTTGGTCGAGAGAGGGTTCTCGTCGCGTGCCGTTTTTTTTGTCGACGAGAAGGCTATCCACGACCGATGGTCGAGAATGTCGGGAGGGGGCGTCTTAAATTTGTTCGATGGTCGGGCGGGGTTTAAGAGGGGGGGAGTTTGGATAGTCTTCTTTTGGTAGTCTTCTTTTTGGGTATGAAAGGGAAGTATTTTATGGCATAAGGAAATTTTTCAGGGGGGGTATAGGGTATAGGGTGTAGGGTATAGGTGGAGTAATAGTTTGGCGGGGGGGTAAAAAGAAGTCTATCCAAGAGAAGGCTATCCACGACCAACGGGCGAGAGTGGCTGGAGAGGTCGTCTTAAATTCGTTCGGTGGTCGAGCGGGGTTTGAGAGGGGGTGAGTTTGGATAGTCTTCTCTTTTTTTTCCTGGTGACGGATGGACGGGCCGGTGTTGGCGGTGGTTTTGTTGGATAGTCTTCTCTTTTTTGGTCGGTAGAAGGCTATCCAAGCGGGGCCGTGTTGAGAGCGTTCGAGCGGTGCTGTGCGCGCGCGTTTTAAAATTATGTGCGCTTTTTTGTATACGTGTTTCGCGCGATGGTATCGTCCGATCGTTGCGGTGCGTTGACGGGCAAGGGCGGCCGGTGCGGGTGGCAGACGTGGGGCGGCAGGAGCGCGTGCCCGCACCACGGGGGGGGAGGAGGGGAGGGGCGGGGCGCGCCTGGGCGCGGGGGCGGGCGCACGGGGTCAGGGCGACGGGAGGGTGGAGGCTCCTTGGCAGGTGGGGGGCGGTGGAGGACCCGGTGGCAGCCGCCCAAGCTGAACGTGACGCGCGCGTGCAGGCTGCTGCTGCTGAACTCTCCGCGACTGCGCTGGCCCGGGCCCGGGCCAGGGCAGCTGCAGCTGCACCCCCTAGGCGCGGGCTGTTGGAGAGGGTTACAGGGGGTCGCTGGGGGCGCGCCAGGGCTGCCGAGGATGCCGAGAAAGCCGAGGAAGCTGCTCGTGCCGCTTTGGAGGAAGCTGCTGCCCCTGCTGCCGACTCAGGCGACGGATGGGACGTCGACGAGGATGAATATTTCGAAGCGGAAGGCATGCCCGCCATTTACGAAAACAGCGAGGATGACGACGATTACGAGGACAGGTTCACCAAGAGAGCGGGGTACGTGCCTATGTACGTGCCGATGTACACCGGCGCCCGCGTGCTGCCTAAGCGGGGCGGACACACAACGGGGGCGCGCAGGGTGAGGGGGCGATCGCGCACGAGGAGGTGAAAATATATATTCATTAAAAAAATAAATAATAGCACGTTTATCACCTAGTCGCGCCCCTAGGGTGCGCTGTACATAAAACGCGGTGAGGGACAGTGCTCAATTAGCTGCCTGTCACGCTTCAAACAACTGCTGAGTGAGAGAAAGGCGCTATCGACCGCTCAGGACCTGAGACCGATCCTGCGCCTGGGCTGCGGGACGTTGTCCACGCACACCACCTCCGTCTCGGGAGAGGCGTCCGCACCCTTGCGCTTCCTCGCGCCGCCCTCCAGGGCAGCGAGCTCCCCCGTGGCCTTCTCGACGACGATGCACTTGGCGTTGTGGGCGCGGAAGATGGTGATCTCGCCCACGGACCGCACGCTGGCCACGTGGGCTATGGCGGTCAGGTGGGGGTTGAAGACGAAGTAGGGGAACTGCAGCCTGGCCACGTGCTCCTTGCGGCGGTCCTCGTGGAGGCACAGGGGGCAGTCGATGTCGTCGGGGCTCTCCTGCTCGACCAGCACGGTCATCATGCAGCCGTCGCAGACGCCGCCCATGTGGAAGTGCGGGGCCGTGTCCATGTCCACCTTGGGAGAGTACACGTTCTCCAGTCTCTGGTCGCACAGGATGCACACCTCGATGCTGTCCATGCCCTCGTCCCCGTGCGCCTCGTGCTCCGCCTGCCAGATGGCCTCCTCGAACTTCCTGTCGCCCCTGCCGCACGGAGGGATGATGCGGACCTCCTTGGCGGTGTACTTCTTAACCGCCTTCTTGGCCAGCGCCTCGATGTCCAGCCTCTTCTTGAGGGTGTACTTGCGGACGGCCTCGTGGCACTGGTCGCAGACGTCCGCCTGCCTGACCATGGGGCCGCAGGTGTAGGCGGATATGAACCTGAGCTCGTTGCAACTCTCGCACCTGATGGTGGGGGGTGAGGATCCTTTCCAGGGTTCTGCTTCTTCCAGTCCTCCGCGAACTGCACGTTCGTCACGTTCTTGAAAAGCTTTTCCCCGGTCTCCGGGTTGTAGATGTAGTGAGCCTCCGGCAAACCCAGACAGGCGCCATGGAAATGTTCGGCGGGCATGATTTCTGATGCGAAAATGTACTGTAAATGTCACCTTTATGGAGCCTCGGGCTTTAGAATGGGCACTCGGGCGAAAAAGGAATGGCTTCCGGGGACTAGGAATGATGGGTGGTGGACTGGGATTTCGGATGGCTGGGCGCTGGTGGTTTGGTGTGTCTGGGGAGGGTTGGCAACACACTTATGATGGCACTTGGCCAGTGGATCTGTGATCTGTAGAGATCTTGGATCCGCCACATCATATGCCACATCAGAGATCTCGGATCTGCCACATCAGAGATCTGCCACATCAGAGATCTCGGATCTGCCACATCAGAGATCTGGCACATCAGAGATCTCGGATCTGCCACTGCCACATCAGAGATCTCGGATCTGCCACATCAGAGATCTGCCACATCAGAGATCTCGGATCTGCCCCGTCACTTGCCACGTCACAGATCTCTGGTATGCCACGTCACAGATCTTGGATGCCCCATGCACACAGGCCTGGCCATATGGTGGACAAAGAGACCAGCAACTGTGAGAGAGCCATTTCGCCCGCAATCCGCCCGAAGTCGGCGATGGAGAACACAAGCAGTTCTGATGGTGGGGGCAGCTCTGATGGCAGCGATTCTGACAAGGAAAACATGCCACCGTCGCAATGTGTTAAGGTGCTAGACCCCTCACATGAAGTGGGAAATCGAGTTGTTCGATTGAACGAAGGGCCTCTCCCATCCAGGGTTTTTGTCCCAAGGGAGTTTGTGACCACTGTTCACTCCCAATTCGCGGACATGAGAGACAAGATCGAGGGGGTGATCACAAAGCACAAGAAGGAAAGGGATGCCACCCGAAAGAGACACGAAAGGGCGAGGAACAAGCTTGCCAGCCAGGTCAATGACCTGAAGAGGGTCGTTTCGGAGAGGGACGACGCCTTGAAATTGATGGAGCTGGCCCTTACCAACCACAAGGCCAGCATCGACAATCTCAGGACCCAGCTGGCCGCCGCCAAGACGGATTTGGCAAACGCGAAGATAGCATCCAAGGGTTGAGAAACCAAATCCTACATTGGTAAACAATAAATAAACTTTGGTTTACTGTAACGTCGATAAAGCATGTCCACATCTAGCATAGAGAACGTTGCTCCCGTACAGGAGGGCCTGGGCGATTTGAAAAGGACGGAGCATCTGGACCCCACCGCCCCCGTTGTGTTTGCCCCCCCATTGGTGTCCAGGCCGGAGCTGGTCGTCCCGGTCGTGTTTGCCGTTGTCGTGATCGCCCTTTTGGTGGCGACCATGAGCCACTGACGCACCTCAGTGCCTGCGCGCGCGCCATCTGTTGATTCGCCTCTGACCGGCGTTGTGGCCCGGCGCAGGTGCAGGCGCAGGTGCAGGCGCGGGCGGCGGGGGTGGAGGAGGGGGTGGAGGAGCCGCGTTGATGGCGGCGGCGACGACCTGCACGGGGACCCCTGCGGCGCGCGCTGTAGACAGGAGGTCGTTGGACGCGGCCACAAGATTCGCTCGGTTCCGTTGTCGGATAGCCGTCGCCCGCAGAGGGCCTATGCCGGCACCGAGCGGCTGGCGCACGACGCGCAGGGCATCCTGGAACCTGGCCAGTCGCGCGGAATACTCGACGTCGCGTGCTTCCGGGGGGATAACGGGAAGGACTTTCTTCGCCCGGTTGCCGTGCCCGCAGCAGGCGGAGGGCCCTGTGTAGGTGGGTGGTGGAGGTGCGCGCGGCGGCGGGGGCGGCGGGGGCGGCGGGGACGGTGGTTCAAGGGGGGCTAATATCGTATCTCCGAGGGCGGACACGTCGTTATATAGCTCTGTGTAATCTATGTCGTCGCTATCCATCCAGGTGTCTTGGAGGTTGTCCCTGGTGCCCCTTAACCTGTCAATGTCACGTCTGCGGTGCAGTCGGACCTTCCAATCAGGGGCAGGTGTACCATCACGACTAAGAACCGGCCTCCTCGACTGCTCGACGGCATCTGTGTAAGCGTTCAAGTCCAGGTCGTACTCAAAGTCTCGAAAGCGGGCCGGTGTGCCTTTCGGTTCTTGTTTCGCTCTCATGCCGTGAGATCTAGCGCCCCTGTGAGATCGAGACCTGGCACGCCCGATTCGCCTCTGTGCGGCGGTGTGTCCTGTAGGGGGTGCTGGTGGCGGGCGACTTACATCCCACATGTCGTTGGCAACGACACCGGGACCAATACCGGCAGCGACGGCGGTAGCTATGAGGTTGTCTTCGGCGTCTTCTGTGCGCTCTTCGTTCCGCCGGCGGGTATTTCGTTGACGCGCAGGTCCACCAGTGACCGGGCGCCTCGACTCGTTAACGACATCTGCGTAATGGTTCAAGTCCATGCCGTACTCGATGTCCCCGAAGCGGGGTGGTACAAAACCGTTGGGGTTTTTCACAGCCCGCGTGCCGTGATAGACAAGGCCCCTGTTTCTGGTCGCGTGTTGGGTGCACTTGTGTGCCCGGCCGCCCCCCGCCGTCTGCACCTCGTCCCACTTTTTGTAATGACCGTGCATTGGTATGAACCCATTAAGATTAGTACATTAACGTTATATAATTTATTAAGACGCTTTTATCCTCTTGTCCCTGTTCCACGCCTGGTTCTCAAGCATTAGTCGTTTGTTGTTTGCCGCAAACTCGGGGCCGCGGTACTCGCGAGCCTCCTTGTAGTGACCCAGCTTTTCTAGCCCAGGTGCCAGCATATCCACTATGGAGAGGGCCGACTTCTCGGGGTCGCCCCCCTTAGACACCATGGCCTTGTGCTGCTCGTGGAAGAATATCGACAGACCGCACATCCCGTCCGTGAAGGTGTCGCGAGTGGCCTGGCTCTTCTTCGTGAGCCCCTGGTCCTTGCGGTAGTCTGCCGTTTGATCGTAGCCCGTCGCCAGCTTGTTGGAACTGTTGTTGACGGCGGCGTACACTCGAGCGGGCACCGGCTTGGCGCTGCTCTCCTTGATGGCGCGCATGTCCAGCTTTGTCTTCTCGCAGCTCTTGATGCGAGGGGCCTCCAGCACTTGCTGGCGAGGGAGAGGCACGAACTCCTCGCCGGTCCTGTCGCGGTACCGGTCGTGCAGGTCCTGGATGAGCGCCGGGTCGGCGTCGAGGTACCTCTCCAACAGCACGGCCATAGAGTGGCGGAAGGCGGCGGCCTTCTTGCATGGCAGTATCTGAATTATCCTGATGGCACCTCGTCGGTCCGTGACTGGGGTCTCTCGCTGACCGGCACCGGGAAACTTGAAGTTGTCCAAATGCTGGACAACCTCATCCTCCTTCCAATCCTTTGCCAAATCGCCGAATACCTGCCTGGGGTTCTTCATGCCCGTTGACGAGATGAGGTCAAACACGGATATCTTGCCATCTGGCGTCACTCTGATCTTGCCAGCAAAGGGGTCCTCCCCCGGCACGCCGCGCGAAGGCTGCAGATACCTCACAAGTGTTTGGGACGCCATGGCCGTTTACTTGTGTCGGAGAAATGTTATCCGCTGAGATAAGCGCGCCATGCTACCAGGTAATCACTGCAAATGATCCATCCGGCTTAGTAAACATATATTTGCGAAATATAAAAACACACGCGTGTATTATAACATGGCGGCAAAGAAAACGCGCACCCCCCGACGCGCTCGTACGGTGCACCGCGCACACCGCTCCCGAGCCGCTGCGGTGCTGACGCCGGCCATGGAGCATAATTACCGCGCCGCATCGGGGATGCTGTCGTATCGTTTCGGCGGGGCGTTGGAGGCATTGTCGAAGGCGAAGGTGTCGGCGAAGGGCGATGTCCCCCCTGATCAGTACAGGAGAGATCTCCGGGAGGCCAATGCGGTGGAGCGGAACCTGCGGCGGTCGTGGCTCGTGTCTATGGATAAACTGCGCCGACTGAGAGAACAAGGCGCGGGCATCCTTTATAGAGGGCCGGACGCCATCGTCGATTGGGTCATGAGAGCCGCCAAGACCGTTGTCATGCCTGGTAGGCGGGGACTCGCGGGTAAGCGTAAACGTTTTTGATTAAAAAATATCGGTTAGTTGTATACGCAATACGGATGCCTGTCGGGAGCAAAGCTGACGTCATGAATGGCAGGGCGACCAGGACGAGCGGAGGGCTTACGAGCGGCGACCTGGTGCGGAGGAAGGACGGCCGGGTCGTTTCGAAGGCCAAGAGCGAGATAGGGGCGCAGAACCCGTGGGCCAAGTTCGTGAAGAAGGTGCACGCGGAGACCGGTGGCTCGCTGAGTGACGCGATGGTGGAGGCTAAGAGACAGTTGGACGGTTTGATGAGGGAGCGCGGCCTCGCGAACACCGCCGAGAACCGCCGCGAGGTCCTGTCCGGCCTCTCGCGTTAACCCGGCTCTTTCCCCGTCGCGGCTGTCCGGCCTCGGTCACAAAAAAAAAACGGAGGTAGGTTCTATATCACTCGCGATGGGTATGTTTATGTACGATTTTAAGAACCTCTTCAAGGTCGGCCTGCTGATCGGTTTGGCGCACGTGATCGCCACCTGGGTGCGGGTTAAGCGGGAGAAGTTTCGCCTGAAGGCAAACATCCGGTCGACCGTGTCCATCTCGTGGATTCTGGGTCTCAGCGGGCTCGCCTACGTGCTGTACAGGAACTTCCGCGACAAGGCCTACGCCTACGACACGCTGCCGTGGAAGATCTGGAAGGGTTTCTGGACATCCGGGGGTGCCAGTTTGTCCTATTCCATGCTCATGACGGGCGGGTCGGCTCACTTCTCTAGCCGACCGGTTGCCGAGGTGGTGGAGGCGACGGTGTCGGAGGCGACGGCCCCGACCACGGCCGCGTAACTTTGAGACCGGAGCGGGTGGCGCCTAGATCTCCGCCCCCTCGACCTGGGTCTGGGCCGCGGTCTCGGCCTCGGCACGGGCACAGGGATGGGGATGGGGATGGGGATGGGGGGGGACGGGGATGGGGACGAAACGGGCGGCTGTCATCGTTAGAGACAGTCGTCATTTATGTCACGCCCGAGGCGCACAGACTCGCTCCATGACTTGTGGGATGGCAGATTCTTGTTCTCCCCGTTGTAAGTTCCTATGAGCTCGTAGACGGTGAAGTCCTTGCAATAGTCGTGAATGAGGCGACGGTACGCGGGAGGGAACGAGTACGGCCCTATCTGCAGTTGGTCGAGGGGCGGAACGGACTTGTAGAACTCGGGATCCTTGTACGGCCTTTCCAGGTGAGCCCGTATCACGCGCACTTCAGGGCGGCGGATGTCGATGTATGAATCCCAACGCCTCCAAGTAAGGGGACTCGCGCCACTGGCGCACTTCGGTCCGCGGTAGAACTCGACGCTGAATGGCACCTTTTGTGGAAAAGCATGTCAATTATGCGGTTCATGTGACAGTCTTCCAACGTTTCGTCATACGCATTGAAAACGAGGCAGTAGCGCCCCAACTTGTCTATGAACCCTTGCGTCCCCTTTTCAAAATCGTTGTGAAGAGAGCCGCTCAGGTTGAGCCAGAACCCCTCCGCCGTGCCCGCTTCGGTCTCTGAAGGCATGAGGCGCTCTAGGGACACGACTGGATACGACATGCTCAAGTGAATGATTATATATTTTATTATTATAACCGAGGCGCGCGGGTGCTGGGTTAGCCTATTGACGCATTATAGATTCGACCGCGCGGTATATTCGAGCCACTTGCCGCCGGGCGTGATCAGGCGGTCGCCAATAAATACCAGGAGTCTACTATAGAATAGTACACTTCCGACTATAAATACCGGGACTGGCGACCGAGCGGCGGCCTCTCACCACACGGGCGGTGTGGGTACATCCGCGCGCGGATTGTCTGGACGTACCAGTAGGAATGAAGACGTTTCGCGTGGCCGCGGGCGTCAAGGACGTCCGTCTCAGCGTCCGGGCAGCGTCCGCCATCCCCACCAACTACTACGGCAAAACCAAGCGCGATACGCTGAGGAGGATAGCGCTCATGCAGGGGCTGCGTCCGTTCCGGGACGCCACACGCCGGGAGTTGGAGTGCGCGGTGTATTGCAACCAGCAGGCCATCCGCATCCAGCGGTGGGTGAGGCGGACGGTGCTGCCCTACGCCCGCGCCAAGAGGACGATCGCCGCCCACCTGTCAATGAGGGTGTCCAACAAAGAGGACCCCATCACGATGGAGGATTTGCCGTCAAAGGAGAGGGTGTTCAAGTTCGTGCGCCCCACGCGGCAGGTAGTGGGGTTCGACGCGGTGCGGCTGGCGGAGTACATCATCGCGTCCGGGCGGTTCGAGGACCCGCAGACCCGGTTCCCGTTCTCGCCGGGGGACCTGTGGAGGCTGGACAGGCAGGTGCGGAGGCTGGGGTTCCAGCGCCACTCCACGCTGTACATCTACCATCACCCGGAAGTGGTGAAGGCCATGCGCGACCACGAGTCGCTGCTGGTGGGACTGGACAGGATCTCCACGGACCTGGTCGCGAGCATGGTGGACATCGCGGGAGGGGAGGCGGCCGACGCGGAGACGCTCTCCATCGTGGCGACGGATTACGTCCCGCAGTGGAGGACGTACGTTCGCCAGTTGCGCGTGCTGGACGTCCACGCCGGCACCACCACCGCGGACACCTGCATCCGGATGGTGCGGGCCGAGTCCGGCAGCGACAAGTCCCCCGACCCGGCGCGGAAACAGCGGCTCGCGTGGTTGGAGGCGTTCATGACGTACTACATGCTGATCGACAACGGCGTGCCCCCTGGGTTCGCCCCCGCGCACCCCGGCGAAATGATGGCGGTGGATTGAATGTTGTATTAGCACAACAGTATGCACAAGGAGGTGTAATCAACACTTCAAATTCGTCAAAAAGGCGCGCTCACACCACGACAAATTTGTCTGATAACAGTATCCAAGCCGACCCACCTCGCATTCAGAGCTGCGAGATGAGCAAGGCGGATATGCGTGCTATCAAGGAAAGCAGTGTCAAAACGGTTCCCTCTACTAAAGTGTACGCTGTGGTTAACAACATTGCAAACAGGTTGGTCACAGGGTACAAGCAGACAGCTGACTACAGAGGGGACCAGGGACTTACTAAGAAAAGCCAGGCCACACACATTTGATGACGGCATGTGCTCCTTGTCAAGTTTATTCCATTTTAGACACAGCAAGATGGTGAAGATCCAGAGAAAGCAGCCATAAATTTGATGGACGCGTTCACTCTGGCTCTTGAGAAGACTGGTCACTATGAGGAGGCTCGCAAGTACCGCGGCCCCGAGTTTGCAGCGAACAACAAGCGCCTGATGCTAGAGAACCAGGCATGGAACAGAGAGAAGAGGATAAAAGCATGCGCTTGATAATTTGACAAAACAATCTTGGTAAGAGTTGGCGTGGCGATGACTGATGTGTCTTCAGAAGAGGAGTTGGCTGATCAGTGTGTTGAGCCACCAAATAAAAACAAGTACATTGAGAGGCTCACATCATCCCTGGGACAGAATTTCAAAGCGATGTACGTGTACGCAGGAGGGAGGAGCATGACAGGGGAGGATGACGTGTACGCGGGAGAGGACCATGACAGACATGAGCGCTACTTTCACTTGCGTTACGGAAAACACGCTTCTTTCCCAGAATTCGCTACCCCCAATGAATGCGCGTGTGGTCATTACATTGTAAACCAATGCTTTATTGAACACATGACCACTAAAGAGCTCAGGCTGGTTGGCAACTGTTGCATAAGATGGTTCGAAAAGAAAACCAGAACCTGCGCTCTATGTGGAAATACACATAAGAACAGAAACGACAACTACTGTCGCGATTGTCGCGACTCACCAGGTTACACGCTCTTTTGGTGGGGGAAGCACAAGGGAAAACGCTTTCACCAGGTCTACGACAATGATAAGAGTTACTGCCAATGGCTGGTAGACAGGCATAGTAAGGGGGAGAAGCTGTCCAAGGTGTTCACATCATTTGTAGGCTTTGTCATATCAATACAAAATGACGCACATTGAACATTTCTCCAAAAGGAAAGCGGAAGACATCCTGGCGTTGATGTTGAGGTTATTGAGGTATGAGTGTATGCTGTGCGCCTCCACGCGAGTACAAATCAGGACGCATAGTAGCAGATGTCGACAAAACTCTTGCCCGTGGACATAGAGGACGCGGACGACGGCGCGGGCGGCGGCGTGAGCGCCCCGGCGGTGCGAGGAGGCGCGATGGACAACGTGGACATAGTGGACGACGACGGCGGCGAGTGGCCCGGCCCCGTCGGCGCGGTGCCGCTGCACTCTAAAAAGAGCAAGCACAAGGACAAGAAGGGGGGGGGGAGGAATAAATCGAGCAAGGAGGACATGTTCGACATGCTGGCCAACCCGAAGAAGACCAAGTCGATGTTCTCGGCTCCCCCGCCGGCTCATCAGCCGATGGAGAAGGGGTTCCAATTCGACCAGTACGGCGACTACGACGGGTACGGCGACGACGAGGGGTACGAGGACGATCTGCATTACGGCGAGGACGTGATCGACGACGAGGCCATGATGCCCAGAAAGAGTCCGCAGGAGGTCCACGCGGAGAAGCTGGACCTCCTGCACAAGCTGCACAGGTACAAGGACAAGGGGTTCGCCGTTCCCAATTTCGACATGCGCGCGGACATCGACGAGATGCGGTTCGAGTGTGACAAGGTGGCGCGCTCGATCGAGACCAAGAACGCCATCAACACGATGCGGCAGATGCTGGTGGCCACCACGTCCGCGATGCAGTTCTTCAACAACCGGTACGACCCGATAGGCCTCAAGCTGGACGGGTGGTCGGAGAGCATACTGGCGAACGTCACGGATTACGACGGGGTGTTCGAGCGGCTGTACGACAAGCACCGGCACCGCGTGTCGATGCCGCCGGAGATGGAGCTGATGCTGATGCTGGGCGGGTCGGCGATGATGTTCCATATGTCCGCTTCGTTCGCCAGTTCTGGGCTGCCCTCCATGACCGAGATCGCCAAGACGGACCCCGAGCTGATGAAGAGCATCGTGAAGATGATGATACAGAAGCAGGAGGCCGCCGGGGGGGGCAGCAGGCTCCTCCGCCTCCTCCGCGTGAGAGCGACGACGGCGCGGGGGGCGGAGGGGGGAGTGGCGGGTACGTGATGCGCGGGCCCATGCTGTACAGGCCGGACGTGGCCCCCCCGTGAACATGGACAGGGTGGTGCAGGAGGCCATGCCGCCCAGCCCGCAGAGGGACAGTGTGGTGCAGATCATCGACGACGGGGGCGAGAGCGCGTACGACGACGCGTCCGTGGCGGGGGACGACGTCCGCACGGTGCAGGTGGACGCGGGAAAGAAGAAGCCGAGGAAGCGGGGCGGGGGGGCAAGAAGGCCGCCGCCAGCGACCCCACGAAGGTGGTGTTGGACCTGTGATGCGCCTAGAGCCAGTGGATTATCAGTCGGTGCTATGAAAGCGTGTACACCATGGACATCGACGCATTAATCGACACACTGCCAGTGTACGAGTTGGGAGAGGGGACCCTCAACCAGGCCCTCGAGGTCCTCGTGACGCCCCCGCGTGAAGAAGTCGGCGAGGGCTGGACCCAGTGTGTCGCGTATGAACCGTCCACCAAGTACATTGTCAACCACATCCCGGTCCTCGAGGTAGACGGCCAGACTGGCGACTCGATATTCAAACTCGACCGCTTGCCGACGTGCGATGTGATCAGAGACATCACGAGCGACGTCCGGGTCAAAGTAGTCGTTGGCGAGGATGAGTTCGACCCCGAGTCCCTCACTGTCGTCCCCTTTCTATCCATGTACACGTACACGGGGCTCAAGTTCTACCTAGACGGACGAAACCCGCCCAAGCAGTTCAGCGTAAAGTATCGATGCTTTCTTCTGGACGAGAAGAATCGACTACTTGCCCGTGCCGCCCCGCTTGTGACGACCAGGACGCACGTGTACCGTGACGGAACGGCCTTGAGGCGCTAGAATCAAAGCACCACACCGGCGCGCCTCTCGGACGCCGGCCGCGGCAAGAAGGCGGCCGCCGCCAGCGACCCCACCAAGGTGGTTATGGACCTGTGATGATCGCAAAAAAATGTGTGTGACAGTGCTGTATGTAAACCATGGCAGGGGTACGGAGAGCACAACGGTTGGCCGTTCGGCGCCGTGTTCGCCCGGCGCGCGTGAGACGCTCCACCACACACCGGGTGCGAGCGAAGGCGTACGCAGTCGACGACATCGCTTCCGCTAACCCGACTATGCAACCCGTACCTGGTATACGGAACTTTGGCGATGTAGCTTCCAATATGTTTTGGTTTGAATTGGAAACTAGGCGGCGACTTCATCAGGAGAGGCTGCGACAAGAAGCAGAAAGAGAGAGAGAGGAGCAGCGTCGCTGGGAACGCGCAGAGGAAGTCCTGTGAAGAGGAGCCGTTACTGATCTGCGACCCGTCACATGATGACACCGGCGCGCCTCTCGGACGCCGGCCGCGGCTTCACCAGCTCCTCGTCCAGCATCACCTTGTTGATGCACGTCCCGTCCAGGTCGTAGAGCACGCCCAGCACGCGGCCGAAACAGTCGAACCCGCGGCACTGGACCGTGACGAGTTTCTGGTTGCGCGCGTCGATCATGGTCTGCACGTCCTTGACCGACTTCTGTGTGTCGGCCAGTTCGACGTTCACGTCCGTCGTCAACTGCACCAGCCTGTTCCTGGCCCTCATGGCGCGCATCCTGATTTCGTCCCTGTTCGGCAGATCGTGCGCGGGTGCCAGCTCGTCGGCGTCCGTGCCCCACATCCTGACCGTCAGCAGGGTGGGCAGGTTGTCCCATGGGGACAGCACGGCCACCTTCACGGTGTCCCCGTCGTACACCCTGACCACCTTGGCCGGGGAGAACACGTGGCCGTCGAACGAGAAGGGGGTCAGTTCCTGCAGTGTTAGATTTCTGAGCGCCTCTTTCGCGCCCGGTTGTGGCGATGGCTGTACTTTTTTGTTGAGACCGAGTTTCCTTAGCAACATTCCAGCTTTATTCAATGGACATATTTAAATAATTCAGTCAATTCATCAACGCACGCATTCTCACACGAGTTCCAATATCTCTTCCCTGGTCATGGCCACACCCGATTTGATGAGCACTTTGTCGTACCATATGCCGAGACCATATACATCTGCCGAATATTCACCGCCCCTGTCTAACATTAGTTGGGAATTTGGCCCCCCAACATTACTGTTGTTTGACGTGAAGATGAGCGTACCATCTTTGTACACTTTAAGTGTCGTGCCTTGATTGGTGATGGCCAAATGAAACGGGACCGTCGCCACCGTCGTCGTCGTTGTAAAGGGCAGGCCGTTGCTATTGCCGTCATAAACTGTAAGATAGCCGCCGTTTATCGCATGGACGATGATATTGCCATACCATACCAGGAACTTCTCATTTTCATTATCAGGGCGATTCGCCGATAGATCCAATTTTGGAATCACGTTCACGCAAAAGGTGAAAGTACCGGTGGGCACGCCGGTCACGTAGGGGGCCTGCCCGGTCGCAACCTTGAGGACACCACCTGACACCACCGCGTTCTCGAAAGTTTTTTCGGGTGTCCCAACAATGCTCGCGGCGGACGTGGTGAAATCCCATTGGTACTCGTACTTATCGTCTTCCCATATCGCAAAAAACAATTCGTGGGCCTTTCTATTCGGGTCAAACACCCTGCATTCCAACCATTCAACTCCCAGGTCGTCATTCCAGGCGGTTACGAACTCGGCGAGTTGGCCGAGTTGGAAGGGGTTCGTGGAGGAGAGAGTGGTTCGGTCGGGGAAAATAATCGACTTGTTCACCTCCAGTCGGTCGATAGTTTTCGTGGACGACATGAGTGGTCGATATACAGGGCGGATGTTTTTTCACGCGTCGAAAACGCAGATCGTCTTGTCGGGGAGGCCGGTACTCAGCACGCGCTTCTTGATCTGCAGCTGGCCGCCCACGACGGTGAACTTGTACCGCACGTCGCCTGACCCCAGCTCGAATGTGTACACCCTGACCACCTTGGCCGGGGAGAACACGTGGCCGTCGAACGAGAAGGGGGTCAGTTCCTGCAGTGTTAGATTTCTGAGCGCCTCTTTCGCGCCCGGTTGTGGCGATGGCTGTACTTTTTTGTTGAGACCGAGTTTCCTTAGCAACATTCCAGCTTTATTCAATGGACATATGATTTTAATTCAAGTTGTTCAGTCGATTCATCAGTTCACAGTTCACACACACATGCATTCTCACGCGCCCAGTAGCGTGTTCCTATCCGATATGGCCACGCCCGCTATCACGCGCACGTCATCGTACCATACGGACTCATTTTCGCGGCCCCAACCTAACCCGAGGATGCCATCCCCCACATAGCTGTTATCGGTTGTGAGGATAAGCGTGCCGTCCTTGTACACTTTAAGCGTCCTGCCTTGATTCGTGATGGCCAAGTGGAACGGGTCTAATCCAACCATCGCATCCGTTAAGTAATCGTCGTTGCCATCATATACTGTGAGGTGGCCGTCATCCGTCACCTTCACATCCGCAAAACCGTACCTGATAAGGTCTTTAACAACGCCCGCGGACGGCCTCGCAGATAGGTCTTGCTGTGGAATTACTCTCATACAGAGTGTGAACGTGTCGAATGGCAAACCCTGCACTTCGGAATAATTCACACCTCCGCTAACCTTTAGTACACCTCCTTCGACTGTGCCCTTCGAGAAAGTTTTTACGGGTGTCCCAACAATGCTCGCGGCGGACGTGGTGAAATCCCATTGGTACTCGTACGTATCGTCTTCCCATATCGCAAAAAACAATTCGTGGGCCTTTCTATTCGGGTCAAACACCCTGCATTCCAACCATTCAACTCCTAGGTCGTCATTCCAGGCGGTTACGAACTCGGCGAGTTGGCCGAGTTGGAAGGGGTTCGTGGAGGAGAGAGTGGTTCGGTCGGGGAAAATAATCGACTTGTTCACCTCCAGTCGGTCGATAGTTTTCGTGGACGACATGAGTGGTCGATATACAGGGCGGATGTTTTTTCACGCGTCGAAAACGCAGATCGTCTTGTCGGGAAGGCCGGTACTCAGCACGCGCTTCTTGATCTGCAGCTGGCCGCCCACGACGGTGAACTTGTACCGCACGTCGCCTGACCCCAGCTCGAATGTGTCCGCCTCGGCCCCGAAATTGCCAGTCGCGGGCTTCACCACGATGTCAAGCATTGATGAAGCACTGCCTGGAGTTGACAAGATGACGGCTTCTGCCTGGTCATTGTTCTTGTGGGATATCTGTAGGTAGCCGTGGGGGTTGTTTACATCGTCCGCTGGTGTGGTAAAGGTCGACTTGTTGGGGAAGATCTTCACAGCTGCGTGCGAATGGATGACCACTTCATTACCTATCATCCTCAGCTGACTTCCAGATTCGAGAGAGAGGTCTGTCTCGGGCGTTGTAGACACTCTTCCCCTCGTCGTGCTCAATCCGGTCAAAGCGAAACCCACATTGTGATGGATCCCGAGGTTGATGGAAGCCGGCTCGTAGCTGGTGGAAAACGGCCCCATACGTCTTCCCATAACTTTCACGGCATCCCCCCCTCTGACGACGTTCCATCGTCTTGATACGCGTGCAATTCTCCCATAGTGATGACGTGGCATTTTGGAGCAGGGTTGTACTTGCCACTAATCGTTCGATTTCCTGTCAAAACCAGATCATTCGTTGTGGAGCTCAAGACCGTGTGTTGGGGTAAATTAATCGCGGAGGTTTGATAGATGGATGCATCATTGTCAGCAACCAGCCCCATGAAGTAAGTGCTTGTGACATACGTTGGGGTGCTATTGAGGCCAGGAAGTGATTGTGAAGCGCCCACAACGCCATTTGGTGTGATGCCTACTTTGGACGTGGTCGCCCCCCCGCCCTGTCCGCCCCGCTGGTCGTGCTCTCCAGATATGCACTAGTCGCGCCAATGACCAGCTTGGCGCCGAGACTGCCATCCGGGTTGACCGCCTGGAGAGCGGTGTTTCCATTCTCTTGGACGATCTTGAGTGACGCGTTTTGTGTCGAGTCCTGCGAGATGCCGGTCAGCTCTCGAGTTTGAATCGCCTTGAAAAAAAGCCTGCCGTTTGCTTGCTCCAAGTTGGGAGGCATGACGCGGTTTTATATATCGATTGTAAAAAAAATAGCCTCCCACAACCACACCTTAACGCTTGTTGGTCAGATCCATAACCGGGTCCACGGTGCTAGAACCAATGGCGCCAAGGGAGTTCACGGTCAAGGCCCCCGTTCCGTCCTCGCTGACGGGGAGGATGTTACCGAGCATCGTGTTCGTAGTACTGGCCATGGACCCCTGGGTCTTGACGATCTGCAGCGTCTCGTCGTCCGCAATACGGAAACCGTACGTGACGGTGAGAGGGCCGGAGTCGTACTCGCTGGAGTACCTGTACAGCTGCGTGTCGGCGATCTGCTGTGCCGTCATGCTGTTGAGGGCGGTGTCCACTAAGCGCCAGTTCTTGTAGCCAACGTTGAGCGTGGGAGTCGTGACGGTGCTGGTCACGTCGTACGTGCTTCGAGGACCGAGATAAACACCCCGGGCGGAAGCGGTGCTGCTCAGGATAGCGCCGGTGTTGGCGGCACTGATGGTCGTGGCGACGTTGCCGGCGATAGTCCTCCACGGCAGCATGACGGCGGCGTCGGAGCTGGACTTGAGCTGGCCGTTGATGAACAGCTGCGGCTCGGTGGCGGACAGGTGGACACCCAGCACAAACTCGGACGAGCCCACGACGGGGTTCACGGTCTCGGTGTACGATGTCCCGTTGAACATCAAGATGCGGCCCGATCGCCAGGCCCACACGCTGACGTACGCGCCGGCAGTGGCGGGGTCGCCGACGGTGAGCAGCTCCACCATGTCCTTGTTCGATTTGGTAGAGCCGCCGACGCCGCAGAGGAAAGGGGCCGTCATCGCGGTGCCGGTGCCCGTTCCGATCGACCCGCCCGTCGCGCTGGCTAGGGAAGTGATGGGCTTCACGATGCCGGTCACCAGGACGCCGGACCCGTTGGCCGCGGACCCCCTGGTGATGGATGTCTTGCTGTAGTTGGATGTGAGATAGCCGGCGGTGCCATAGAACGTCTGGAAGCATCCGCTCACATGGTTGGGCGCGGAGATAACAGCGCTCTCGTTCCTGAAACGGATGTAGTCCAACGTGCTCGTGGCATCCAGATCTCGCCGTAGAGTCGGGCCGATCATGAGATTTTTGTTTGACCCGGTGGATCCGATTGGTACGTTCACCATGGAACCCGAGGAGGTGATGCCGTTGCTCCCCACCGTGAGCGGGATTTCCACTCCATCATACCAAAACTGGATCACATCTGATGGTGCACTGACCGTTCCCACTGTGGAGTTTGCCTTCCTGAGGATCTTGTATGTGTGGTTGAACCCGCTGTTGGGGTTGCTTGTATAGGTCACGCTGGCGGCCGTGAACGCGGCTGTAAGTGCGGTAGTTGGAATCACCAAGTTGCGGTTGGTATAACCTACCGCTTCAGTCGTGATGATGATGTTTGAACCTTGTCCATACACCAAGATCTGATTGCCGTTGGAGCCTCCTGAATAATCCTGCCCAATTGTGAATATGCCCCAGATGTTGGAACTGCCGGCGGACGTCCTCACCTTTGCCTCGATAGACCACGCCCCGTACCCGCTGTTCGATGATCCCGTTTCGATATCGGCCAAGGTGACGTATCTGGTATTGGCCTGAAGACCTGTCGGAATGGTCACCTCGCTCGATACGGGGGTGACTCCTTGGAAGTTTCCGCTCAAGCCGTTGCCGTAGTTTTGCACCGACGCACCCGTAGCCGTATTGTTGTTTGCACTGTCAGTGAACCATTCGCCGAGCCAGCTCGTGGTGGCAGCCCCAGAAGATGAGTACACCAGGTTCAGCGCCGACACCGAGTCCACGGTCGAGTAGTTGGGCGCAGTCCCGGTGTAGGTGTCCAGCTTCCACAAGTTGGGCTCGGTGGACGTGCCTGTCTTAGGAGGCAGGGAGCTGAGTAGGATGCTGGACCCCGGCGCCTTCCGCAGACTGGTATCGATCGTCCTGGAGAGCATGAGCTGCCCGCCCTTCACCTGCCAGTAGGAGCCGGTGTAGTCGCCCTTCTCCTGGGTGGTTCCCTTCTGCCACGTGATTGAGCGGTCGCAAGGGACGTTGTTGACGGCGCCGTCGCCAAGGACGCTGACACCCGCCCCGTCGGTCACCGTGTTGGAGGGGGCGGTCACGGTCTCGATTCGGATGTCGTCGTACGAGACTGCGCAGGTGAACGTGTCCCCGCCGAGAACGAAGGCGGGGGTAGCGAGAAGGTCGAGAAGAGCGATACCGTCGCCGGTGGTGCTGATACACCGCACACCGTCGACGAACAGCTCGAAGGTGGACATTGCGGTGGTGGCGTAGTAAGTCCTGCGCGCGACGACCTTGTACTTGATGTTGGCAATGGTGCCGTCCGTCCTGATGGGAGTCGACGAGGAGGTGCTGGTCACTCCGCCGCCGTTATCGATGGTGACGGTTCCAAACGAGCCGGATGCGGGCACGTTCAGCTTGCCGGCCAAGGGGCCGTACGAGAACAGTTTCTTGACAGACGACGCCGCACCTGGCACGCCGGCGAGAGAGACATTGAAGGTGATCTCAAACGACTCGAGGTTCTTGGGGAAGGGGAGACCCAGCTGGCCGTGCCGTTCGCCGACACGTTGGCGGCCAGCAGCAGCTTGCCCGCCGTGACAGAGGCGTTAGTGGGGGCCATGACCACACCGGTCGTGCTGAGGTTGGAGTTGCCGTTGAAGGCCCACGCGACGGCCACCGTGTTCTTGGTGCCGGCGAGTCGCAGAGTCTTCTCGGTGACGACAGCCTCCTGCACGGTGGTGTTGACGGTCGTCAGCGTGCCGTCCACCTGCATGTTGCCGTTGACCTTGAGTGTCCCGCTCGCGGGGTTGAGGTAGATGTCTCCGCTCGTGGTAGAAATCTTTCCGCCGTCACCGTCGGTGGCGGTGAGCACGAGGTCCTTCTCGACCGCCACGGTCGTCGCGGCCGTCAGTGCAAGGGTGGGGTTGGTGGTGGACACTCGCGAGTCGACGAACTTGACCTGCTCGACGGCGACGCTGCTGTCCGCTACACTGGTATCGCCCGTGATCCAGAGGTTGCCGCCGGTCGTGGAGTTGCCTACGCCCCTCTTGGCCGCGATGGTGGTGGCGTCGGTCGAGTACGCGTGCGCCTGCCGCGTTCCGACAGCGCCGACACGCCCGAGACGGCGAGAGACGTGTCCTCGAGCGCGGCGGCCTGCACGACGATCTTGGTGGCGGGGTCGGCACCCGGTGTGGCGATGCTCGGTGCCAGGGTGATGCCAGACCCAGCTCCCAGCCGCACCTCACCGGTGGCGAGACGGTCGGCGGACACGCGCATCTGGGAGTCAGACTTGATCTCCATATCGTTTGCCCCCGAATCGATGAGACCGCGCCACGCGGTCTTGCTGGTGGAGTTGCCATCCGTGGACAAGAAGGTGGAGCCCGTGTCGCCGTACGCGAGACCCAGGGTGAACTCCTGGGTATCGGCAGCCCCCGCCTCTCGGCACGGACGGCCAGGATGTCAGGCACAGGCACGGTGGTGGTGGTGAGTGCGGTCGTCGGGCGATGGGCCACAAACTTCGAGTCCTGCACGATCACCTCCTTCGCGGTGGATGCTGCCTGGAGAACGAGGTGGTTACTGGATGAAGCCAAGAGTGTGTTGGTCGCCTCGGTCGGACGTGTTCTTGGTGTAGTCCACCGTGGGGCACTGCTGCTGCTGAGTGCGCCGTCGATAGCACCCATAACACGGAGGTTACCGTGCACGACGACCTCGTTGGTGGCCAGGTCGGTCGTCGGCAAAACGGTGGCGTCGACGGCGTTTCCATTGAGGACGTTGGGAACTAGGTCGATCTTGGTGTTGGACAGGATGGCAAATGAACTGGTTGGCTGAACGTCTGAGCTTACCTGCTCGGTGAGCACTTGCTTGAATCTGCCAGTTCCTAGGGTCGAAAGGGAGACGCTCATTGTGTTGTGGTGCTGTACAATAGTGCGAGAAAAAACTTTATTAAAAATAGACGGGCTTAATCACCGAGTCACTCGGGAAGCGCGACGGGCGGCTTCTTGTAAATGTACGTGTACGCAAGAATGCCGGCGATCACGACGCCGGCGGTGAGGAATATCATGCCGCTATTGCGCGACTCCTCCTTGGCTATCTCGCGCATCTTCATCTCGAACAGCGTTTGCTGCCTCGCCAGCCGCTGGGCCTGGTCGGGCTGCGCGGGCCTCCTGGCAATGCCGCTCGGTGGCGGTGGGAACGATTGCGACGGGATGTTGATGGGCTCCCTCTCAATCTCGGCGGGGGGTCGCCCGTCCTGCTGTCCTTGCACGTGTTGTTGCGGCATGCTGTCTTCCTCGGCGATGGGGAAAATGAGAACGCCTTTCCGAGCGGCGCGCCTCCACTCATGTCGGTGTGTGTACTCAATAGACAGTCCCGAGAATAGGGCGTGCGAAAGCGCGCCGCCTCAGGTGTCGATGTACTCCTCGATGGTGTCTGCGGCGGCGTCTAGCCGTTTTGACACCACCGTGTGTTTCTTGACCGCCAGGACGGGGGTCACCAGGTTTGCGTACACCCTTCCAAGTACTTCTCGATGTAGTGGCTGTCCTTCTTGACGAGGGGCTCGCCCGAGTTGGTCCAGTTGGACATGACCCTGAGGAACTTGACGATGGCTTTCATTTCCCCGTCCTCCATGCAGGGGTACAGCGTGCTGGAGAAGAACTTGTCGAAGGCCTCCCTGTTCTCGCACGTCATGAGCACAGGTATAATCCGTTCCAGCATCCTGAGCCCCTTGCGCCCCTGCTCGTTGATGCTCTCCTCGGCCGCCTTCCAGCCGTCGAGGATGAGCGAGATGCCATTCTTCATGACATCGGGCAGGTCCTTCTGGTTCCTGATGTGCATCAGGCACACGACCTCCACGTCGCTGACCGCGCCCTCCATGGCTCCCGATTCGAGCAGCCCGGCGAGACGCACGATAACGGTCTTGAGGATTGTCTTGCACTCCTCTGCGCTCTCGCCGGTCATGGACTGGGCGGTCCCCACCATGGAGGAGGGGAAGGACCACTTGTGCATCGTTCCGTTGATGCGGACCTTGACGTCCATCGTTCGATCGCGCTATACAGAACGTTTTGAATTTTTGCGTTTTTTGAGCGCGGTGCGTGCGCTGCCGTTAGCCTAGTCGCGGCTGAAAGACCAACCAGAAGGCGGCGAGAGATCCGGAGACGAAGGCGATCCGCATCCACATGCTCTTGTCCTTGAGCCCGGCCGCGTACCCGGTATTGTTTTCGTGCGCGTCGGCGAGCGCCAGAGCGAGCATGACGACCATGGCCTTGATGATATCCTGAGTCAACGGGGACCGCGAGAGCACCATTTTGCGTATACCTTGTTGGCATATATTTTTTTCGTCTACGCGCGCCTAATAATTTGCGCTGTAGTGTATATAGGTGCGCGATGTCGGCGGTGCAGGCTTTCAACAGCATGATGAAGTCCTTCCTGAGCGAGCTCGAGATGGCGTACCCGGAAGAGCGGACCATCCCGGGCATCCTGACGGCGTTCGAGCTGGCGTGCAAGTCGAACGCCCGGCTGCCGTTGCAGAAGTACATGGAGGCTATCGGGCCTCACATGCAGGCGATCATGTCCAAGGACGAGTCGGTGTTTGAGGCGTTCGGCGACGTGCCGTACTTGCGGGACGTCAATTTCCAGACCAAGTGGCAAAAGTCCCCCGCCGGCACCCAGGAGGCCATCTGGCAGTACCTGCAGACTCTGGCCATCATCGGCATCGGCATCCAGGAGATCCCCCCCGAGATCATGCAGCAGGCGGAGGCCATGGCGCAGTCCTTCGCCAACAGTGTGGTGGAGGGGCAGCAGGACCCCGAGGCGGCGTGCAGGGGCCTCATACAGCACATGATGGAGCAGATGGGCGACGGGGGGACGCGGGCCTACCTCAGCTTGAAAATTAACGTAGCTAACTGTAGAAACGCGGATGGGTTTTGTCGACACCTACTTCGAGGGTTTGTCCGACGACTACCTGTCATTCTGGCCGTTGGCGCAGGGGATCCCCTCCAGGGAGAGGTTCCTTTCGGCGAGGCGGTTCGGAATATACTGCGCCGTGCTCGGAGGCATCCTCACCAACTCGTTTCGAGGCGCCTTCTCTGGTTTCTTGGTTTCCGTCCTGGCGACGGTGGCGTACATGGTGGACAAGCGACTCATGGTAGGCAGGCAGAAGCGCGAGGCAGACAAGAATAAGGACAACGTGGCAAACTACCGACCGGGTGTCCCTCCTGGGTCCCTGCAGCGGCCCTCGCCGTCCATCCCACGCGACACCTTTAAGAGCATTGTGGAGCCCTGGAGCGTCGCCGACACAACGCGCATGACCAACATGCCGGTGACGGACGACCTGGAACGGCGCTCGTATTGATAAACATATTATTTTCGGCAATAAATTGTACGAATGGATACGCAGCGCGCCATAACCTCGGGAAAGGCTCACAGCTTGCACTTTAGACATAGGGTGGCCATGGACGTGAGCAACCGCGGTGACGCGACTATTCAGACCATCGCCGACCATTACGGAATCGACAAGAAGACAGCGATAAGATATCATGCATTATGGAAACACGACAAGGCATTGGGGCTCGATTACAGCAGGGAAGATGATGTGAAGAGGTCCGCCCTGCGCCCGATGGTGCGAAGGGCGTGGGACAAGGTGATGAGCAACGGCAGGATGGTGAACGCCGCCAGGATAAGGGACGCGGTTCCGAACCACGTGGCCCGTTTTGGAGATCAGGGGTGGAAGGACCTTTCCAAACTCATTTCCTCGCTCCAGACTTCCGCCGTGTCTTACATGTCCGCCGACGACCTGGTGTACTTCATCAACAAGGGCGCCGACGAGGAGGGCGCCATCCTCGCACGGGTGCCGAAAGAGACTCGTGCAATGTTCGCAAAGGCGAACGGCCTCTTGCGCGGTGCCACTCTCACGGCTGCCGACGTGCAGAGGGCTCGCAAGGAACACGAGTTGACATACAAGAAGGTAGCGTACGACTACATCGAGAAGGACTTGCGGTACGTAAAGGAGAAGTCCAACGACCTACTGGAGTTGCAGAAAACGCTGTTTGCAGAGGATTGCGTCTTCATCGACGAGTTCAGCGTCACGATGAACATGGCGCCGTCCAGGGCGTGGGCCAAGAAGGGCGAGATACCTCAACTGCGACGGCGCGAACAGAGCGACACGCGCACGATCGTGTGGGCGGCGATGAAGTGGCCCGATGACGAGAAGAAGACGCCGGCGTTCTTCCTGCGCATATTCCCCCCGCTGCCTTCCAGGATAGTGAACCACACCCCGTGCTTGAACCAGCGTCACGAGGCGGTGGCCGAGACTCTTCGCCAGGGGATCTGGTGGGACGGCATCGTGCAAATAGTGGGTGACATATGCAGGCAGGAGGAGGGGGCGGAGGACAGGATACGTCTGTTCAAGCTCAAGCAGGTCCTCGGCGACATGTCCAAGGACGGCACCTTCTTCTACGATTGGTTCGTCAAGAAGTTCCCCTACGACGAGACGAGGGGCTTTGCTAACTGCGCCCAGATGCCAGACAAGTTCTGGACCCGGCTGCCCCCGGACGCGGACGGTCAACACGGATACAGGGACATACAAAGGGCCATCAACTGCACGTTCATGCGCGAGAACTACTGGCTGGCGTTGCCGGACAAACTGATAGCCGAACACGTGACGTTCACGGACGACAACGAGGAGCGAGTGGAATTCGTGCTGCGGCTGGCGGCCTACGACTATGTCAGCCAGGCGTACATTTCCCAGCACAACTACAGGGTGTCTAATCGGGTGTACGGCGAAGAGCCGCCGGTGCTGTCCGGCTGGATGCACAAGGGGAGGAGTGACATCACGATAACGGGCATGCTGGAACGGACGAAGAGCGCCGCACAGGGCAGCGTGGCGCTGGCGTACGACGACACGAGGGGCAGGTACGATCACGAGGAGGACTTTGAGGACGGGATACAGGCCACCATGACGCTGGTGTACAACACTTTTAAAACGTCCTCGTTCGAGACGATATACTTATCTCTCTTTTACCCGCTGTCCCAGCCCCACCGCGACCGTCGATCGAAGCTGCACACGGCGTTGGCGAACCCGATAAGCCCCCTGTACAGCAAGTGGTACGCGGACCTGCACAACAGCAAGAAGGTTGCGGACATGGACCTGGCAAAGGCGTTATTCCATTCGATGAACCTGTCCCTCCAGCGATACACGAAGAAGCAGAACCTGAGCAGGGTGGAGATGGCCGTCCACATTTGGAAGATCGTGCACGTGTTCAGGGGGGAGAAGGACGCCTTCTTCACTCGCATCCACGAACGGCTCCCGTCCTTGGTCGAGGGCGGCGGCGGCTACAAGTACAGGGCGCGGGCGAACCCAGACGGGCCGCCTGCCCCCCTGCGCCTCCCGCGGCGGACGGGGACGAGGTGGACGAGGACGCGGAAGAGGAGGCGGAAGGAAACGAGGAGGAGGACAAGTACTTCAACGGCGACATGTTCCCGACCAAGTTCGAGACCCACATAAACAACCTGCTGCCGGCCAGAGCTCCCGCAAAGATACGGCAGCCCAAGGCGTCGGCGGACGGCGTGCGCCACAGGGAGATCTCCACCATCAACTTGCGCGTTTCCCAGATGCGCGAACTGAACGTGGGCGCCGCTCCGGTCACGGTGTCCAAGTCGCTCTTCCGCTCCTTCATTAGGTCGCTGCCGGACAGTTTCGTAAAGGGGAAGACCGTGTTGCTGGACGGGGCGAGTTACCACGACCCCGCGTCCAACCGCGACATCGCTCTCAACAACAAACTGCCGCCCCAGCTGGCCGTGTTCCCCATCTCCGAGCTGTCGCCGCTGGCCCAGCTGCTGCGAAAGAGAGGAGGCGGCGATGGCGTGCTGGAGCCACCCACGCGGTTGTCGATGCGAGAGGATGGGCGGAGGCCGGCACTTATTTTCACGCCGCCGTACAGCCCCGAGTACAACCCGATCGAACAGGCCTTCAACACGGGGAAGCACTATATTCGCAAGGAGGCGTTCCAACACACGAGGACGCGACTAAACCTGTCTATCGCCGTGATTAACGCCTTCCACGCCCTCATCAGGCCGCACGCCATCAAGAACTACATGCTGTGCTCTGGGTACAGGAGCATTCAAAAGGACGTCGTGCCGCGCAAGATAGACCCCCAACCCGCCCCTGTCACGGATACGGGCGCCCCCGTTCGCAAGTTGAAGTGCATGGGGCGGTTCGTCGACGGAAAGTACACCGAGGACGACGGCGAGGTACAGCCCCGCAAAGGGCGCGCGCTCGAGTTGGGTTTGCGCGACCACGTGTGTCCCGGCAGCATGGAAGGAGACGAGCAGTACAAGACACGCAGCGTCAACATCCGTAAGAGCGACCCGTCAGCGCCTCTCCCGGCAAGAGAACCCCCCCCAAGACCAGGTGCCGCGTGCCGCGCCCGTCCGACTGCCAGGGGTGGATGGGGAAGACCGTGGACTTTGTGCACAAAGGCGAACAGAAACGCGGCGTGATCGTGAAGGTCCCTCAGCCCAACTCCAACGTCCGCGTGGACTGGCAGGCTGGGAGGGTCAACGACCCCTGGTTCCATGTGAAGGTGGACGGCGTCGTCAAGCCGCTGCCCGTGATGATAAAACACATCACCCCCCGGAGGATATCCAGAAGGCGGCGGCCGAGGTTCGAGAAGAAGCCATTCTAAAGGTGGACGTCGAGAAGGCCGGGAGGGCCATTGGCCGCGCGGAGGAGTA
>RPFO01000421.1:0-71130 GCA_009746045.1 Mesostigma viride
GAGGGGTCGCAGGGCCCCCCCCCGCCCTCCTCACAGCCGAAGACGCCATAGTCTGCGGGAATCCCCCCCGCTCCCCCGGCGCCCCCGCCCGCGCCCCCGCACCCACCTGGAGTTCCCCTCCCGGGCCCCCAGACAGCCCCCCCCCCCGCCCCCCCCCGCCCCCCACGCGAAAAAAAAAGCGAGAGAAACCCGTCTCGCAAGATTCGCTCGAGTCGCTACGTAAAACAATAATGTCGCGAGACTCAAAGCCATTTAAAGATGCGAGCGGAATAGGAACGCGGCCATGCGAAGGACAGGCGTCTACGAGTCCCCTGGGAAAAAGTCTCTGAGGACCCTGAAAAGACCGGGGAAAACTACGGAGATCCCGCACATATATATATTCATGAGATGATTATAGTTTACCGGAGGTTGAGATAGGCATGCACATAAGGAAAAAAAACCCGCCTGAAGAACTGGGAAATAACCCTGAAGAAATTTAATAGTAATCTTGACCACAGACATCAAGGGATCACGCCAGCCGGCACAAGGTACAACTAACTATACATCACAAACTACACGCAAGCACACAGCGCCGCGGGGCCACCATGCAGCCCATGGGAAGGAATCTGACCGCTATGGTCGCCGAACCAAAGATCGGCCCGCGGCTCGGGGGCGGCGGAAAAAATAACACAATCAGCCACGGTGCCGACGTGAGGGCGAGTGACGACGCTGCCGCCAATACGAGGACCCACGTGCGGGGCCGACCACGGTGCGGTTGACCCTCGAGGTCGAGCGCTGGTTCTTCCGCGCTAGCAGCCCGTGGGAAAAACCGCTGGTCTTTGGGCCCATGGCCCCGAACTCCTCAAGACAAAGGGATGAACCGGTGGGCCCCACATTGCCGTTTAGGAGGCAAACTGTGCGCTCAGCCACAGCGAGCAGCAGCGCCGGCATCCACAGCCGCCCGGGAAGGAGGATTGGCGACCGGGGAAAGCGGCGAGCCACGGAACATCGAATATGAGCATGAGGAGCGTGGTGGGCAACCCTGGCCCGGTCGTAGTCAAGCACCGGGTAATGTCGGGCTGGCGGTTGGTGGGTCAAGTAGTACGAGGCGGCCCCATATCCGCGTCCTCGCACTTAATGGGAGTGGGGGAAAGACCGACCGAACCATGGCACACACCACCCGGAGGAGAGCGGTTATGGAGATAGAGGAACCAGTTCTGGTTTCTGCTGGCCACCCATGCACGCGATGTAGTGCTGTCCAAGTAGTATCCAGAGCAAGCCCGCAGCTGCCGCAGGACGCACCCGCCGTGATGAGAGGTTGCGGGCAAAGAAGCTGGTGGCGGAGAGCGATGGCGTAAAGGCCGGAACCAGTGTGAACAAAGGCTCATGGGAGACGGCGCGCAGGAATGCGGACCCCACGCTCCCCTCAAGGGAAACGGAGTGAAGCCAAGCCTTCCCCTGATCGTTCAAGCATCGCATGCAGACCCATCCAGTCGGCACAGTCTGTAGTATACCCGCGTAGGTCTTTGTTGTTTAACCACATATATATTAAAAATATAATTACTTTACAGCAGAGTGAAATCACTCAAACCAAGCAAACGCCCAGCTATAAACCTATTTACAGAGCCATGTGTCAAAGCTCTATACTACGATAAGACCAATGGAAACGCCTAACGGGAGGAACCTAATAGCCCTGCTGCACCGCAAAATCAGCCCGCGTACGGCGGAGCATGATGTCCGCAATGGCCCGAGTCAGCGCCACCGACAAGCGCTGACGCCAATATGACGTCAGTCCGTCGGCCGACCATGGGGCCCGCTGCCTCAGGTCCAGCCGGTCCTCCCGGAGCCGGCAACACTCCTTGAAGAAGGCGGAGGTCAGGGGCCCCATGGCCCAAACTCCTCCAGGACAAAGGGCACACCACGATGGTGCCGACGTCGCCGTAGGCCAGGAGCTTGGCCCGCTCCGCCCGGTCCGCCGTGTAACCTGCCGTGGAGGGAGGCCCCAGCCACGTGGCTAAGAAGCCAAGGGCCGCAGCGCCACCGAAACGTCAATAAGCAGATGCCGGCCACCCCCCTCAAAGTTCCCAGCACCACGATGTCAGCGGGGTTGGGGGAATAGAAGGCAGCGCCATCCGCATCCTCGGACCGGATGTTCGCGTGGGGAAACCGACCGAATCATGGCGAGCACCACCGTCAGGAGGACAGTGTGCAAATACAAATACCAATTCTGATTCTGTTGGCCCCCCATGCAGGCAAGGTAGTGAGTCCCGTGGATCCAGCGGCTGCCCACAGCTACCACAAGCCGCCGGCCGGAACAAGAGGCTGCGGGGCAAATAGCTGGTGCCGGAGCGCCACCGAGTAGTGGCTGGAGCCAAGGCGAATGGGGGGCCATGGGAAGAGCACGAAGGTACGCCGAGCCCACACTCCGCAAGGAAAGCGAGAACAGCCACGCACGTCCCTGGGCGTTGTAGGTCCGCGAAAAGAGCAATCCAATCAGCCGTGTGCAGAATACCGCGTTAGGTTTCTGGTGTTTATCGATGACGCGAGCAGGGAATGCGGCGGGAGAATTGAACGGAGCGACCGAGGAGTGGTGCGCGAGGGAGGTGGCGCTGTACCGCCTGAGCGGCACGGACGGGGAGAACAGGCCTGCTGGATCTCAGGCATAGGCCTCCTGGATGGCGGTGACGAAGGGCAAAGGGCTGCTGGGGTCCAGGAGGTCAGGCGCTGCCGTTGCCAAAAGGGGCAGAGCCGGCAGCTTTCCGCCCACGACTGAGCGACGGAGCCCAAAAAGGCTGCTGGGCCAGCCGGGCCGGCACGAGTCAGACCGCAGCCACCCATCCGTGCAGGCAGGGAGGCAATGCGAATAGCTGTGGCGGGAGGTCGGGGGCCCGGGACCAGCTGCGCCAAGGCCGACTGGATGCGTTCGTCGTGCCCTCGGCGGCCAGCCGGACCTGAGACGGAAGAGCGCCCCGGAGCCAGTGAACGACGCGAGGGTGAGCGCAAAACCACAGAAGCAGACCCTTGGTCTGCGAATCATGAAGGCGCGCAATCAAGGGCAGTACCTCAGTGCGTGCCTCGAGGGCGGCCCAGAGCATCGATGACAAACGCGGGGTCGCCAACCGGAACGCCGAGGACATCCAACCCATGGGAGGCGCTCGTCCCGGCCCAAGAGCTGGGGCGGAAAGCCGGAGCAATCACCTTGGGGCGAGTACACCGCGCACTTGGCAAGGGTCAACTGGAGGTTGATGTCGGCCACCGCGGTCTGCAGTGCCAGCAGAGCCGCGTGGTGTCCGGCACAGGGGCCAGCAGGTAGATATCATCCAAGTAGGCCTGACTAGCGCCGCGGGTGTGGCAGCATGGACCGCTTGGAGGCAACCCTGGAGGGGGGCGGCAAGTACAGGGGTCCCAGGGGGTCCCTTGCTGCCACATATATATATTCATTGAGAATGATGATTACGGAGGTGAGATAGGCATGCAACATAAGGAAAAACCCGAGAACTGGGAGAATAACCCTGAAGAAATTAATAGTAATCTGACACAGACATCCAAGGATCACGCCAGCGGCACAAGGTACAACTAACTATACATCACAAAACTACACGCAGCAACAGCGCTGCCGGCCCATGCACCATGCAGGCTTGGAAGGAATCTAGACCGCATGGGTCGCGACAAAGTCGGCCCGGGTGCGGCGGAATAACACATCAGCCACGGTGCGAGTGAGGGCGAGTGACAGACGCGCCGCCAATACGAGGACCACGTGCGGGCCGACACGGGGCGGTCCTGACCCTCGAGGTCGAGGCGGTCTTCACGGCGCTGGCAGCACTCGTGGAAAAACTCCGCGTGTCTTGGGGCCCATGGCCCCGAACTCCTCAAGGACAAAGGGGATGACCCGGTGGGGCCCCACATTGCCGTAGGAGGCAAATTGTCGCGCTCAGCCACAGCGGCAGCAGCGCCGGCTATCCACAGCCGCCCGGAGGATGGCGACCGGAAAGCGCCGAGCCACGGAGACATCGATGAGCAGGTGGCAACCCTGCCCGTTCGTAGTCAAGCACAGCGGTAATGTCGGGGCGGTGGTTGGGTGAGTAGAGGCGGCCCATCCGCGTCCTCGCACTTAATGGTGGAGTGGGGAAGGACCGGACCGAACCATGGCACACACCACCCGGAGGAGAGCGGTATGGAGATAGAGGAACCAGTTCTGGTTCTGCTGGCCACCCATGCACGCGATGTAGTGCGTCCCAGTAGTATCCAGAGCAAGCCCGCAGCTGCCGCAGGACGCACCCGCCGTGATGAGAGGTTGCGGGGCAAAGAGCTGGTGGCGGAGAGCGATGGCGTAAAGGGCCGGAACCAGTGTGAACAAAGGGCTCATGGGGAGGGCGCGCAGGAATGCGGACCCCACGCTCCCCTCAAGGGAAACGGAGTGAAGCCAAGCCTTCCCCTGATCGTTCAAGCTCGCATGCAGACCCATCCAGTCGGCACAGTGTAGTATACCCGCGTAGGTCTTTTGTTGTTTTTCATGAACGCAGGCAGGGAAGACACTAGGACTGACGACAGTGGACACGCCGGGCGTGCCCCGGGGCAGGCGACGGTGGACGGCCTGAGCGGGGCGGACGAGGTCGCAAGCCTGCTGGATCCGAGGTAAGAATCCTGCACAGCCTGCACAAAGGGAAAGGGGGATGGGGTGACCAAGTCGGGAATGGCGCTGACGGCGCTGGGGACCAACCGGCGGATCTCCGCCCAGGCCTGAGCAACAGAGCCAAGGAAGGCGGCGGGGGAGAGCGGGCGGCGCGGGTGAGCCCACACCCGCCCATGCGGCAGGGGAGGGTGGCCAAGCGCATGGAGTGAGCTGGCAGGCTAGGGCCGGGGAGGAGCACCTGCAAGGCGGCCTGAATGCGCTCGTCATGGCCTTCCGCGGCAAGCCGCACCAGTGGGGGGGAGCGCCACGGAGCCAGTGAACCACCCGCGGGTGGGCGCAAAACCACAGGAGAAGCCCTTTGGTCTGGGGGTCCTTGAGGCGCGCCCAAGTCTCAAGGACATGGGTGCGCTGTTCCACGGTGGCCCGGAGCTCCTCTTCGACGTAGGCAGGGTCACCCACAGGGACGCCCAGGCACGAGAAACCGCGCGCCCGCGCCAATGCCCCCGGGATAGCCGCGGGGAAGCCAGAGCAGTCCCCCTGGGGCGAAAAGACTGCACACTTGGGGAGGGTGAGCCGAAGGTTGATGGCCGCCATGGCCACTTCAAGGGCAGCCAGGGCGGCAACCACAGCGTCGGCCGGGCCAAGGGCATGGATATCGTCCATGTAGGCGAGGAGCACGACATCCGGGTGCGCAGCGTGGACACCTTGGAGAGCCTTGTGCAGCGGGGCAGACAGGTAAAAGGGGCCGAGGGGGTCACCTTGCTACCACATATATATATAGCCTTTCTCAATCTATCATTCTCAATGAATATATATACCATTCCGTGGCAGCTTGGCCCAGTTTGCTACCGGCTGGCACACGTTTTCAGTGAATTTTGGGCTCCAGATTTAAATGCAACGTGCGGTTTGAGGCAGGGGAAAACATGCGTGGACGATAGGAATTATAGCACCGGCGGGCTTCAAAGTGCCGGACGGCAGGCGGTACCACCATTCCGTGGCAGCTTGGCCCAGTTTGCTACCGGCTGGCACACGTTTTCAGTGAATTTTGGGCTCCAGATTTAAATGCAACGTGCGGTTTGAGGCAGGGGAAAACATGCGTGGACGATAGGAATTATAGCACCGGCGGGCTTCAAAGTGCCGGACGGCAGGCGGTACCACCATTCCGTGGCAGCTTGGCCCAGTTTGCTACCGGCTGGCACACGTTTTCAGTGAATTTTGGGCTCCAGATTTAAATGCAACGTGCGGTTTGAGGCAGGGGAAAACATGCGTGGACGATAGGAATTATAGCACCGGCGGGCTTCAAAGTGCCGGACGGCAGGCGGTACCACCATTCCGTGGCAGCTTGGCCCAGTTTGCTACCGGCTGGCACACGTTTTCAGTGAATTTTGGGCTCCAGATTTAAATGCAACGTGCGGTTTGAGGCAGGGGAAAACATGCGTGGACGATAGGAATTATAGCACCGGCGGGCTTCAAAGTGCCGGACGGCAGGCGGTACCACCATTCCGTGGCAGCTTGGCCCAGTTTGCTACCGGCTGGCACACGTTTTCAGTGAATTTTGGGCTCCAGATTTAAATGCAACGTGCGGTTTGAGGCAGGGGAAAACATGCGTGGACGATAGGAATTATAGCACCGGCGGGCTTCAAAGTGCCGGACGGCAGGCGGTACCACCATTCCGTGGCAGCTTGGCCCAGTTTGCTACCGGCTGGCACACGTTTTCAGTGAATTTTGGGCTCCAGATTTAAATGCAACGTGCGGTTTGAGGCAGGGGAAAACATGCGTGGACGATAGGAATTATAGCACCGGCGGGCTTCAAAGTGCCGGACGGCAGGCGGTACCACCATTCCGTGGCAGCTTGGCCCAGTTTGCTACCGGCTGGCACACGTTTTCAGTGAATTTTGGGCTCCAGATTTAAATGCAACGTGCGGTTTGAGGCAGGGGAAAACATGCGTGGACGATAGGAATTATAGCACCGGCGGGCTTCAAAGTGCCGGACGGCAGGCGGTACCACCATTCCGTGGCAGCTTGGCCCAGTTTGCTACCGGCTGGCACACGTTTTCAGTGAATTTTGGGCTCCAGATTTAAATGCAACGTGCGGTTTGAGGCAGGGGAAAACATGCGTGGACGATAGGAATTATAGCACCGGCGGGCTTCAAAGTGCCGGACGGCAGGCGGTACCACCATTCCGTGGCAGCTTGGCCCAGTTTGCTACCGGCTGGCACACGTTTTCAGTGAATTTTGGGCTCCAGATTTAAATGCAACGTGCGGTTTGAGGCAGGGGAAAACATGCGTGGACGATAGGAATTATAGCACCGGCGGGCTTCAAAGTGCCGGACGGCAGGCGGTACCACCATTCCGTGGCAGCTTGGCCCAGTTTGCTACCGGCTGGCACACGTTTTCAGTGAATTTTGGGCTCCAGATTTAAATGCAACGTGCGGTTTGAGGCAGGGGAAAACATGCGTGGACGATAGGAATTATAGCACCGGCGGGCTTCAAAGTGCCGGACGGCAGGCGGTACCACCATTCCGTGGCAGCTTGGCCCAGTTTGCTACCGGCTGGCACACGTTTTCAGTGAATTTTGGGCTCCAGATTTAAATGCAACGTGCGGTTTGAGGCAGGGGAAAACATGCGTGGACGATAGGAATTATAGCACCGGCGGGCTTCAAAGTGCCGGACGGCAGGCGGTACCACCATTCCGTGGCAGCTTGGCCCAGTTTGCTACCGGCTGGCACACGTTTTCAGTGAATTTTGGGCTCCAGATTTAAATGCAACGTGCGGTTTGAGGCAGGGGAAAACATGCGTGGACGATAGGAATTATAGCACCGGCGGGCTTCAAAGTGCCGGACGGCAGGCGGTACCACCATTCCGTGGCAGCTTGGCCCAGTTTGCTACCGGCTGGCACACGTTTTCAGTGAATTTTGGGCTCCAGATTTAAATGCAACGTGCGGTTTGAGGCAGGGGAAAACATGCGTGGACGATAGGAATTATAGCACCGGCGGGCTTCAAAGTGCCGGACGGCAGGCGGTACCACCATTCCGTGGCAGCTTGGCCCAGTTTGCTACCGGCTGGCACACGTTTTCAGTGAATTTTGGGCTCCAGATTTAAATGCAACGTGCGGTTTGAGGCAGGGGAAAACATGCGTGGACGATAGGAATTATAGCACCGGCGGGCTTCAAAGTGCCGGACGGCAGGCGGTACCACCATTCCGTGGCAGCTTGGCCCAGTTTGCTACCGGCTGGCACACGTTTTCAGTGAATTTTGGGCTCCAGATTTAAATGCAACGTGCGGTTTGAGGCAGGGGAAAACATGCGTGGACGATAGGAATTATAGCACCGGCGGGCTTCAAAGTGCCGGACGGCAGGCGGTACCACCATTCCGTGGCAGCTTGGCCCAGTTTGCTACCGGCTGGCACACGTTTTCAGTGAATTTTGGGCTCCAGATTTAAATGCAACGTGCGGTTTGAGGCAGGGGAAAACATGCGTGGACGATAGGAATTATAGCACCGGCGGGCTTCAAAGTGCCGGACGGCAGGCGGTACCACCATTCCGTGGCAGCTTGGCCCAGTTTGCTACCGGCTGGCACACGTTTTCAGTGAATTTTGGGCTCCAGATTTAAATGCAACGTGCGGTTTGAGGCAGGGGAAAACATGCGTGGACGATAGGAATTATAGCACCGGCGGGCTTCAAAGTGCCGGACGGCAGGCGGTACCACCATTCCGTGGCAGCTTGGCCCAGTTTGCTACCGGCTGGCACACGTTTTCAGTGAATTTTGGGCTCCAGATTTAAATGCAACGTGCGGTTTGAGGCAGGGGAAAACATGCGTGGACGATAGGAATTATAGCACCGGCGGGCTTCAAAGTGCCGGACGGCAGGCGGTACCACCATTCCGTGGCAGCTTGGCCCAGTTTGCTACCGGCTGGCACACGTTTTCAGTGAATTTTGGGCTCCAGATTTAAATGCAACGTGCGGTTTGAGGCAGGGGAAAACATGCGTGGACGATAGGAATTATAGCACCGGCGGGCTTCAAAGTGCCGGACGGCAGGCGGTACCACCATTCCGTGGCAGCTTGGCCCAGTTTGCTACCGGCTGGCACACGTTTTCAGTGAATTTTGGGCTCCAGATTTAAATGCAACGTGCGGTTTGAGGCAGGGGAAAACATGCGTGGACGATAGGAATTATAGCACCGGCGGGCTTCAAAGTGCCGGACGGCAGGCGGTACCACCATTCCGTGGCAGCTTGGCCCAGTTTGCTACCGGCTGGCACACGTTTTCAGTGAATTTTGGGCTCCAGATTTAAATGCAACGTGCGGTTTGAGGCAGGGGAAAACATGCGTGGACGATAGGAATTATAGCACCGGCGGGCTTCAAAGTGCCGGACGGCAGGCGGTACCACCATTCCGTGGCAGCTTGGCCCAGTTTGCTACCGGCTGGCACACGTTTTCAGTGAATTTTGGGCTCCAGATTTAAATGCAACGTGCGGTTTGAGGCAGGGGAAAACATGCGTGGACGATAGGAATTATAGCACCGGCGGGCTTCAAAGTGCCGGACGGCAGGCGGTACCACCATTCCGTGGCAGCTTGGCCCAGTTTGCTACCGGCTGGCACACGTTTTCAGTGAATTTTGGGCTCCAGATTTAAATGCAACGTGCGGTTTGAGGCAGGGGAAAACATGCGTGGACGATAGGAATTATAGCACCGGCGGGCTTCAAAGTGCCGGACGGCAGGCGGTACCACCATTCCGTGGCAGCTTGGCCCAGTTTGCTACCGGCTGGCACACGTTTTCAGTGAATTTTGGGCTCCAGATTTAAATGCAACGTGCGGTTTGAGGCAGGGGAAAACATGCGTGGACGATAGGAATTATAGCACCGGCGGGCTTCAAAGTGCCGGACGGCAGGCGGTACCACCATTCCGTGGCAGCTTGGCCCAGTTTGCTACCGGCTGGCACACGTTTTCAGTGAATTTTGGGCTCCAGATTTAAATGCAACGTGCGGTTTGAGGCAGGGGAAAACATGCGTGGACGATAGGAATTATAGCACCGGCGGGCTTCAAAGTGCCGGACGGCAGGCGGTACCACCATTCCGTGGCAGCTTGGCCCAGTTTGCTACCGGCTGGCACACGTTTTCAGTGAATTTTGGGCTCCAGATTTAAATGCAACGTGCGGTTTGAGGCAGGGGAAAACATGCGTGGACGATAGGAATTATAGCACCGGCGGGCTTCAAAGTGCCGGACGGCAGGCGGTACCACCATTCCGTGGCAGCTTGGCCCAGTTTGCTACCGGCTGGCACACGTTTTCAGTGAATTTTGGGCTCCAGATTTAAATGCAACGTGCGGTTTGAGGCAGGGGAAAACATGCGTGGACGATAGGAATTATAGCACCGGCGGGCTTCAAAGTGCCGGACGGCAGGCGGTACCACCATTCCGTGGCAGCTTGGCCCAGTTTGCTACCGGCTGGCACACGTTTTCAGTGAATTTTGGGCTCCAGATTTAAATGCAACGTGCGGTTTGAGGCAGGGGAAAACATGCGTGGACGATAGGAATTATAGCACCGGCGGGCTTCAAAGTGCCGGACGGCAGGCGGTACCACCATTCCGTGGCAGCTTGGCCCAGTTTGCTACCGGCTGGCACACGTTTTCAGTGAATTTTGGGCTCCAGATTTAAATGCAACGTGCGGTTTGAGGCAGGGGAAAACATGCGTGGACGATAGGAATTATAGCACCGGCGGGCTTCAAAGTGCCGGACGGCAGGCGGTACCACCATTCCGTGGCAGCTTGGCCCAGTTTGCTACCGGCTGGCACACGTTTTCAGTGAATTTTGGGCTCCAGATTTAAATGCAACGTGCGGTTTGAGGCAGGGGAAAACATGCGTGGACGATAGGAATTATAGCACCGGCGGGCTTCAAAGTGCCGGACGGCAGGCGGTACCACCATTCCGTGGCAGCTTGGCCCAGTTTGCTACCGGCTGGCACACGTTTTCAGTGAATTTTGGGCTCCAGATTTAAATGCAACGTGCGGTTTGAGGCAGGGGAAAACATGCGTGGACGATAGGAATTATAGCACCGGCGGGCTTCAAAGTGCCGGACGGCAGGCGGTACCACCATTCCGTGGCAGCTTGGCCCAGTTTGCTACCGGCTGGCACACGTTTTCAGTGAATTTTGGGCTCCAGATTTAAATGCAACGTGCGGTTTGAGGCAGGGGAAAACATGCGTGGACGATAGGAATTATAGCACCGGCGGGCTTCAAAGTGCCGGACGGCAGGCGGTACCACCATTCCGTGGCAGCTTGGCCCAGTTTGCTACCGGCTGGCACACGTTTTCAGTGAATTTTGGGCTCCAGATTTAAATGCAACGTGCGGTTTGAGGCAGGGGAAAACATGCGTGGACGATAGGAATTATAGCACCGGCGGGCTTCAAAGTGCCGGACGGCAGGCGGTACCACCATTCCGTGGCAGCTTGGCCCAGTTTGCTACCGGCTGGCACACGTTTTCAGTGAATTTTGGGCTCCAGATTTAAATGCAACGTGCGGTTTGAGGCAGGGGAAAACATGCGTGGACGATAGGAATTATAGCACCGGCGGGCTTCAAAGTGCCGGACGGCAGGCGGTACCACCATTCCGTGGCAGCTTGGCCCAGTTTGCTACCGGCTGGCACACGTTTTCAGTGAATTTTGGGCTCCAGATTTAAATGCAACGTGCGGTTTGAGGCAGGGGAAAACATGCGTGGACGATAGGAATTATAGCACCGGCGGGCTTCAAAGTGCCGGACGGCAGGCGGTACCACCATTCCGTGGCAGCTTGGCCCAGTTTGCTACCGGCTGGCACACGTTTTCAGTGAATTTTGGGCTCCAGATTTAAATGCAACGTGCGGTTTGAGGCAGGGGAAAACATGCGTGGACGATAGGAATTATAGCACCGGCGGGCTTCAAAGTGCCGGACGGCAGGCGGTACCACCATTCCGTGGCAGCTTGGCCCAGTTTGCTACCGGCTGGCACACGTTTTCAGTGAATTTTGGGCTCCAGATTTAAATGCAACGTGCGGTTTGAGGCAGGGGAAAACATGCGTGGACGATAGGAATTATAGCACCGGCGGGCTTCAAAGTGCCGGACGGCAGGCGGTACCACCATTCCGTGGCAGCTTGGCCCAGTTTGCTACCGGCTGGCACACGTTTTCAGTGAATTTTGGGCTCCAGATTTAAATGCAACGTGCGGTTTGAGGCAGGGGAAAACATGCGTGGACGATAGGAATTATAGCACCGGCGGGCTTCAAAGTGCCGGACGGCAGGCGGTACCACCATTCCGTGGCAGCTTGGCCCAGTTTGCTACCGGCTGGCACACGTTTTCAGTGAATTTTGGGCTCCAGATTTAAATGCAACGTGCGGTTTGAGGCAGGGGAAAACATGCGTGGACGATAGGAATTATAGCACCGGCGGGCTTCAAAGTGCCGGACGGCAGGCGGTACCACCATTCCGTGGCAGCTTGGCCCAGTTTGCTACCGGCTGGCACACGTTTTCAGTGAATTTTGGGCTCCAGATTTAAATGCAACGTGCGGTTTGAGGCAGGGGAAAACATGCGTGGACGATAGGAATTATAGCACCGGCGGGCTTCAAAGTGCCGGACGGCAGGCGGTACCACCATTCCGTGGCAGCTTGGCCCAGTTTGCTACCGGCTGGCACACGTTTTCAGTGAATTTTGGGCTCCAGATTTAAATGCAACGTGCGGTTTGAGGCAGGGGAAAACATGCGTGGACGATAGGAATTATAGCACCGGCGGGCTTCAAAGTGCCGGACGGCAGGCGGTACCACCATTCCGTGGCAGCTTGGCCCAGTTTGCTACCGGCTGGCACACGTTTTCAGTGAATTTTGGGCTCCAGATTTAAATGCAACGTGCGGTTTGAGGCAGGGGAAAACATGCGTGGACGATAGGAATTATAGCACCGGCGGGCTTCAAAGTGCCGGACGGCAGGCGGTACCACCATTCCGTGGCAGCTTGGCCCAGTTTGCTACCGGCTGGCACACGTTTTCAGTGAATTTTGGGCTCCAGATTTAAATGCAACGTGCGGTTTGAGGCAGGGGAAAACATGCGTGGACGATAGGAATTATAGCACCGGCGGGCTTCAAAGTGCCGGACGGCAGGCGGTACCACCATTCCGTGGCAGCTTGGCCCAGTTTGCTACCGGCTGGCACACGTTTTCAGTGAATTTTGGGCTCCAGATTTAAATGCAACGTGCGGTTTGAGGCAGGGGAAAACATGCGTGGACGATAGGAATTATAGCACCGGCGGGCTTCAAAGTGCCGGACGGCAGGCGGTACCACCATTCCGTGGCAGCTTGGCCCAGTTTGCTACCGGCTGGCACACGTTTTCAGTGAATTTTGGGCTCCAGATTTAAATGCAACGTGCGGTTTGAGGCAGGGGAAAACATGCGTGGACGATAGGAATTATAGCACCGGCGGGCTTCAAAGTGCCGGACGGCAGGCGGTACCACCATTCCGTGGCAGCTTGGCCCAGTTTGCTACCGGCTGGCACACGTTTTCAGTGAATTTTGGGCTCCAGATTTAAATGCAACGTGCGGTTTGAGGCAGGGGAAAACATGCGTGGACGATAGGAATTATAGCACCGGCGGGCTTCAAAGTGCCGGACGGCAGGCGGTACCACCATTCCGTGGCAGCTTGGCCCAGTTTGCTACCGGCTGGCACACGTTTTCAGTGAATTTTGGGCTCCAGATTTAAATGCAACGTGCGGTTTGAGGCAGGGGAAAACATGCGTGGACGATAGGAATTATAGCACCGGCGGGCTTCAAAGTGCCGGACGGCAGGCGGTACCACCATTCCGTGGCAGCTTGGCCCAGTTTGCTACCGGCTGGCACACGTTTTCAGTGAATTTTGGGCTCCAGATTTAAATGCAACGTGCGGTTTGAGGCAGGGGAAAACATGCGTGGACGATAGGAATTATAGCACCGGCGGGCTTCAAAGTGCCGGACGGCAGGCGGTACCGCGACCGCAGCGCGTTGGGGGGCTGCCGCCCCCCAAACCCCCCGCGTGGGGGGCTCCGCCCCCCACACCCCCCGCCCCCCCCCTCGGTGGCTGCCACGCCTGCCCTGATTGTTCATGGACGACCCACGACCCCCTTCGCCCAACGGCTCCCCCGCTCCCCGGTTGGCGCCTCGGCGGTCCTCTCGGCTTGCGGCCCTTCTTGCGGAGGTGGGCGACCCGGCTGCGGGGGGCTCGGGCGCCCCGGTCTCCCCCTCCTTGGTCTGCGAGGTCTGCCGGAGCGGGCACCGCGGGCACCACATGTTAGTTTGTGATGCTTGCAATTCCGGGTGGCACTTGCAGTGTCTTACTCCCCGGCTCTACCGGGTCCCGCCGGGCTCCTGGACGTGCCCGCGCTGTCCCCCCCGGCGGGCCCCCGGGCTGCCCTCCCCGCTGGGTGCTCCGGCCCCCTGCCCCGTGTGCCCCCCTGCCGAGGCCCTCGGGGCGGGCCGTGGCCTGCCCGATGGGGCCGCCGTTGCTCGGGCCCTGGCGCCCTCGGCCCCGGGGCCCCACCCGTCGCCTGGCCCCGCCGACGGGGGCGCGGCGCTGTCGCCTGGGCTGGCCCGGCCGACCCCCGGCGGGCCTGGCGACCCCGGCGCCCGCCCCCGGCCCCTCGCTCCCCGACGCTCTGGCCTCCCTTCCCCCGGCCGCGGTTGGCCACCCAGCCGCCACCCCCGTCCTTGCCGCGTGGGACGGCGGCCCCCGGGCCCACGCGTTCACCTCGTGGCCGCCCTCGCACATTGTCGGCGTGGTGGGCCGCGCCACCTTTTCTTGGGCGTACTGCCCTTTGTTGCTGGACGCGGTCGGGTTCCAGGCCGCCTTCCCCTCGCTCCCTAGGCCCCCGGCCTTCCTGGCCCTAGTTGCGCAGGTGCGGGCGACATTTCTTTCCGCCGCCCCCCGGTGACGGCCTCGACTCTTTGGGGGTATGTCTTGGAAGGATATCACGCCGGCTGCCGGCTGCCGTGGCATCTCCCGGCCGCCCGGCAGGAAGAGCTGCTTTCCCTGGACGAGCGGGTGGGTCAGGAGGTGGTCGAGTTCGTCACGGCGGTGGCTCGAGACGCACAGGTCTCGGTGCGGGCGGCCTACCTCGCGGGCGGCGCCGACCTGGGCCTCATGTCCCCGCGGCAGCTTCGCCTCTTCTTGGACGCCCAGGCCCCGCCTCCCGGCCCGGTTGCCAGTGGGGGCTTTCTCATCACCTCCCTCAGCCTGGCGCAGGCCGCCATGCTGCGTGTGGAGTTCGGGGCCCCCATCGCGGTTCAGGGCGGCCAGGCCATCTTGGTGGACTCGGCCGGGCGCGCCCAGCCCCTAACCGCGGGGACGCCTGTTTCTGCCTTCCTCCACGACATCCTGGAGTTGGCAGGCATCCCGCACGAATGGCACCCCGCGGCTGACCAACCGGTCGGCATCCTCTCGCGCGCCCAGATTGCTGCTCTCCCGGGTTGCTGGGAGGCCGGCTGGGACCCGCCCCCCCTCATGTCCGGTCCCTTCTGGAGGGGGACGACCCCGAGTCGGGCTCCTGTGCCATCTGCCTTGAGCCCTTCCGGCCGGGGGATGGCTTGTGTCGCCTGCCCGCGTGCGGCCACACATTCCATCAAGCGTGCATCGCGCGCAGCTTGCTCCACTCCGTGCCGCGCTGCCCGTTGTGCCGGGCTGTTGTGCCGCCCCCTGGGACTGCGCTTCCTCTCGGCCCGCCCCCGGTCTCGCTGGGTCCCCTGCCGGGTCCCCACCGGGCCCCGGGGCCAGCTGCCTCCCCGACCCCTCGGCCGCCGCCCCCGGCCTCGTTGCCGGGGCCTGGGGTGGTCGCGGGCGCGCTGGCGAGTCCCCCTGGGAGGGGCGCCGGCGTTCTCGATCCCCCTCCGCTGGGGGTCTCCCCGGTGGGCACTGCCTCCTCCGTGGCCCCGGCGGGCATGCCGGGCGCTGGTCGGGTCGTGGTGCGCGCGCCTGCCGGCCCGGCTGGGGAGACGCCGCAGGCCCCACGTCCTGCCTTTGCTGGCGCCGCTCCCCGCCACTCAGCGCCCGCCGACGGCCTTCACCGGTGTGCCGTGCTGCTTCCCACGGGGTCCCCGTGTGCTGGTGTGTTCCACAACCGTAACCTCCTCTGCCAGCACCTTCGCGCTGTGCACCCCGATCTCGGCGCGGCGGATCTGCAGGCCATGAGCTGTTACCGGTGCCCGGAAGCTCACTGCCAGCGGGTGTACTCCATTCACGGGCGCGCTCAGCACGCGCGCGCCTGTGTTGCTCAACGGCCCCTCAACCGGCCAGCAGTCCCGGCCCCCTCCCCCCTCCCGCCTCGGCTCCCACCGGCTCCCAGCCCCCGCCGCCCGACTACTCGGCCAGTTGGCGTTGGCTTGACACGGTTCCCTGGGATGCATGCGCCATCAACCCGACGTCTACCCTGACCGACCTCCCCCACCGCGCGCGTAGCCTTTTCGCGCAATGTGCAATCGTTTCTCTCCGGCGCATGCACGCCGCTCCGGACGACCCGCTGGGCTTTAAACTGCACATGGTGACCCCCCGCCTGCTCCTCACCCCTCTCGGGCGTGGTGTGCGCGGCCTCCAGGGTGCGGTTATTGCCCGTTGCCGACGCTTTCTGCAGGGGGACTGGGAGGGGCTGTTTGGCGTGCCGCCCCCGCGCACGGCCCGGCTGTCGGGGGAGGTCAACTTCGAGCGGGTGGCCGCCGACGTCATCCGCCTCGTCCGCGAGGGGCAGCTCAGCCGGGCCATGACCCGCTTGGAAATGGCCAAGCTGGCCCCCGCCAATGCGGCTACCCTGGCGGCCTTGGAGGCTCTTCACCCTGCGGAGCCCGGATTCCAGCTGCCCGTGCCGGACCCCCTGCCGGCCCCCCTCCGGCTGGACCGCGACTGCTTCCTGGAGGTGATGCGTGCGGTCCCGCGGGCTTCCTCTACCGGGCCGTCGGGCTGGCGCTACGAGCACTTGGAGGTCCTGGTGGGGCATGGGGGCGAGGACATTCTCTTTGACACCCTCATTGACCTGGCGGCTGGTCGCGTTCCTCCCGCTGCGCGCGAGTGGTTAGCGGGCGCTCGCCTCCTCGCTCTGCTCAAGGGTGTCTTGCCCCCCCCGAGGGCAAGGTGCGCCCGATCGCCTGCGGTGAGGTGCTCCGCAAGCTCGTGGGCAAAGTGATCTGCCGCCAAAAGGCGCCCGAGCTCCGTGCCTTTTTCTGCCCGCCCCTCGCAGCGGGTGAGACCTCGGTGGCGGCCCAGCTGGGGGTGACGACTCCAGGCGGGGCGGATATCCTCATCCATTCGGTGCAGGCCTACCTCGAGGCCCACCCCACCCACGCTGTCGTCAAGGTCGACTGCCACAACGCGTTCAACAGTCTGTCCCGCGCCAGCATGTTTGCGGCCGTCATGGAGTCCTTCGAGGACTTGTACGCTTGGACAGCCGTGTGCTACGGCCAGCCCGGCCAACTGGTTCACATCATGGAGGACGGCACTCGCGGCGGCCTGCTGTCGCGGTCGGGCACCCAGCAAGGGGACCCCCTGGGACCCCTGTACTTTGCCGCCCCCCTCCAGGGTTGCCTCCAAGCGGTCCATGCTGCCCACCCGGCGGTCGCTATTCAGGCCTACTTGGATGATATCTACCTTCTGGGCCCTGTGCCGGACACCACCGCGGCTCTGCTGGCACTGCAGACCGCGGTGGCCGACATCAACCTCCAGTTGACCCTGGCCAAGTGCGCGGTGTACTCGCCCCAAGGTGATTGCTCCGGCTTTCCGCCCCAGCTCTTGGGCCGGGACGAGCGCCTCCATGGGTTGGATGTCCTCGGCGTTCCGGTTGGCGACCCCGCGTTTGTCATCGATGCTCTGCGGGCCGCCCTCGAGGCACGCACTGAGGTACTGCCCTTGATTGCGCGCCTTCATGATTCGCAGACCAAGGGTCTGCTTCTGTGGTTTTGCGCTCACCCTCGCGTCGTTCACTGGCTCCGGGGCGCTCTTCCGGCTCAGGTCCGGCTGGCCGCCGAGGGCCACGACGAACGCATCCAGTCGGCCTTGGCGCAGCTGGTCCCGGGCCCCGACCTCCCGCCACATGCTATTCGCATTGCCTCCCTGCCTGCACGGATGGGTGGCTGCGGTCTGACTCGTGCCGCCCGGCTGGCCCCAGCAGCATTTTTGGGCTCCGTCGCTCAGTCGTGGGCGGAAAGCTGCCGGCTCCTGCCCCTTTTGGCAACGGCAGCGCCTGACCTCCTGGACCCCAGCAGCCCTTTGCCCTTCGTCACCGCCATCCAGGAGGCCTATGCTGAGATCCAGCAGGCCTGTTCTCCCGTCCGTGCCGCTCAGGCGGTACAGCGCCACCTCCCTCGCGGCACTCCCTCGGTCGCCTCCGTTCAATCTCCCGCCGCATTCCCTGCTCGCGTCATCGATAAACACCAGAAAACCTACGCGGGTATTCTGCACACGGCTGATTGGATTGCTCTTTTCGCGGACCTCAACGCCCAGGGACGTGCGTGGCTGTTCTCGCTTTCCTTGCGGAGTGTGGGCTCGGCGTACCTTCGTGCTCTTCCCATGGCCCCCCCATTCGCCTTGGCTCCCAGCCACTACTCGGTGGCGCTCCGGCACCAGCTATTTGCCCCGCAGCCTCTTGTTCCGGCCGGGCGGCCTTGTGGTAGCTGTGGGCAGCCGCTGGATCCCACGGGGACTCACTACCTTGCCTGCATGGGGGGCCAACAGAATCAGAATTGGTATTTGTATTTGCACACTGTCCTCCTGACGGTGGTGCTCGCCATGATTCGGTCGGTTTTCCCCCACGCGAACATCCGGTCCGAGGATGCGGATGGCGCTGCCTTCTATTCCCCCAACCACCGGCCTGACATCGTGGTGCTGGACTTTGAGGGGGGTGGCCGGCATCTGCTTATTGACGTTTCGGTGGCGCGGCCCTTGGCTCTTAGCCACGTGGCTGGGGCCTCCCTCACGGCAGGTTACACGGCGGACCGGGCGGAGCGGGCCAAGCTCCTGGCCTACGGCGACGTCGGGCACCATCGTGTGGTGCCCTTTGTCCTGGAGGAGTTTGGGGCCATGGGGCCCCTGACCTCCGCCTTCTTCAAGGAGTGTTGCCGGCTCCGGGAGGACCGGCTGGACCTGGAGGGCCAGCGGGCCCCATGGTCGGCGCGGACCTGGACGTCATATTGGCGTCAGCGCTTGTCGGTGGCGCTGACTCGGGCCATGGCTGACATCATGCTCCGCCGTACGCGGGCTGATTTTGCGGTGCAGCAGGGCTATTAGGTTCCTCCCGTTAGGCGTTTCCATTGGTCTTATCGTAGTATAGAGCTTTGACATGGCTCTGTATATTATAGGTTTATAGCTGGGCGTTTGCTTTGGTTTGAGTGATTTCACTCTGTTGTAAGTAATTATATTTTTTAAATATATATAGCCTTTCTCGCTTTCCTTGCGGAGTGTGGGCTCGGCGTACCTTCGTGCTCTTCCCATGGCCCCCCCATTCGCCTTGGCTCCCAGCCACTACTCGGTGGCGCTCCGGCACCAGCTATTTGCCCCGCAGCCTCTTGTTCCGGCCGGGCGGCCTTGTGGTAGCTGTGGGCAGCCGCTGGATCCCACGGGGACTCACTACCTTGCCTGCATGGGGGGCCAACAGAATCAGAATTGGTATTTGTATTTGCACACTGTCCTCCTGACGGTGGTGCTCGCCATGATTCGGTCGGTTTTCCCCCACGCGAACATCCGGTCCGAGGATGCGGATGGCGCTGCCTTCTATTCCCCAACCACCGGCCTGACATCGTGGTGCTGGACTTTGAGGGGGTGGCCGGCATCTGCTTATTGACGTTTCGGTGGCGCGGCCCTTGGCTCTTAGCCACGTGGCTGGGGCCTCCCTCACGGCAGGTTACACGGCGGACCGGGCGGAGCGGGCCAAGCTCCTGGCCTACGGCGACGTCGGGCACCATCGTGTGGTGCCCTTTGTCCTGGAGGAGTTTGGGGCCATGGGGCCCCTGACCTCCGCCTTCTTCAAGGCGTGTTGCCGGCTCCGGGAGGACCGGCTGGACCTGGAGGGCCAGCGGGCCCCATGGTCGGCGCGGACCTGGACGTCATATTGGCGTCAGCGCTTGTCGGTGGCGCTGACTCGGGCCATGGCTGACATCATGCTCCGCCGTACGCGGGCTGATTTTGCGGTGCAGCAGGGCTATTAGGTTCCTCCCGTTAGGAGTTTCCATTGGTCTTATCGTAGTATAGAGCTTTGACATGGCTCTGTATAGAGGTTTATAGCTGGGCGTTTGCTTTGGTTTGAGTGATTTCACTCTGCTGTACGTAATTATATTATTATATATATAGCCTTTTTCACCTTTGCGGAGTGCCTGATCAGAATATAAGCTTGGCTGATTTCGATAGTACCGGCTACGCCCCCTTCTCAAGAAGGTTTCAGCCGTGTTCAGCCCGTCTCACGGTGCGAGACTGAACAAGTCTCGCGTGCAGACACGTGTGTAGTACTCCTACACACAGATCTCGAGTGATTTATCTAGTACCAAATCCGAAAGGCTTGCATCACTCCCCGGACAGGAGAACTTTTGCGGATGACTGTAGGTGTAAGTTGGCGATGCCATGGTAACCGGAGACGTCCGTCCTATAGTCAGCAAAATTGGTGCGAGAGGTCCCCAGTTCGATTCCGGTCGGATTCATTTGCAGATCGCGTTTTCCGCGTTTTCCGCGGCCCGGCACTGAACGCAAAGGTTTTCACCTTTGCGGAGTGCCTGATCAGAATATACGCTTGGCTGATTTCGATAGTACCGGCTACGCCCCCTTCTCAAGAAGGTTTCAGCCGTGTTCAGCCCGTCTCACGGTGCGAGACTGAACAAGTCTCGCGTGCAGACACGTGTGTAGTACTCCTACACACAGATCTCGAGTGATTTATCTAGTACCAAATCCGAAAGGCTTGCATCACTCCCCGGACAGGAGAACTTTTGCGGATGACTGTAGGTGTAAGTTGGCGATGCCATGGTAACCGGAGACGTCCGTCCTATAGTCAGCAAAATTGGTGCGAGAGGTCCCCAGATCGATTCCGGTCGGATTCATTTGCAGATCGCGTTTTCCGCGTTTTCCGCGGCCCGGCACTGAACGCAAAGGTTTTCACCTTTGCGGAGTGCCTGATCAGAATATAGCCTTGCCGAATGCTATTGGAGACCAACTAAAGCCGACTGCGAAGGATTCGACTAAAATTAAGTACGGTGAGAAAACGAAAGCCGTCATGCCGACCGTCACTCTAGCAGGCGACCCAGTTTTGTCGTTCCGACAGGTGGCAAGTCGTAAAAGTAAGACCGACTACCCGCCAGTCAAGCCCGATCGAGTCGCTAACGTCAAAATGTCGCGAGATGCCATTAAAGATTCCAGCGAGTGAACGAAAATAGTACCCCACTGCATGAACAAATGATCTCCGTCCGCCGCCCAAGATACGGAGTCTTCGGTCCAACCACGCACGGAAGGCTGTACGATCTCCAGATTCCGTCGACTTGCGCCCAACGGGAAAAGGCGAAGAGGACACGCGTCGACCACGAGGACCCCTGAAAAAGACCGGAAAAGTACGAAAAACGTACGGAGATCCGCCACAGGATGCCCGATGGTTTTTAATATAGTTGGATAAGTAAGTAAGTCCTTGCGTGTCATGCGCATGGGCATGCCATGGAGTACTATGCAAATTAATCTCATTAGAAAAATAATTACACGAAAGTTAAAAATATTGGCTACAAATACGTGTTAATTACTTAAGGGGACGGTCCCAGCGCGAATATTTTGGCGCCGAAAAATTTTGCGGTACCCGTCCGTACCGTGCAAAAGTGGTGCACAGTGCGCGCACCCCTACCGGAGCTGGCCATGGCGACCAGCTTTCAGGCAGAGTAGATAAAGATAGCTCGCGGAATGCAGAGAAACTGTGCTAATCTTAAAGACGACAAGTTTATGATATTACTTCTTAGCGGAGTTCGCGTTTTTTACAGTGTCGATGATTTTATTGATGACCATCGCCATGGGGGTCCAATCTGATGTTTTGATCGTCGAGAGGAATTAATTTAGAATGCATGCTGGCGGCGGTGATTGTCAGGTTTTATGGGCTTTACCTAGCGTCAAGGATGCGTTTAAATTGTTATTCGTAAAGCTTTAAAAAATTTGCTGGGTTTCGGCAAGACTTCCGTCATGATCGGTAAGACACTCTCCAGGCTCGCGGGATGCGCGTCTTATTATTCCATGGAAGGTTGTTCTTTCCTGCGCCGCTGGGCGAAGGACAATGCCGGTAATGGTACGATCGTGTGCTCAGCGTGACCCTATGAATGTTTCGCTTCCTTTATGGGTTATCAACGCAAGTTTTCGGCTTCTTTCCGTGCAGTTAGCGCCAGGTATAATGCCATTCCGTGCTGCGCATCGCCAGATTCCTGGCACCTTTCAGTGGTTTTTCGTGATAGACTCGGCATGGACATGTGCTACACTAGACGTGACGGGCTCACCCCCGGGCAGCCTCCAGGTTTGTCTGTAATATATGGAGGCAGATGGTGCGCAAGGATAGATGGCAAGTAGTGATGAAGGAGACCACCCCCAAGCCTGTGGGGGCTCCGCGTGTGACCAAGTATGGCATTCATAATAGTGATTTGGGCCGCGGTGCCCACACCCCTGTAACTAGGACCTAGATAGCTTATACCGTCCATTCCATCCCATGTTCCCCTCCCACTGAGGACTTATGCTCACGTTACGCAGTCACGTGTCTATTAATTAATTAATTAATTCAGTGGTTTTTATGTACGTTGCATGGCTGGGACGTGTCAAAGCGTGACCGTGGCATATTGTCAAGTTGTCAGGGATTTGCTGAGTGGTTTTTTGGAAGGAGATTGCTAACAGCACTCAGTTTTGTGTGAATATTGACGCGGCCTTTCTTAGCAGAGGCTTCATTGTGGTTAGAGGCTCAACAGCTTGAGTTTGCTTCTTGGCAAACAATTGCGCTGGAAAAAAAAGGTGGCAGTGGTTTTTCTGAGGGCCATACTGCATGGGTGGAACTGCACGTAGGTAGGGGTTATCATTGTCTTGTTGGCCTTCTCCCACTAAAATGGGAGAGCCCTAATTCATATGCTAGCAAGGCAAGGTAACCATGGTAAGAAGCCTTGGCAAGCAGCATGTATGTATGATAATTCTGCTTTCTCTGTCTGTTGTTACCCTTGTTGGGCAATTAGTGGATATGGCTTTCTAGGGTGTGTTTGAATTTGGTCAGCTTGGTTTTGGGATGATGCCCACACCATAAACCTGGAATATGCTTTTGAAGTGTTGGCTAGGCATGTAGAGCTACCTGCCTCATTGTTGTGCACACACGCAATGTTCAGGTTGCCCGTGTTGAGGTAAGGCAAGGGCACATGACGTGCCCAGCCACCTCCTTGTACATTGTGGTCGAATTGGGCATGGTCAGGAGCCTTTTGGATGGCATAGGAAGTGTTAGTGTGCCTTAATACTCACTAATGCCTTCCTTAGCGCCTGCACAGGTGGCCAACTGCCAAAATTAATATCTGCTACAGCTGAGCTCAGAATGCCACCAAACTTTGACAGTGCCTTCTATGGTTGTGACAGAATTTGACTTGTGCTTTTCAGGCCTAATCGATGCGTTATTAAGTCCAGTTTTTGTTGTATTCACCTTTGCCCGGACTTACAGACTTTTTTTTTGCAAACTTATAGCCCGAGGCGGGGCCCAAGATTCATAAAGAGGTACCTTGAAATTAAATAAGAGACATGCCTCTATCCAGTTATATTTTTTGACGCGAGTTTCGATTGGCGTTATCTTGTAGTATTGGACGACAACATCAAGGAGACAACCAGCGCAGGCCAGAAATCGGGAGAATCCCGACCATGGTAGCTCGAGCCTGCCGTTATCTTGTCCGCATGTTCGAGTCGTTCAGGATGATGAAGATGAATGGTGATGGAAATGTGTATCCTAATTGTGCATTGAAATTATGGCTGGCTTACGTGTAGAGCGACTAGATGACCTAGTAGACGGTGGGGCCGGAAACAGCATGCTTGATCAGGGCGTGTGTTACGAGCCTAACTGGCCGGGAGTGTCTAGTGGTGAGCACCATTGCTGCGATCGCTCTCCCACCATTTACGAGGAAATACCCGCAAATGGAAAACCACTGAAAAGGTCTAGCTAGTCAGTCATCACGTTAGCCATGCCATGATTCCAAACGTCCAAGAACTGCACACGGTGCAAAGGCAAAAAGCCGGAGGACAGCACTTTCAAATGTGCGGCGGGAACCAAAAGCCGTCCAACATGTCAAGCCGTTTAATTCATTTCGACTTTTACATTTTCACATAGTTGTCCAAAAAAAAAAAATAAATTACATTATAACATGCCTCCGTGGGGAGGTCATGTAGGCACATATTCCATGATGGATGGGGTGGAGGAAGCCGCGTGATCGAACTATCCTAACTCTATGCTATCTAGAAAATCCTAACTACACTACTCATCAAAACGCCTCCTCCGCTTGGGGGGAGGTTGTCGCGTACTCGTGCCAAACTCCCTGCACTGACAGTAGCCCACGACCTCGTTGGCCCTCATGAGGTATGGCTGCATGAGTGATCGATGGGCCACATGCTAGCCTTACCCCACTAGTGCTGCCCACTTTTCTCAAGACGAGAAGCCAGTGCCAACTGCACTTCTCAAAACTTTAGGTGAGACCTGAGAGTGAGGTATGACTAGGTTAGGCTTCACACTGTGTTCTTTGTTGCAAATGAAATAAAGTTTTTATTACCAATACTCTACCTAACTTGGCAGCTCTGTTTCAGCAATGGCTGGGCTCGATGAAAGAAAGGAGGGCTGGCCACACTTGCCACGCACCACCATGACCAAGACAGAGTTCAAGGATCCACACAGAGCTACATCCAACGCCCTGGTGGAAACACACACTTATCCCAATGAATGCCTTACACTTACGCAATATCTTGCGTCATGCAGCCTTACCTCGTAGCCACGCTCAGTATCTGATCCTGACGACAACCGCTTTGTCGTCCATACTGCTTCAATTACACCAAAGCTACTCCGTGGCACTCGGCTTTGGTCAGCACCAAGACCTAAAAGTACACAAAATCCTAAGTCGTTGTCTGCAACGACTCCCTGTTCCGCATATGAAACATATCATCTAGCACTTTCTCTTTAGACGACAAAATCAACTAGATGAACCTGGGTAGGCCAGAAATCCCAGACGACAAAATGCCCTTAAGTCGCAGAGCACTCCAGTGTCGACTTGCCGACCCCTGAGCTTGCCAAACAACTCTATCACCACCCAAGCATGTACGACAACTAGCTGGCGCCCTGACGAGAAAAGCTGCCTCGTCACATTCACAAAAGCGGCTTGCCAGCCTGCCGAATATCAACGCCAATATTGCACGACATTATCTACCTGCAGCGGACAGTTCTCGAATTAATCAATAACGCGCCAGCTTGCGTGCACGTGCATGTTCAGCCTGCACGATCCGCATAATTGCCAGGCTGGCAGCCTAGCTTGGTCCATGTTGTAGTCCATGCAGCAGCCAGTGCGTGCTGCTTGCCAGCGTTGGCACTGTCCTCCTGGTGACGCATGTCAGTACCGCTGTCAACTCCCCGGCAGTGCTGCGCGTCGCGCTACGGCGCATGCGTTGCTCCCGTAAGGCCCAAATGCCAAAGGCGTAACAACTCGCACACGCGCAATGCCTAGCTGCCTCGCCTCGTCCCCCGGGCCGGCCGCGTGGCGGCCCCGCGTAAAGCGAATACTCGTGCGAATCGGAACGGCGCGCGACAAGGTGGCTTGCCCACAGGGTCGGGCGTGTGCGCCTTGACAATCTTCTTCCACCGCGTCTTGTCCTGCATGGCAGTCCAAAGACGGGAGAGAGAGTGGATGCGGTGCTCAAACTGGGCTGGGACCACTAGGTCGTCCAGCAACATCTGGATGTAGGTCGTGACAGGTTTCCCTACCCTTTTGGGAATGCCCTCGATCGGGGCCAGGCCAGGTCAGAATGTGTCGCCCTGGCTGGCCAAGCCGCTGGGGGCCGTTGTCAAAAAAGGATCAGTTATATACCTGACTTCTCCGTTAGATCTCATCGACCGGGTTTTGAAACAACCCACGAACGCCGTAGATGCAGATCCAACGGAGTAAACAACGTCACGACCGACGCGGCGCCAAATAGTCGCCTAGGTTCCTAGCTTTTTTGCGAGCCATTTTGCTGTACAACGTCGTGCCGCGTCGTGTACCCGTGAGATGTACCCGTGAGATGTACCCGTGAGATGCAAAATCCGCTTGCCAGACCGGGATTCCGGGAACTCCGTCCAATACCGTCGTGCAGTACCACCAATCTTTTACCAATCTAGATATCAATCGTACAATACTACGACTTAACGCCAACAGAAACTCGCCTCCCAAACTATATATTCATGAAGGCACGCCTCTTATTTAATTTCAAGGTACCTCTTATTTAATCTCAGCCCCCGCAGACTTGTCTTCTCCCGGTTAGGGCTAAGTTTTGCAAAAAACCTAAGTCCTAAGTCGAAACCATTTTTCCCTCCTGTTATGAGTGTGTATGGGGACGCCCCCCCTAAAAAAAGCGTATTTTTTGGTAAAAAATTAATAACATGAAGGGATGTGCTGATTTTGTTGATCCAATTAGGTAGAAACCATGTCCCACATGTGACATTTTTATATGGTTTGTGCTTTTGGCATGCAACTGGTTCTCCCACTGTTCTGGGCAAGATGTGCCCCGGACAGCGTTTTTTCCTATTTTTTGCACATAGCCGGTGTATGGCTGGGGGTAGTACCCCCAACAAGTGGTGGTATGCATGCCCAATTAATTAATTAATTAATAGACACGTGACTGCGTCACGTGAGCATAAGTCCTCAGTGGGAGGGGAACATGGGATGGAATGGATTAAAAAATTAAAAAAATTAAATTATAACATGACTCCGTTGGGAGATCATGTAGCACATATTCCCGTGGATGGATGGAGGGGGGGGGGCAAAGCCGCGAAACCGAACTAATCTAACTCTAAGCTAATCTAATCTAGAAAACCCTACTTATTCTACTCAGCAAAGCGCCCCTTCCGCTTGGGGGGAGGGGGCTTGCCCACAGGGGCGGGCGTATGAGCCTGGACAATGGTTTTCCACCTCCTCTTGTCCTGCATAGCAGTCCAAGCAAGAGAGATCGAGGGAGTGAATGCGATTTTCAAACTGCGCTGGGATCACTAGGTCAGCCATCAACTGCTGTGGGTAGGTCATTACATGTTTGCCTACCTTGTTAGGAATGTCCTTAGGGCCAGGCCAGGTCAGGATATGCCGTCCTGGCTGGCCAAGCCGCTGTGGGCCGGCCAGACCGAGCCGGAGGGCGGTGTCTACCTGGCTGGTGCGAGCAAGATGTCCTACGAATGCTATCCTACGCTGTCTAATCTCGTCCGAAATGCAAGGCATGCCCTGGTACAAAGATTCTAAAGACCTATGCGTGTCAAACCCTACATTCAGGGCCTGACGGAGCATCCTGGTTACCGTGCCGTTTAGCTTGGCCGCCAGCGTGTCCTGGAATGGATTGAATTGAATTGAATTGAATTGTAACATAACTCCGTTGGGAGTATATGTAGTGCTCACATAGCCCAGAGAAGGGGCATATGGCCTATCATACATTCTAAGCTACTTCCTGCAAGGGTGGGAATGTAAACAACACTTGCTCTAGGTGCACTAGGGCACCTGCACCACCCAGAGTTTCAGGCAACACCCAGCTCAGGGCCTGACTAAACCCACCTAAACCTGGAATGGATGGTATAAGCTATCTAGGTCCTAGTTACAGGGGTGTGGGCACCGCGGCCCGAATCGCTATGAATGCCATACTTGGTCACACGCGGAGCCCCCACAGGCTTGGGGGTGGTCTCCTTCATCACTACTTGCCATCTATCCTTGCGCACCATCTGCCTCCATATTACAGACAAACCAGGAGGCTGCCCGGGGGTGAGCCCGTCAGGTCTAGTGTAGCACATGTCCATGCCGAGTCTATCACGAAAAGTCCACGGGTGGCGGCCCTGCCGCGCGCGGCCGGGGGCACGCCAGGTGAGGACATATCGCCCAGGCTGGGCGGGCTTGGTGCCAGCTAGTCTATCTGATGTATCTACCTGATCTGTGCGGGCCAGGTGCCCGGCTAGGCCCAGGCGCCTGTGCCTAAGAATGTGGGAAACATAGGGCAAATCAGCGTACAAATCCTCATTACTAATGTGCAAACCAAAGGGGATGTTAAGGGCCTTGCATGCCCAAACATCATTGTTACGTCGCGTAACAATTCGTTGTAGTTACGGACGTAAATTAGGTCCTTGGCCTCGGTTGTTCCTAGGTTACGTGCAGTTCTAGTTTGGACATGATTGTCCCCGTAACAGTACTGTGGTATAGTGGGTGCCTTTGGGCGCCGCGCCGCGTACTATATTAGTGGTCCTTATCCTTTTGTAGAATGTAGTGGACAGGCGTGCATCTGTGCACCTGCTTGTGTTTCTGTGTTTCTGCAGGCGAGGGCCAGGTCGGCCCGAGCCTGTTGGACCGTTGGTGACCATTTATGCACGTTCCACTCCTTGTGTGGTCACTCGGCGTGTGTTAAATGAATTAACACATATTAGCTTGGGTCACGGCAGTTTAGTTGTGTTTCCTTCCTCTTTTCCTGGAGTAAACGGGTTTGATTAAATGGTCTATGGCATATTACAGTAGTACATATGTAAATGCATTGAGATCTGGTTCGTCTCGGTCGTCTTTCGCTAGGGGTGTATATAGAAGCAGCCTCACTAGTTTAGGTAGTATCAGGACAGGTAGAGGTAGAGGTGGCGGCCGAGGCTTGCGGCGTAACAATGGACTCGGAGGTAGTTTAGATAGAGAGCGAGACGACGATCCTTTGCAACATACGACATTGAATCAACCCTTCCGCGGCTGGGAAAAAGAAGACGACACGTACTTGACAGGTAATGGGCGGGTCGCCGTCAAGCTAGGAGGATAGTGCTGCCTGATTCAGGACACGCCCTGCCTAGACGTTAGACCTGCTCGAAGCGGAAAATCCTTTCGTATATAGCTCCTGCTCCTCGTCTTGTTTCCTTAGAAAGATGGTTTACTGCCGTAGACAGTTGCTGGTTTTGGTTCGACGATAGAGAGACGGCTAGCGTCTCGTAGATTACCCTTTTCCTGCATCGTGCCTGCTTCGTATTTAGACGACCCTTCGCCGGACGCAGAATTCTTGAAACCGGATACTTACGACCACCTGGCGCTGGAAACATCGTCTCTACGTGCGTCGTCAATCTGGTTCGGTTTCAGACACCCGAGATAAGTCGCCTTCTCCTCGTTCTCCTCATTTGACTGCTCAAGATCTACCAGGTGCGTTACCATGAGCCAACGGCGATCTTTTACTGCTCCTTCCCATTCTTCTAGCGATAATAGTCTAGCTAAATATTACGTAGTGATTACGCCTCAATGGTCCTCCATTTTCCTTTCGTGGTCCGACGCTAGGAAGATCGTTCAGAATCGTGTGTATAACGTAATTAGGTATAAGAAATTTATGTCCTTTGAAGAAGCTCAGCAGTTCCTTATAGATCATAGCCAAACAGATTTAGGCCTGCATGTACGCCCTATTCCTCATGGTCGCCCTCCAGTAGGAGGGGATTCATAGGTGTTTGCTCAATTTCACAAGTCTTCAAATGAGTAAAAAAAAAATCTTTCAGATCTGAGGGTACCTAAAGCTGGACTGTTGCAGGCAGCATGTAGACCATGAAAATAGACCACCCACGAAAATTGGGCTCATTCTGAGCTCAAATGGTGACATGTGACAGCATACATGTGCAGTTTTTCGTCATTTCCCCCCTTTACTTACATGAAACAAATATGAATACTGGACAAATGAACTCATTTCAGGCTGGATTCTTGCAGGCAGCATCTAGACCATGAAAATAGACCACCCACAAAAATTGGGCTCATTCTGAGCTCAAATGGTGACATGTGACAGCATACATGTGCAGTTTTTCGTCATTTTCCCCCTTTTCTTACATGAAACAAATATGAATAGTGGACAAATGAACTCATTTCAGGCTGGATTCTTGCAGGCAGCATGTAGACCATGAAAATAGACCACCCACAAAAATTGGGCTCATTCTGAGCTCAAATGGTGACATGTGACAGCATACATGTGCAGTTTTTCGTCATTTTCCCCCTTTTCTTACATGAAACAAATATGAATAGTGGACAAATGAACTCATTTCAGGCTGGATTCTTGCAGGCAGCATCTAGACCATGAAAATAGACCACCCACAAAAATTGGGCTCATTCTGAGCTCAAATGGTGACATGTGACAGCATACATGTGCAGTTTTTCGTCATTTTCCCCCTTTTCTGACATGAAACAAATATGAATAGTGAACAAATGAACTCATTTCAGGCTGGATTCTTGCAGGCAGCATGTAGACCATGAAAATAGACCACCCACAAAAATTGGGCTCATTCTGAGCTCAAATGGTGACATGTGACAGCATACATGTGCAGTTTTTCGTCATTTTCCCCCTTTTCTGACATGAAACAAATATGAATAGTGAACAAATGAACTCATTTCAGGCTGGATTCTTGCAAGCAGCATCTAGACCATGAAAATAGACCACCCACAAAAATTGGGCTCATTCTGAGCTCAAATGGTGACATGTGACAGCATACATGTGCAGTTTTTCGTCATTTTCCCCCTTTTCTGACATGAAACAAATATGAATAGTGAACAAATGAACTCATATCAGGCTGGATTCTTGCAGGCAGCATTTATACCATGAAAATAGACCACCCACAAAAATTGGGCTCATTATGAGCTCAAATGGTGACATGTGACAGCATACATGTGCAGTTTTTCGTCATTTTCCCCCTTTTCTTACATGAAACAAATATGAATAGTGAACAAATGAACTCATATCAGGCTGGATTCTTGCAAGCAGCATCTAGACCATGAAAATAGACCACCCACAAAAATTGGGCTCATTCTGAGCTCAAATGGTGACATGTGACAGCATACATGTGCAGTTTTTCGTCATTTTCCCCCTTTTCTTACATGAAACAAATAGGAATCATGACCAAATGAACTCATATCGAGCTGCCAGGATTCTTGCAAGCAACATTTAAACCATAATACTACACCACCTACAAAAATTGGGCTCATTATGAGCTCAAATGGTGACATGTGACAGTATAAATATGCAGTTTTACGCCATTTTCATCGTTTTCTTACACGAAATAAATAGGAATCATGACCAAATGAGCTCATATCGAGCTGGATTCTTGCAAGCTACATTTAAACCATAATACTAGACCACCTACAAAAATTGGGCTCATTATGAGCTCAAATGGTGACATGTGACAGTATAAATATGCAACCTTTTGTCATTTGCACCGGTTTCTTACATGAAACAAATAGGAATCATGAACCAATGAACTCATATCCAGCTGGATTCTTGCAAGCTACATTTAAACCATAATACTACACCACCTACAAAAATTGGGCTCATTATGAGCTCAAATGGTGACATGTGACAGTATGAATATGCAGTTTTACGCCATTTGCACCGGTTTCTTACATGAAACAAATAGGAATCATGACCAAATGAACTCATATCAAGCTGGATTCTTGCAAGCAACATTTAAACCATAATACTAGACCACCTACAAAAATTGGGCTCATTCGATCTGAGCTCAAATGGTGACATGTGACAGTATATGAAAAGAGACAACAAACGTGGACTGAAGCATTGGCACGCTGAGCCCCGTGCATGTCTGAGACCAGTTGTCTGAAAAGAGACAACAAACGTGGCAGCATGGCACGCCGAGCCCCGTGCATGTCTGAGACCAGTTGTCTGAAAAGAGACAACAAACGTGGAAGCATGGCACGCCGAGCCCCGTGCATGTCTGAGACCAGTTGTCTGAACTGAAACGTAAAAAGCGCGGATCCGCGTAAGGCGCGATGTCTACTGGCTCAGGACAGTATATATATATAAGTAACATTTAAACTCAGCCCAGTTTTGACGTCATTTCCAACTGAAAAAATTATTAATTAAATAATTCATTGATAAAACACGCGCTCCTATTGGGGAGTCGCAGAGCACAATAATACATGTTAAAGTGCTTTTCATCCCTGTATGTTGCACGCTGGGATCTAAAACTGAAAAATTTAAACTCACATCAATAAGGCTAGTCTGAGTCTGAGTCATCAATTATGTGGGGAGGGCGGCGCTTGTGGCGCGGGGTCGCCTTCGCTTGCTTGCTAGCCGTGCCCCGGTGTGCGACCTGCTTCGATCCGAACGCACTCTACTATCTCCGCCTAACCTCGCGCAGTCGAGTCGGGTGGCAGATTGGGTAACTCTACACCTGGGCATGCGCAAAGCGCAGCTCGCACCTCATCTAACCCTACTATTTCATCGTCCCCGTCTGTGTAGAGCACATGGACCATGTTGTGCTCCTTATTAAACGCCGTCACATGGGCATGATACCGCTTCTCCCCTGAGTTTGGGCCTGAAAATATCTTGCATACCGGGGTCCCCACCAACCATTCCGGCTCGTGCACGTCCATGACATGCGATTTGAAAAGTGCCATCGCCGTCTTCTCCGCCATCGCTGATTCCGTTTTCTGTGCTTATTCCGTTTTCCCACCCCTCATGTTTCGCGCACATACGAAAAGGACTTGAATTTCCTTGCTAACAGGTCGGTCTCGGCAATTCATCTTGCATTCACTGGAATTCATTCATCGAAGCCCCGAGACTGCCCGTCCAGTCTGAACATACGAAAAGGACTTGAATTTCCTTGCTAACAGGTCGGTCTCGGCAATTCATCTTGCATTCACTGGAATTCACTCATCGAAGCCCCGAGACTGCCCGTCCAGTCTGAACATACGAAAAGGACTTGAATTTCCTTGCTAACAGGTCGGTCTCGGCAATTCATCTTGCATTCACTGGAATTCACTCATCGAAGCCCCGAGACTGCCCGTCCAGTCTGAACATACGAAAAGGACTTGAATTTCCTTGCTAACAGGTCGGTCTCGGCAATTCATCTTGCATTCACTGGAATTCACTCATCGAAGCCCCGAGACTGCCCGTCCAGTCTGAACATACGAAAAGGACTTGAATTTCCTTGCTAACAGGTCGGTCTCGGCAATTCATCTTGCATTCACTGGAATTCACTCATCGAAGCCCCGAGACTGCCCGTCCAGTCTGAACATACGAAAAGGACTTGAATTTCCTTGCTAACAGGTCGGTCTCGGCAATTCATCTTGCATTCACTGGAATTCACTCATCGAAGCCCCGAGACTGCCCGTCCAGTCTGAACTTCATACTACCGTTGTACGAAATTCAGACTGCACGAACCTCGAGGATTGTCAATGAATGCCCATGATTTTTGAATGAACAAAGCACACTGACCGCCGTGTTTGCGCGCGCGCGGGTGGAGGTGCGTGCACTAGTCTGCCAAGAAAACACTGCAGGGCATGCGCGCACGAACACAACGAGAACGTGCCAGCCTATGACGTCGTCGACGATGAAGTTCGTCGTCCGCTAAATTGTAGGGGATATGGCGGAGTATCTGAGTGAAACAGAGAGGCTGCGGGCAGAACGACTGTGTTATGGACAAACTGCGGGTGTTTGCCTCTTAGGCCATGCCGATGGGGCAGACAACAACTGTCGGGGCCGAAATGGTGAAAGCTGCAACCTATTTGCTCACGCAATCTGCGTCAAGGCAATTGACGGGAATAAAAATGGGGAGGAGTGGTGGTGCCCAGGATGCCGTGACCCCGGTGGCGTGAAAGTTGCCAATCTCCAAGCTTCGGGTTCGAACGGTCATCATGAGCTCGGCACTCCCCCCCGGCCCTTGGCATGGCGACCATTTGTTTGGTTTGTTGATTATTCCTTCATATACCGTGCCCTAAGGCATGCTGGCTTGATGTGCTGGGTGGTGGTGTGCAGGTTGGTGGACGCCGGCTCCCATCCATTGACCCCTTCTCTGGCACGGTCTCTGTGGCGGTGGCTGCGCTCAACTCAATTGCGACACTGGCCATGTCTGGGAACACGACGCCCGTGCCACGATGGCGCCCGGTGACCACGTGGGTGCCATCATCCGTGTCAGCTCCGCCCAACTATGGTGTCGGCCGCCCATTGCAGCAGTGGCCAAACTTCTCCAATGACTGGACTATGAGCAATGACTGGTTTACCAGCTAAGCTTATACTAGTTTCTGATGTATTATTAAGTGAGCCAGTGCTTCTAGTAGAAGGTGATGTCTTAGTACTTATTGTATCAAAGAGACAACCAGCGCAGGCCAGAAATCGGGAGAATCCGGACCATGGTAGCTCGAGCCTGCCGTTATCTTTTCCGCGTTTTCGAGTCGTTCAGGATGATGAAGATGAATGGTGATGGAAATGTGTATCCTTGTGCATTGAAATTATGGCTGGCTTACGTGTGGAGCGACTAGATGACCTAGACGGTGGGGCCGGAAACAGTGTATATTCATGCTGGACTGAAAGAGTACGTGGCGTGCCACTGGCAGCCGAGACATGTGCCTTGTCGATGGCCTGGGTTGCTCTTGTGCCATCCCATTTCATCTCAGATTGAATCATGAAGTTTCATGATTCAGTTGATGCTTGCAAGTTTCCAGCCTGACATGATCGATCGAGTTCATTTGGTCGCACAAAAATGTTTTATTCAAGAGAACAGTGGCAATGGCATCAAACTGCATTGTTTTCCTTTCATTTGTCACCTTTTGAGCTGTAAACAGTCTATTTTGATGGTCTACATGCTGCTTACAAGTTTCCAGCCTGATCTGAGTTCATTTGTTCAATATTCATATTTGTTTCATGTAAGATAACCGAGAAAATGACAAAAAACTGCACATGTATGCTGTCACGTGTCACCATTTGAGCTCAGAATGAGCCCAATTTTTGTGGGTGGTCTATTTTTATGGTCTAGATGCTGCCTGCAAGAATCCAGCCTGAAATGAGTTCATTTGTTCACTGTTCATATTTGTTTCATGTAAGAAAAGGGGGAAAATGACGAAAAACTGCACATGTATGCGGTCAAATGTCACCATCTGAGCTCAGAATGAGCCCAATTTTTGTGGGTGGTCTATTTTCATGGTCTAGATGCTGCCTGCAAGAATCCAGCCTGATATGAGTTCATTTGTTCACTATTCATATTTGTTTCATGTAAGAAAAGGGGGAAAATGACGAAAAACTGCACATGTATGCGGTCAAATGTCACCATTTGAGCTCAGAATGAGCCCAATTTTTGTGGGTGGTCTATTTTCATGGTCTAGATGCTGCCTGCAAGAACCCAGCCTGATATGAGTTCATTTGTTCACTGTTCATATTTGTTTCATGTAAGAAAAGGGGGAAAATGACGAAAAACTGCACATGTATGCTGTCACATGTCACCATTTGAGCTCAGAATGAGCCCAATTTTTGTGGGTGGTCTATTTTCATGGTCTAGATGCTGCCTGCAAGAATCCAGCCTGATATGAGTTCATTTGTTCACTATTCATATTTGTTTCATGTAAGAAAAGGGGGAAAATGACGAAAAACTGCACATGTATGCGGTCAAATGTCACCATTTGAGCTCAGAATGAGCCCAATTTTTGTGGGTGGTCTATTTTCATGGTCTAGATGCTGCCTGCAAGAACCCAGCCTGATACGAGTTCATTTGTCCACTGTTCATATTTGTTTCATGTAAGAAAAGGGGGAAAATGACGAAAAACTGCACATGTATGCTGTCACATGTCACCATTTGAGCTCAGAATGAGCCCAATTTTTGTGGGTGGTCTATTTTCATGGTATAAATGCTGCCTGCAAGAATCCAGCCTGATATGAGTTCATTTGTTCACTATTCATATTTGTTTCATGTAAGAAAAGGGGGAAAATGACGAAAAACTGCACATGTATGCTGTCACATGTCACCATTTGAGCTCAGAATGAGCCCAATTTTTGTGGGTGGTCTATTTTCATGGTATAAATGCTGCCTGCAAGAATCCAGCCTGATATGAGTTCATTTGTTCACTATTCATATTTGTTTCATGTAAGAAAAGGGGGAAAATGACGAAAAAACTGCACATGTATGCTGTCACATGTCACCATTTGAGCTCAGAATGAGCCCAATTTTTGTGGGTGGTCTATTTTCATGGTCTGAAGGCTGGATGACCCCTGCTTTATTGACAAATATAAGGATTTAATCACATGTGGAAAAATTGAGTAAAATTTATGAAATTGAGCAAACACTTATGAATCCCCTCTAGAAGCTCTAGTCTTTGCTACCCCTCCTTCTTCTCCCCCTAAACGGGCTGCATCTGCATCTGCTTCAGATACTCCTCTCACCTTGGAGTTTGGTTCCCTATCCATTACTGTTGTTAAAAAGGATTGATTTTAATTTTGTTCCTGCTGCAGACCTTCAAGGTTTTTCCTTTTTCTTTTGTTGCTTTCTTCTTTTGATTCCTATTCCTTTACGTAATTAAAGATGGATCCAGTGGGTGGAGATATGTCGCCTATACCTACCAATAATAATAATAATAATACTACTAATAACACTAACAATAACAATACTCGTGGTAACCGACGGGACTCCTTGGAAACGGTACACCATCTCACTCCTCAAGGTATTCTGCGTACCTCACCTCCTTCTCCTGTTGCTGGTGGTCGCCGTCGTCCCTCAATTACCCCACCTACCTATGAACAACGTATTTCCCAAGTCAGATTTAGTGAGGAACCTTCTTTCGTTGTGAACCAGGCCCCTGCCCCTTCTGCAACCTTGGCTCACCCCTCCAGCAGGTCCTCACACACTAACAATGCTCCTAGGCCTCCTTCCCACCCTGTGCCTTCAATGCCTGCTATTAACACGGGTCGTACCTCGGCCCCTGTCGGCCCTTCTGGGCGCCCTAGTGCAGTTCCCTTTTACCCACCTGCTTCCTGGTCCTACCCTGAGACGGCCTATGAGGCTGCCCAGGTTCCTACCCGTGTGGCTGATTTAGAAGTTAATAATGATTTCAGTACCATGCCCCTAGATGATAGGAATTATGATCATTTTGCCTATTCCTCTCTTCGTGAGCAATATACTGTCCCCTTCTCCTATGGGCACCATCCTGAAACGGTGGCTCCCTCTAGACCCCTACCCAAGACTTTTCCTATCCCTTCCTTCTATCCCGCTTATGTAGCAGTGGAAGATAGTGGCCCTATGGGAAAAACTGATTCTTCTAATCCCCCTAAGCCTCCTGCTCTTCCCCTCTTTGCCAACCTTCCTAAGCTGGATGTCAAGTCTACCCCTCAACAGTTTTTCACCTTCATTATGTTGCTCACCCAGAACACAGAGTCCTGGCAGAACCACAATAGGTGGCGCCTCTCTGATGCTGTACTAGTTCCTCATTATCTTACTACCTGCATTACTCCTGAACTTGCTAACCTCATCCAGTGTGAGTCTCTTGCCTCTCATGCCTACCCAAACTCTGTAGCAGAATTGTTCAAGCGTTTAGAGAACCATTTAGTCCCTCCCGATGCAGATTGGCAGGATAGATTATCCTTTGGCACCTTGCAGCAGGGTACCAAGTCCTTCAAAGAATATATGAAAGAGTTTGATGCTCAGATGGTACGAATTAGGGATTTGTCGGGTGCAGAAGTACGTGCTCGCTTCCTTCAGGGCCTCAGTAGACCCTTATTGCGTGAAGTCAAGCGCCAGTTCTCTGCCTACCGTTTTACTGACCTGCCCCTCAAGCATGTGCGCCAGCATCTTTTACGAGTAGCAGATTTCTTCTCCACACCTTCTCTTCCTACCCGTTCCCGTATTAATAATATTAGCCTTACCCCTGAGGAGGAGAACTCCTATGTAGAAGAATTAGATATCTGTGTGACTGACCTTTCAGCTCTGGATGTCTCTCATATTACCTGCTATCATTGTAAGGAAGTAGGTCATCTTAAACGTGAGTGCCCCAAGTTCCTTTCGGGTGCTCCCCCTCATCCCGACGCTCGCCCTCCTCGTACCCCTCAGCGTGCTCCTATTCGTCCCACTTCAGGACGCATTCCTTCAGCTACCCCTAGTAGGCTGAATGCTGTGCAGACAGGATCCCCAGGGTTCCCCTATGATAATCAGGCTCCCGCACCCTCTTCAATCCCTCGTGACCCTCCAGCAGTGGCTTTTCCGCCAGGGTCTTCTTCGGGGTTCGTTCCTATGGATTTGGGGGGGAGGGGGAACAGTAGGCCTGTCAGCCGGGGGTAACCTGGACAGGTCCTTAGATAGTACCCCAGATAATAATTTTTGCTTGCCTGTTTTTATAACCTCTGTAGGAGCTGAATCATCCCTACCACTACGTGTGCGTCCTCTTATGTTCTTGAATGGTGGCTTAACCGTCCCTCATACTGTTGTAGACCCCTTCCTGCATGCTGATGAACTCTTGAATGTCTCTGTGTTAGTGGATAGCGGTGCGGCTAGCTCCTTTGTGAGCGAGGCCCTAGTTAGGCGTTTAGGACTAGTCCCTACCCCTCACACAAAAACTGTCACTGTCCATTATGCTGACGGTCGCACCAGTCATTCCCCGGGTACGGTGTCCCTTCCCCTGGTCATACAAGGACGTACGGTCAACCTGACGGCCACTATAGGCCCTATCACTACAGCTGATGTATTACTAGGATTAGATTGGCATCAGGATAATAAAATCACTATTAATTATGATACTATGGTCATTTGGTTTCCAGATAGCTCCTACTGGGTACCAGAACGTCATTATAGATTAGAAAATTTATCCTTGGTAGATATTACTCCTCCTACACCTGTTGATCCTCCTGTAGACCTATACCTGAAGTATTAATGTCCAATGACGAATTACGTTCTGAACTAAAGAATATGGATACCTATTATGTATGTTCCTTCAGTTAGAAGTACAAGAGATACCTATCACTAATAATAGTGTGGATATAGATGTAAATACAGTGGATACAATAGGAGTGGGATTTACTGAAAATGAAATAGTAAGATACATGGCTGTGATAGATTCCTCAAAAGTATTTGAAGAAAAGACTCCTTCTTATCCTCCTCCTCGTTCTGTTTTACACCGTGTAGTTATCAAGGACGGTGCAGTTCCTACGCACTCTCCGATGTATAGAATGGGCCCTACAGAATTAAAGGAACTAAAACAGATTTTAGTATCACTATTAGAAGCAGGATTGATAGAGCCTAGTAACTCCCCCTACTCCGCTGGTGTCCTGTTAGTTCCTAAACCAAATGGCAAGTTTCGCCTAGTTACTGATTATAGGAAGCTAAACGATATTACTGTGAAGTCTAAATACCCTCTACCTCGTATTGATGATATATTTAATAAGGTTAAAGGTTCTACCTGTTTCACAGTACTAGATTGTGCGGATGGTTTTTGGCAACTACGTATAGCTCCTGAGGATTGCCACAAAACCGCCTTTGCTACCCCTTTTGGGCATTACCAGTTTAGAGTAGCGGCTATGGGACTCTGTAACTCTCCTGCCTCTTTCCAAATGTTAATGAATGAAGTGCTTAGACCTGTTATGGGAAATTCCCACCTTCCTCAAGTGTCCTCTGATTTAAAGGATCCTTCCTTCTCCTCTGTTTCTTTATCTGAGCATGACCGTTCTTGTGCTCAAGCTTACTTAGATGATATCCTTATTTATTCTCCTGATTTTGAAACGCACCTACGTGATTTAAAGAAAGTATTAGAAATCATGGCTGAAAATTCTTTATGGGCGCGCCGTGCTAAAGTTCGCTCTGGTAGAAGTGTCCCATTCTTAGGGCACGTTCTGTCAGATGCCGGGGTCGCTACCGACCCGGATAAGACTAAGTCAATTCAGGAATGGCCTACCCCTACCGACGTTAAAGGTGTACGTAGTTTTCTAGGAATTGCTTCTTACTATAGGCGTTTTATCCCGCGTTTCGCAACTATAGCAGCTCCTATTAATCATCTATTAAAGAAGGATATCCCCTTTGTTTGGAGTAGTGAATGTCAGTCGGCTTTTCAGTGTCTAAAATCCCTACTCCTCTCCCCTCCTGTACTCATCCTACCGGATACTACTAAACCCTTTGTTGTAGCCACAGATGCTAGCAAGGTAGCTATAGGGGGCGTCCTTCTCCAGGATCAGGGTCAGGGCTTACAGCCAATCGAGTATATCTCTAGGACAATGCTTCCTGCGGAGCGTAACTATCCCGTCCACCAGCAAGAACTATTAGCTGTGGTGTACTGTTGCCACGCGTGGCAGCACTTTCTTAAAGGTGCTCAATTTGATGTTTGTCTGAATGAACCCTGTGAGATTGATCCTTATAGATTAGTTATCCAGACAGATCACCGCCCTCTTACCCATCTTCTCTCACAACCCAACCTTACCCCTCGTCAAGCGCGCTGGATGGAGTTTTTAGCACAGTTCTCCCCTTTTAAACTTCAGTATGTTAAGGGTGTAGATAACATAGTACCAGATGCACTCTCTCGTCGTGCAGATTACTCCTTTTTCGAGGACCTTGATGTTCTCAATACTACTCTAGTTCCTACTACTATGGGTGTAACCCCGTATGGTGAACTACCTGATGATGAATCCTATGCCTACCTCTTTCATACAGCTGTTCGCATGCCTGATCTCCTTTCTCACGTAGGACTCTCTCTCCCGTGTGAGGCCCTTCCTGTGGTCTCGGTGGGGGGGGAGGGGAAAAATAAAATTTCTATACCGCTTAGCCATATAGCGACTAGGTCAGGAAAGTCTTATGAACACATAGTCCCTCTAGGACCTCCCCTTCTCTTTGGCAAGGCGGTAGGAGATCTCTTTAAACCTGTTCTGGATACCTCTGTAGCGATGCCTACCTCTGATCTCGAACGTTATTAGTAGATTTACGGCCACTGAGCCGGAAGCATTAGCTGCCATTGCTGCCCATCCCCAACAATTAGGCAAGCACCCTTGTAAATTTGTAGGTGGATTTTTATATGTGCAGATAGCAGATTCTCCCCCTCAATGGCGCCTGTATGTCCCTCCTATCTGTCGCTCCTCCTTGCTCTTTGAGTTGCATGACTTAGCTGCTCACCAGGGTGGTAAACGGGTACGGGACCTAGTAGCCCGCTCTTACTACTGGCCTTCCCTTTTAAAGGATGTAGATGAGTATGTTAGAACCTGTCAATCTTGCCAGGAGATGAAACCCAACAATGTAGGACAGATAGCAGAGCCTAGGACCTTACCTGATCCCATCATGCCGTGGGACTCCATTATGATGGATTTTGTAGGACCTTTTAGGAAGAATGATAGAGGTAACGCCCAGATCCTTGTTTTTGTAGATCGTTTTACTCGTATGTGTCATCTCGTGCCGTGTCCCTTAGAACTCACCGCACGCGATTGCGCACGCCTATACCTTAATAACGTATATAGATATCATGGTTTGAGTAGGCAGTTTATTAGTGATAAGGATAAGTTATTCACTTCTGATTTTTGGCAGCAGTTCTTCGCTGCTATCGGTACCAAGGTCACCTTCGGTACTGCCTACCACTCCTCCTCGTCTCATTTAGTAGAACGTTTGAATAGGTAGTGGAAGAAGCTCTGCGTCACTATGTGAATGGCTCTGGGAGTGATTGGGAGGATTACCTATGTTTGGTAGAGTTTTCCCTTAACAATTGCCCTCAGGCTGCGCATGGTTATACGCCCTTCTTCTTAGATACTGGTAGACAACCTCTTACCCCTACCTCTCTTTTAGCTAGTCCTTTAAGGGACAAGGATGATGTGTCCCGGATACTGTAGAAGGTGTGCAGGCGTTATTAGATAAGATGAAGAATGCACACGACAACGCTATTGCAGGGTACCATAGGGCGCAGGCCAAATACCTTGCTAGGTTGCGTGCCTCATTAGATAGAAGAGCACCTGAGATAGAAATAGGAGATTTAGTCTTAGTAGAAGGCCCCCGTGTTGGCCGCTTCGCTCATAAGTTCGAAGCTGAACTGAAAGTGAAACTTAGGCCCGCCTTCTTAGGACCTTCCGTGTGTTGTCTAGAGTAGGTAATTTTCTGTATGAGATAGATATTCCTACCTCTTGGCAGACCCACTCTCGCACCTTTCATAGAAGCCAGCTGAAGCTCTATCATCAGAGCACGTTCGCTGGTAGAGAATTGGCCCCTGCCCCTTTAGAGCATAACCCGGATACTGGTGAGGTAGAGGATGAGGTAGAGGGTATCGTGGCCCATAGAGATATCAAAAAGGCCGCGGTACCCAGCGCCAGTATAAGGTGAAGTGGATGTATGCTCGTAGTGAGTAGATAAGGTCTGGTATACTGAGAGTGAGCTAGATGGGTGTAGTCGCCTGCTGCAGGAGTATAAAACCCTGCATAAGCTCTAGTTGTAGACCTTCTCCTCTCTTATGTTATGTCTGCTGTCGACGGTGGTTGGTTGTCCCCTCCCCTCCGCAGCCGTCATGTCAGAGCCTACCCCTCCGGCTGAGAGCTCGCTGCCGTCCCCGCCCCACCGGACCCTGAGCTGTATTTCGAGGCCCTTCCGGGCCGCTGGGTGTCGCGATCAGTTACCCGGGTGGCGTGGTGCAGCCGGCCCTTCAGGCCCAACATGCGGGCTTAGTCAGGGCGGCCCTCTTCGGGGTCACGTGGTATGGTCCTTCCCCTGATGAGCCGCACCAGCTTGTCCTGCACGGGTTCGATGATGCCGGACACTGTTTGTTGGGGTGTGGTTCCAGCTGTCCCGCCTTGGGGCAGATAGATGCGGTTCTCCGGTGTTGCCGTGTGTTCTCCTACCTCTCCACTCCTGTGGGCCGTACCTGCCTACGGGAGGTGTTCCCGTGGCTTCCAGCTGAGGGTGATGCTGAGGTAGACGAGAACCCCTGCGACCTTTTACGGGCCGTAGAGTTCATGGAGATAGCTGATCAGTCGGCGGGACTAGCGGTTAGTGGTCCTACCCCTTCGGGCGCCCCAGCCGAGGTACATTATACTCCAGATTATTCTGCCTCGAGCGCTGCGTCCGCCTCCTCGGCGTCTGTTCCTCCCTCTCCGGTCCCGTCGTCCCCTCGGTCGACCCGGGATGTCGCAGTGGAGCCTACCCCTTCGGGTTTGCCTGATCCTCTTTCGGCGACGGTCTCGGCTATGCAGGCTCAGATCCAGTCTTTGACCACGGCGTTTGGGGCCTTCCTTGCGGCCCAGGCGCAGGTCCCGGCCACGCCGGCTGGATCCGCGCCCCCTACCCCTTCTGTCGCCCCGGCGACTACGGCTTCGCCCGCGCCCCCGCCTGCGCCCGCGGTCGCTGTGGTTCCGGCGGCTCCTGCGACTCCTGCTGCCTCTGCGCCTGTTACCGCTGTACCTGCGCCTACGCGGGAGTCTCCTGCCCCTGTTAGCTCGCCCTCCGTCGCTGCTTCCGAGCCTCCTCCCGCTCAGGCGCAGACGTCGCGGGGTTTCTTTGGCGATACTAGCGGGCTTCCCAGACTTTGGGAGGGTGGTCCTCCGCAGAGGATTCCGGTTCCTGACTGGGCCTGGATGGTAGTCAATCTTATGCAGGACTGCCTGTCCCTACGGGCCCCATTTTCAACATGTGGCCTGAGGGTGCACCGGCAACGGAGACCGGCGCGCCTGCGTCGTTGGCGGGTCCGTCACGGCCCTCTCTGGCTTCAGGTCCGGCGCGACCTCCTGTTTTACCAGTGCCCCCTGCGTCGGTGTCGGCTCCTGCCCCTGCGTCAGCCCCTGCTCCGGTCCCTCCTCCTTCGGCCTCGCGGTCTTTGGCCGCGGTTGTTCGGTCCACCGGTCAGGATCCTCGCGCCACCCGCGCTGCCGATTCCCTCAGGGAGTTGTCCCAGGGTGATCGGGACAGGGCTCCTTCTGTGGTGCACGCGACGCCGGAGTCGCGTGACACGCCCATTCCGGGGTATGGTATGTCCGCACTCGCCTGCCGACAGTGTGACCTGCCGCGCGCCTCTGCTGAGCTTGCCATCTCTCCCATGTCCTATGGGTTCTCCCAGGTGTGTCGGGCGCCCCGGGATCGTGGCCTACCCATTGAGACTGATCGGCCTCCGTTCGACATGGTTATTTTAGCTGATCCGGTGTTCGAGGGTGAGATCCTGGTCCGGCGCGTCCTGTATCGCTGGGCGAGGCGCCACAACGACTTGGACACCTACGGTGGGTTTCAGTGGGCTTACCCTCCCCCTCTGGGCATTATGGCTTCGGATGCCCTTACAGTAGAGTTTCCTGCGGTGCCGGGTGCGGCGTACACTACGGTCCTCCAGCCCATCCTTGAGTGGGATGCCCGCCGCCCGGCGCCTATCCCGGGCCAGGGTCTAGACTCCCGCGGTCACCCTCCTCCTCGTGCCAGCGACTACCTAGAGACATTCGGGTCGCGACAGTGTGTTCGTCGGTGGCGCTCCCGCGAGGTTCGGCACATCCGGTTGTGGCCGTCCAACGTGGAGCCCCTGGTGGACCTGTTCTTCCCGACGGGTATGCGCCCTCGGATTCGGTATCATCGCCTCCTCCTGCGGGCCCTTTGCCTGATCGCGGTAGAGCCTTTCCTTCGCCTCTTTGCCTGTGGCTTTCTGGACTGGGCCCGTGGCCAGGTCGTCCTCACGCAGCATAGGTATTACTGGGCCTTCCTGGGCCTCTTTCCTGACGGCGTGTGGGCCGATGTTTTCCTCACTGTAGATAGGCATGACAATGTTGAGGATGTGGCTCACTACCAGGCCTACCTGGAGGTCCTGCTGGCCTCTCGTGGCACTTACCAGACGGATGGCCACTAGATAGAGGGCCTTAGGCCCGACCTGAGGGTGTTGTCCCTCCGGTATGTAGAGTCGCCCTCATATTCTGGCCAGTTGGTTGGCTGTTCTTGGTCCTTAGCGCTGATGTGTTTACTCTGTGTGTCCTGCCCAGTGCCGTCCCCCCCGGCCAGGACTCCGTTCCAGGCAGTTAGGGGAACCTACCACCAGGCTTGGTGCTGGCTAACCCTACACCACCCGGCGTGGTGGTGGAGACCGTGTGAACTATTGGTGCTTTGTATCTGGGATGGTCTATCGATTGTGTTGGTATGTGTTGGGTGCGTTAGGATTATTTTCCTACCCCTTGGTTCCCCCTCTCTGCGTAGGGAGAGGGCTCCCTACCTTTTGTGGGGGGGGAGGTGTTACGTCGCGTAACAATTCGTTGTAGTTACGGACGTAAATTAGGTCCTTGGCCTCGGTTGTTCCTAGGTTACGTGCAGTTCTAGTTTGGACATGATTGTCCCCGTAACAGTACTGTGGTATAGTGGGTGCCTTTGGGCGCCGCGCCGCGTACTATATTAGTGGTCCTTATCCTTTTGTAGAATGTAGTGGACAGGCGTGCATCTGTGCACCTGCTTGTGTTTCTGTGTTTCTGCAGGCGAGGGCCAGGTCGGCCCGAGCCTGTTGGACCGTTGGTGACCATTTATGCACGTTCCACTCCTTGTGTGGTCACTCGGCGTGTGTTAAATGAATTAACACATATTAGCTTGGGTCACGGCAGTTTAGTTGTGTTTCCTTCCTCTTTTCCTGGAGTAAACGGGTTTGATTAAATGGTCTATGGCATATTACAGTAGTACATATGTAAATGCATTGAGATCTGGTTCGTCTCGGTCGTCTTTCGCTAGGGGTGTATATAGAAGCAGCCTCACTAGTTTAGGTAGTATCAGGACAGGTAGAGGTGGAGGTGGCGGCCGAGGCTTGCGGCGTAACAATCATGTTTATGGTCCCCAAACATCATTCAGTGGTTGTCAGTTGCATTTCTGTAGTTATTAGGGGGCTTCAGTTTTGAGACATTTCCATGGGACCCTCCCCTTATTAATTAGTTAATTGGCGATGTCGGATTTTCGGTCGGGAGTTCGATTTTTCAGTGCCCATGATAACTGGCCCGGATCTCCAATCCAACAGGGTCAAATGCCTCGTGTCCAACTCGCTTTAATAAAAAAGTTCACGGGCACGTTTTCATTCTAATTCCGAACGAACTCCCAAGGGCCTTTCGGCTGAACAAACTATGCTAAGGGTGTACGTCATCTTTTAAAAAACCTGGTCCTTGCCCACCAAGTTCCCCAAGACCTGCCATGCCAGGACAACTAGGTCCCTATTGCTTGTAAAAGTAAGGATGCAAGACAACATCTGTAAATAAATGTTGGGCGAACCATAGGGGTACTATGTCCCAGCCCTCGTTCACCGACGGGCCAGTTAAGCCAGTTCTCCCCAGACCTGCCACACAAGGACAGGTCTTTGATGGCCATGGGAGCTAAAGATGAGAAGCATACAGGGTTGACCAAGTGAGGTCCATCAACCAGGACGCTGGGTTGCTTGCCAGGGGAAGTAATCAGTTATCAGGCAGCTTGTGACACCAGCACCATCATCACTGCCAGGTAATCGCCCGGCACTCGCGTCTTGGGCGGTCATCCCAAGGATTCTGAGCAGAAAGTGACACGATTCCCGCAATGGTCACACCACTCGACTACATGGTGGTATACTGATCACGTTCGCAATCTGTTGCATAGATGCCGCTTGTCTGGTATTCCAACGGATTGCCGCCAGCTGGGTGTGTGCTGCTCAGGATTCCTTGAGCGTGGCTACCAGGCTGGTACCCCTTGAGCTTGAAGTTCACGAAGTTCTTGCCAGGCCCTTTGCCCTCCTCCCAGAAGCTTGCGCGCACCACTTCCACCTCCACTGTGGCGACATCGGGAATAGCGATGATCACGCGAGTCATCTTGCGAGTGACAGATACCCCGGAGGGCAGGCGTTGAGCCATTTTAAGGCCACCGTAGGGCTTCTGCGCAGACCGGTAAACACAAAGGGGTTGCACAGTGCGTAGATTAATTTCTTCCATGCCTGCAGCAAGGCATCTGACCCTCAATGAACGACTATTCCGAAGCCGTTTCCATGCGATAGCATGTTAGGGCATAATTTATAGCCATGCCTACGCTGTGCTAGTGGCAGCATGCACCGTGTGCAGTTGCGAATGAGGGTGAGCAGGGGCAAAGTTGACAGTGTGCAGATCTATAGGCAGATTGCCAATCACCATCGCACAAGGTAGCCTTTTAAAAGCTACTGCCTGCTTCCTTATCTGCAACACATAAAGTACACATTGTTACACATCCAGGGCCAAAGTTAAATAGAGGGCTAAACTCCACGCAGAACATGCGGCTTGCTTGCAAAGTCGAATTGTCGTGTGTCCAAGTGCAGAAATGAAGCATCATCAAATGGAAAGAGCCCTGGCCATTTGTGTTTAAAAACCGATGTAGGACTGGCTGATCGAGGCATCTATGTGCTGCTCTGTACCCTTGCTGCCATGAAAGCCATGAAGTCTTGCCAATGATGTACTGTTTAAAAACGCAGCGCTCATCACCTGCATAAAATGTCACTAAAACTAGAGCAATTTTCATGTATGATCATCTGGCAGCCTGTCTCAGCGAGCCATGTGGAGTGCACGAGGATACAGAACAGGGGGCTGCAATATATTTGACTGACGGGGTGTTCTTGACTGTCCACAGCTCTCGTGTTCTCGACAGTGCCATGAGTTTTCTTGTAGTCAGGGTATTGACAAATGGATCACACTATAGATGGGTGATTTTTCCCAGTTACGATTGTGTAGGTGCACTGAAGGGTATTATTCCCTCTCATTGCGGCAATGCATTCTGCACGGAATGTTGACTGTGTTGCCTACTCCCCAGTCCTTTAAGGGAATGAGTCCCCACCGCCCTTTACAAGTGGCATACATGTTAGAACCCAACTGTCCCTGAGCCCTCCACCATAAACCCTAAACGTCAAATAACTGACTGCTTGATACTAGAGCTACAATGTATATAAGCATGCCTATAGCAAGAGAATATATTGCCTTGTTTCAAAGCTGGAACTTCCTCAGAGAATGCTAAGAAACAATATAAGTCATATCCTACCAAAAAGACAAGAGCCAGATTCTTGTGAAAGAAAAAAAACGAAAACTCACCCCGTTCACGTGGAGAGTGCCAAACGAGTTGGCATAGCTGACGCCAGGGGGCGACTCGGCTCCCACCAGGATGTGGTCATTCCCGACAAGGATACCCACCTGGTCCATCCAGGTGCGGTCATCTGGCTTGGAAGGGGTGGATGCTGGCTGGGATAGTGCGTTGGCGGCATTTGTGAAGCGAGCATTAACCTGAAGTGTTCTGTCCTTCACGATGCAATAGGTTCTTTCAGCTTCACCCTGGAAATCAAACTTTTGTCCTCGAGAGGTAATGAAATGAGGGTCAGAGGTTGCTGAGGAAAACGCCAGGACCACTCCATTGAAGATGTCCACGGCTTGCACGTCCCCAGCGTTGTCTCCAAAGTACTCGGCCAACAAATTCTGATACCCAGCCGACTGCAGCGAGGCCAAGACTTGTGCTCCGTGAACAGCATTGTTCACGTACACATGTACTGCAACAAAAACGCTGGACGGACTTTGCAGCAGACGCCTGGTTGTGGTGTTTCCTGGTTGAATGAGAACCTCGATGTTGCAATAGGAACCATTCTGCTGCAAAAACTCGGCGGTTTCGTGGACCAGCCCATCCAAGTCCAGCTCGGTGGCGAAGCAGTGCTGGAGCTCGATCTCAGTGAAGACCTGCGCCGCCATGTCTGTAATGCACGTAGCTGCCTCCGAGGTGCTATTCTGGTCAGCATTGAAGCTGCACGAAGGATTGATGATGCGCTTAGCTGCAGGCCGCCCATGTGCGCGCATAATTGGGGCAGATGGGAAGCCACACACACATGGCGCTTCACTAGTCAGCCACAAAGCCCCACTTATCAACTGTAAACTGTAACACATGCTTGCCTGGAAAGGCAGCCATGTCCACACATGGAACAAATACTTATCATCGTACACGATGGGGCCATATAGCAGCAAAGACAGATAGCAAGTGTCATCAGGTGGATGGTACACATGTCTGCCTGGCAACGTAACCCGTGTCATCACCTAGATGATACACATGACAGCCTGGCAACCAATACATGTCATCACAGGCAGGCACCACTTGTCACGTGCAAAAGTGGTCCTAATATACCAACAGGCCTAGATAATGGACTTAAGGACATGAACATGGGGCAGGACATCTAGTTCAACTTTACTGTCACAACTAGCTAATTTTCAGCTCTTGAGCGGAAGACTCAGCCATTATAAAAACCGGCCGAATAAAGATTGTGGACAGGTGGGTTCATTCCCAACACAGAGAAGAATTTTTTAAATTAAAAGGCAAGCCTGATGGATTGCTAATGCTCGGCTATTTGTCAGTATGGTGCAAAAGGATTTTCTGAGTACAAGGGTCACTGTCAGTTGGGATGTCCTAGTACTGTACTGCAAACTGTATTGCAACCCGGCATAGTCAGGCAAACTCACGTGTACACCCCCAGCCCCACGTTTAAGATTCTCAGGTTAAAGATCATGAGACCCTGGAGTTTGAAATCCAGGTTTAAGATCGCAGAGCTGGTTTTGGGCAAAAAGATCTTAAAGTTGGTACAAAAACTGCCAAGTTCCGGCCAGTGCCCAGTGTACTCAGGTATGCCGCATCAGGTTTAAGATCGCCTGCAGCTCTCAACTTTAAGATCATCAGCCCTGGATTTGATTCTAGGTTTAAGATCCGCCGGACCCCAATCTTAAACGTGTGTGTGTGGGGGGTGTACCCTTCCCGCGAACTGCCTATGCTTGTTGATATGTTGGCAGAGTCTGCGCTTAGCTCTGATGTATGTCCTTCTTGGTCTGCAGGGAAAAGGTGCTAGATTATCACCCTCCAGCAAAATTGCATGCAATACCGAAGTGCTACAGAATTCTAGAGCGACCTAATTGGAGGCAATGGCCAAGCATCACAGCCTGCACATCTTCCACAAAGACATACTCATATCGGGGCTTTATTGCGCAGTGGGTGGTGCTGCAATGAGATAGCTGCAAGGTTTGGTTGGCAAATTGCTGCAAGGCTGTCTTGGCAACTGGAAAAATAAAGCCAAGAAAGAAGGCGGTCAATATATGGGCCGGCTGTGGCACTTCCAACTAAGCCGCACGAGTGGGCCCTGGCAGCCCTGGCAGGGTCTGCATTTCATCAAGATGGGGGGTATAAGTGATGACATAAGGTCAACTGGAGAACAGTGGCTATTCATGGTATGGAAAGAAACATCGTGGATATTATCCCGGTGCATCAACGCAAGGCTGACATTGATGAGAGGAACATTAGTTGGGCACATGCTCAGCAAGCTTTAGGAACATTTGCACAGCATCGACAAGCCACCCACTATTGATGCAAGCCAGAGACGACGTGGAGGCAACACCGGAATATCGTGGGGAAGGACACTTTGCAGAGAACGTCAATGCAACGCACCGAAGCATCCGCCATTATAACAGAAAGGCTGGGTCCCCCCGCAGCCATCATCGGGACCGTCACCGGCATCACTGTCCACACACGCTGAGCATGCATAGGTACGAAAGATGGCATGGCAAATAATGGACAGGACACATTAGCAATGAGCTAATCAGGTCATCTGCATACCTAGCCACATGAAGAAACTGAATCCCAGACTCTAAGCATCTCCTGGCTATTGCCCCTACCAATCTTGACACTCGATCACACTGCAATGCCACAACCCTGCATATGGCGGCTTTCCTGCCGCCTCACTCATGGCCACAAAGCCAACAAGCTGTGTCCTCACACCCCACTTCCTTCTCCCCCTGTTTCCTGCCCGTTTTCGTTTTTAGCACTTCATTTTCAAGTCTTGCCGCTTTGCAAGCATTTTATGTTGATGCCAATGCTGAGGCATTTTTTGATCTGGCGCAGCTAGCGGGCCCTTGTTATAACAAGGTGCCAAGGTGAGAATGGCTAAAAAGGTGGGTGAGGAGGGTTACAAACATTGCATTACATTCTAACAGATTTGTCACACCAGCATGATAACACTGGCTACACTTTCTAAAGCAACACCCATGAAAAAGACACAAAGCAGATCGCTGTGGGCCTTGTAGCGGTACATGGTATGGTAGCGAGGCACACAGTCAATATGCCCCAGTATCCAAACCTTAACTTGCAATCCAGCTGCATGGTGTGCTCACCACGTTCAAATGAGAAGTGAATGTGCGCTGTGATGCCAACCTCATCGACCAACTGACCAGATGCGCCGCACTTCCACCAATTACAGCATGAGGGTCTGACATACATAGGCTTGATCCCTATTCCACCATATGCTAGTTGCAGTCCTTAAGCTGACCACGTTTGGCTGAACTGCCACTACATAATAGCTTCCGAATGCAGCAGCTAATACTATTACGTCCCCAATTACAGTGCTTACTAGCAAATTGGTCAGCCTAGAAAATCTGGCTAACTATAGATGTGCAACCGAGCACTGTTTGGGAGTCCATGGATTGGACAACGTCGCGGTAGGGCATAAATAATCGTCTGAACACTAGTAGCATGAGGCCAGGACTTGAAGTTGTCTATGCGTAGCCAATCGTACGAATTGTTGCCCTGAGAAAAATGCGGAGGACGAAAGAAAACGGGCATATCACGTACTCTGCCATTCAGCTTGATGCCACTCATGCCAGCCACTGAATGAACTCAGTGAGATTGCACTTCAAGAACCCTGGAAGGGCCTTATTAGAGCGCCACCGCTGCTCGCGGTTCGATGATGCTTGGTGATTCCAGGCGGAGGCACGTGACTAACAGACATATAACTATTAAACAATCAAATAGCCCTGGATATATGGCCCACATACAAACAGGAGGCATGCTCCAGATGTCATGCCCGTGTTACAAACTTGACATCCCTTTTGCATGCAGTGATTGTTAGACAGGCTGGGATAAAACATTTGAATAAATAGTCCATGTAAAACACTAGCTAGTTGTTTGAGAAAAGGATTGCATTGCTCAGTGAAAGTTCCAGTTGTGAATCATTATCTACATGATCTTGCCTATCTATCGTGGGCTACAGCAAGGGCCAGCTGCAAGCAACAATTGCGGCCATAATCACAAACGCATGCGCCCACAAGATCCCCTGACTACTGACAAATGCTGAGGATGCTGGGGGTGGGGATGAAGGTGGGGATGCCGCACCTGTCACATCCACGCGGAAAATCTCCAGGGTGCCTGTGCGAGCCCCGCTGACGAACAAGAGGTTCTCCCCTGTGGGGCTATCCGCGGCCGGGACGAACTCAATGCTCTCTGGGTCATGGGTGCCCAGCGTGTTGGCCGCAAACAGCTCGCCCAGTGTCCCAGGTCCATTCCCGGCTACGCGCACGCCAGACTGGAACACCGTCGCGTTTGGCCTGGACACATCATAGACCAGCACGGTGCTGGCGCGCTCACTGCCCACAAAGAGAATAGTGCGGCCGTTGATGACGCCGACCGCCAGTGACTGGAAGCAAATGGGGACAAGGACAAATGGAATTGTGGAAAAGAAACGAAGGTGCAGTCATCGATCCATCTTCTCCGTGCGAGATAGTCCTGTTCTCCGTGCGAGATAGTAGATACGCAAGGATACATAGAGTAGATTGATCGATCGATCGATAGGTAGATAGATAGATAGAGAGTGGCTACACGGGGACGACCCCATGGAACAACAAGCATGACTGGGCATCACTAGACAGTGCGGCTGACCCCAGGCTGGCTTCATAACAGTCGGGTTCCGCAGGTACAGAAACTGTTTCTTGACTGGTAAGTATATTGCCAATAATCATCTGAGCTGCCCTATCACAACCCGCACGCCGTTCTGATCGCAGCCTGTGCGGCCACTGTTCCCAACAAGTGCTGCCACACACATGCTTACCTCGGGCTCAATGCCTTTGTCATCAGAGCGCGTGTCAAAGTAGGCCCGGGTGTTCGTGGCGGCCGTATATGACCCGGACGGCTCTGAGTTGTGGAAAACGGTGTTCGGTGGGAACAATTCCAGATGGCGCCGCTCCAGCTCATCGCCCGAATCGTAGACAAAGCTCAGGTCGCTCGCGCGCAGGATGGAGAAGGAGCGGCCGCCAAAAGTGTAGACACCGTCCACGGAGCAGCTGGCGTCGCCGGTGACGATGCCGTCCGTGATGGATATCTTGATGCGGCCCAGGTGCGGGGTCGCCAGCAAGCACTTGAGCTGCTGCCCAAGCGCACCACACAGCTTCGGCACCGTACCGTTGAGGCTAATACCTGTACATGCAGCCCGTAACCACGCACTCACATGAACAGGAACACGTGAAACAAGTCAGGAGACCTGCGCATCCCAGATTAAAATAGATTTTTATATAATATGCTGGCTGGAAAGGGCCGAGAAAGATCTCTCGATGGACTGCATTGTATTTAACCCTCAAACTGTCTCTGACTCGCGCCTATAAGTAGTAACGAATTATACAACACGCCACAAGAGCCACATCCAGCCTAATAATTATTTCAATGGCATACTGGGAACCAAGCATGCATACTGAAGTATTTGTGAAGCTACTTGGCGCCGTAGTGAATGGTCCCAGTACGAGGTCCCTCTGCTCTGCATACGGCACTCCCCTCAGGCGGGTATGGTAAGTGTGTCGTGTGAAACCTTGATTTTCCATTAGGGACCCCTTTCTCAATGCCCTGACCATGGGATTGGTTTCGTAGGCACATTTACTACCTAGGATGGCATCCCAGCACTGATACTAACTGCCCCAGGGACCCACCAGTCCATGCTAAATATAGCCGTTTTTTCCATGCTGACAGCTGTGCACGAGGGTACCCAGGGTACCCCCATTGACTTTGACGAGGGTGATCACCCTAATATGGTGTTCAGATTTGGTAAGACAATTGCGTGGTACACTCAGTACCGATCTAGACCGGGGTGCTGACCTCAAATTTTCCCATGAAACCCTTCCCGCGCAAATTGCAGCTCTGCCACAAACTGATGCAAATTTCCAGTCATGAGGAACATATAATGACGACGGTTAGGGGTTCACGATAGCTGGAGAAAACTCAGACGTTTTCCCAAGGGGGGTACTCAAAAACAAGAAAATTTACACGGCGCTGAATTCGAGTAGATCTCGCGAAAACAAGCATGTTTGCCACTGGTCGCGACCCCGGGGGGTCTCTAGGTCAGAAGTTACAGAGCCTCAAAAACCGTTAACTTAAAGGGTAGGTAGGTAGGGTGCCGGGCCGATATGGTTTTTTTACAACAAAACACTTGGATTTTCTGCTAGCTCCCTGTATGGTCGGAATTTTGAAACGGTTTGACGGACAAACTGATAGCACTTGGCGAGCTGAACCCAAATCTGCAGTCAAAATTTTCGCAGGTACCATAGAGGGGGGGTGGTTGCCCGCAAGATGGTGCTGCCCCTAGGCACGGAAGTATGCTGCCGTCTGCCACCACTACAAGGCTTCGGCTATCCAGCGCCGTGCCGTGCCAGTATCGCGTCGCGCCGGCCAATGACCCATTTCAGAAAACCGGAATTTTCCCATACACCAATATGCTCAAACGGTAGAGCTCGCTGAGACGATCATTTTTGCTCCCTAGGTCGACCCCTAGAACCCATGGGACCTCGGGGTTTTGCTAGGTATGAGCCTACGTGCTAGGTAGGTAGGGTCCAAGGGCCAACTTTTGGAAAATTTCAGCGTATGTGTCTGATATTTTTGTTTTGAGTACCCCCCTTGGTTTTCCATGCAAAAGCTCAGGTCACTCATGCCCGGCACATTGTGCTACCCTGACCCTGACCGTGGCCCACTGGCGGTAGCATCGCACTGACACAACAAGATAAGCCCACCGGGCAGCGGGAAGCAAACTCTTGCGTGTAGTTTGGCCAGCCGAAGCTCATTGCTAACTGGAATGCCGCTCGAAGCGCGACGCACCTCGCTCTTCCTCGTTCCACACGGGCGAGTAATCCTTGGTGTCCCCCTCGTTGGCTATCGCCACGTACTCCACGCCACCCACGGTGAAATGGGCGAGCTGGTCCGGCAGGTACATGCCCTTGATTGGCCACGCCTGCAGGTTGATAGAGGGGCCGTCCCGGTCGCTAGCATCCAAGCTGTAGGAGGACCACTCCTTGAAGCCCAGGGGAGTGATGCTGGTGATCTGCGGAGAATCGAGGGTCCCGACAATTAAGCAGTAAAGCGTCGCCTAACATCATCAAGATGAGACCATAGGGTGACCAACCCTTTGATACTACTGACATCCAGTCCTTGATGAAAGACACAACTGTGCTGATGGCAAACACCAAGGTCCTAGGCATAGGTTGGCTAGGCTTCACAACAAGCCAAAGCGCAGAAGATTGCAGCCCTGCTCACATTTACAACTCCTACAAAAACACCCCGAAGGAGCCAGCAAGATATTAGGGTGCCAAGGAAAATGACCCAGGGTGTTGCCCTAACAAGCAACCGGTGTGACCATCTTGTCCCTTGTGTTGAAACTTGCATAAGCATTACATAGTGCACCAGATGCGCCTCAAAACCACAGCATCCTTTCACCTAGCGTAGGTGGCAGGTTACAGCGCAGGACACTCATCTGCAGGGTCCCAATGCCACTCAGCACACTAATGCCCCGGCAACGATAGTAAATTTCATTTACAACCCTGAAATGGGAGCAGAATGAGAAAGCAATTTAGGAGGTGGCGTAGTGGAAAACTTCCACCTACCCACCTGACCTCTCCGCTCTCCCCCACCTACCGTCATAGTATCCATGTCGACCTTGGCAATGGCATTGGCCTCCTGTAGTCCCACGAACAAAGTTTTCTCGTCCTTGCTCAGCACCATGTACTCCGGCTCCATGTCCCTGGAGAAGGTGCCCAGTGTGGCCGGGTCAGGGCTGTTCTGCCCCTTGTAGACGTGCCTGTCAAACAGGAGAAGAATGTGCAGGCACGAGCAGGGGAAGGTGTGCAGAAGAATGATGGCGAATTTAACACAACTACACGCACAGCACAACACGACCACAGTCAAGCGTGATGACGCTGGGACAGGAACAAGGTACACCCTGAAACAGGTGGCCACATTATGCACAGCCATGCGGTTTGCCAGAGAAAGTAATACTCCGGCTGTTTGGTGACGCCACCAGACCTCCGCGCAGGCAAGAGCCATTAACTGATATTGCGCCTCGCAGTTGCTGGCTTTACTGAGCTGGAACGGTCAACCAAGCCAAGTACGGTCCAAACCATGCAGCCTGGCAGGCTGGGCACAGACTGCAGGCAACCGGGCACACATCCAGAAAGAGGCAGGCGGGCAGGCTCACTGCCAGCCATAAAAAATATCCATCCAATTTAATTGAAGCCCAGGTCCCATGTTGTGCCAGGTTGTCGCTGGCTGAGAATCACTTGCATTGGTAATTCAGCTGTCCTTGCCTATAGGGTGCTTGCGTTCCGATCTATCAAAGGTCTGCTCCCTGGAATGGCTCCTTACCTCATACAGAGCAGCAGCCATCGTGCATCCACTCCATGTTCATGAGCTCCACACCGCCCTCATGAGCGCGATGCTTGCAACTACTACAAACCACGCATAATGGCAGCTCATCTAGGTGGGCCGCGGACCAAACGCAGGTAGGTCAGCCAATCTCAGGTTGGCTGGCCGGCCCACCTGACTGGACTTACAGGCCCACCATGGTGAGTTTGGAGAGATAGACCGGCCCACGTATCTGGCTTTCGTGGCCCATCTACGTGGATACCATGCTAAATTCACTGGCCGACTGTCTCCAGTTCTGTATCCCACCTACCTGAATACTGGCCACTGGCCCACCAGCGGCTCACCCTATGTGAGCTGCCCCTGTAACTAGCCATGAGACACAGCTAAGGGTTTCGGGTTGGGTAGGGTAAACGTCTGCCCCACTATATGTCGCCTGTTGATTTGCATCAACAAATGCCATGCATTGAGCCCACCTAACCATCATTGATAAGGCAAGAGCAGATTCAGCTCTAATAACACACATCTGCAGTCGCATAAGCCTGTTAAACAGTGATGTTTGTACCTGACACCCTGTGAAACCAGGGTGGCTGCCTGGCTGTTGAATCCGGTGAAGTCCAGTTCCCGCACCTGTTAAATGAGGAATGCCATGCATATGAGCAGCTGCCATGTGAGCAGGAGACTTGGATGCCATGCCACCCCACGTGCCCCCCCCCCTCCCAGAAAAAAAAAAAAAGAGCTCCGAGATCCAAAAAGTGTAGCGATGCACCATGCAAGGCAAGAAACACAGCGCCAAGAGTTGACCTGCCTGGGGCGTGGCGGACAGATCCTCGGTCAGCCACTTCAGGATGGAGATGGAACCCTCTGGGTTGTCAAACTGCCCCGTGGCCGGGTTGATGCCTGCCTCGGCCTCATTCGCGGTAATGATGGTCTTGCAGTCGCGCGTGAACATCACATGGTCGGGCAGGTAGCCCACCGTGACGTTGTTGACCAGCACCGGGGACGTGGCTGCAGGACACATGACCATGCCCACGCACGGAGTAGAGGCAGGGCGGGTCATGGGGGGGCGGTGCGCACACACTGGTGGGCACAGTACTCATATTGCGCTGCCCTTGTGCGCTGCATTGCGCGACTCACTGTTGCTCTTGGCCAGTGTCTGGTAGACGAGGACGTAGCCGCGGCTGCGCGGGATACCCTCCATGGAGAGCGCAAAGTAGTCGCCGCAGACTGCCACGTCGGTGCTCTGTGGGTGGGGGATGACCACATTGCACAGGGGTATTCAGGTCAGCCAACCTGACGCATTACATGTAGCTTCCATGAATCCTGCTGGCAGCTTAGCAAGCCCGATCATGCATAGAACACATGCAAGGGGCAGACCATTTGCCCATTTCGCTAAACTAAAGCAGGAACGTTGTGCAGGCCTGCACGTCCCGGTCTCATCTCCAGCCCCACGCACTACGCCTGCTGCGCTACAGTGCACTAGCAAACCGGTCACTGCCTCGCAGAGGCCCCTCCTACCCCCCCCCTCCTTCCACAGTGAGCACACTGCTGTCTGAAAGGCAGGGTCGCTCGGCAGGGGCGCATGCCTCATTGTCGATGCGTACATATGCCCCAATCCAAACCCAGTGCACAATTAAAACCGTGACCTACAAATTATAAAGGCGCACGCAGTCCAGCGCTTCTCCAAAGAAAGTTGTATCAATCGGCATCATGCGGCACACACACCATGAGTGATAGCACCACGAAGCTCACCTCGCTCTCCAACGGTCCAAAGTAGACAATCTTCCGGGCGGCAGGGTCGTGCACGTCCACAATGCCCAGGTAGTTCTTCACCGAGTACACGTGGCGCCCAACCTTGTCGTACTCCGCTTGCTCTCCCACCAGCGCATCGCCAAAGCCAAAGGTGTACGTCCCGCTGGCGTCCACGCTGTAGCCGGCCGTGGGGAAGATGAGCGTGGGGGCCAGCTTCTGGAGGGAGATGAGGCCATGGGCCGGTGCCGCCGTCACCGCTGCGGAGGGGTGGCCAAGGGGCGTGGGGTACAAGGCGTGCCCGGGTCAACGCTTGTGGCGGATGTGAGCATGGGGTGCAAGGCATGCCAGGGCTAATGACTGTGGCGGGCGTGAAGGCTTGCCGGGAACGGGGCAAGAGGGTTAGAGGGATACCGGATGGCTCCACCCACGCCACACTTGCATGGGCAATTCTGCTGGCCTGATGCGCGGAAACTGGCATGACTAGCTGAGAGTGGGGCGTTGGCAAAGGGGAGAAGCAGAGGAGAGTGTTTACACACGCGAGAAGAGGGTGCATACATACTGGCAAGCGACCGAGGGTCCTGTTGGCTGTTGCTGGCAGGCCGCCCCCCTCCATTCTGCAGCATTGCTCATGCTCTCCCTTGCGTGTTCACCTTTCTCCACGGCGGAGCTAGGCTAAGCATGAAGGAATGAGGAAGAAGACGGCAGCCGCTTCCAGCAGCCCGACCGGCATGCAATAATGGCTGCCATGGACTGTCTACAAGCGGCAAGGCGATACAGTATACGATACAGTATACGATATAGTATACGATACAGTATACGATATACCTTCCAGCATAAATTATGGAAGGGCAGAAGAGAGCTTCGTGCACCAACAAAAGGCCCTTGCCCTCTGCGCGCTTGCCCTCTGCGCGCTTGCCCTCTGCGGCCCAGGCCGTTGCCTCCAAGACCCGCCCGCAAAACGAATCTTCTGAAACACAATACCCACCCCACCCAATCCTCATTTAGTCAGAAAAAAAGATAGCGGATGCCAACCTTTTCCCTGCCCATGTGCAACCCCCATTTCCGACATCTCCAGCCGGCAGACCCTTCGGCAAGGCGGGGCGGGAAGGTTTGCAGGGCCGGCTACACCAAGCAAGCCATCTCCATGACATGTGCCCATCCTAAGCGGACATGTCCCAGTCTTTGGCCCCGTCGTTGGTGTTGCTGCAATGAGCGCAGAGAGCCTTGGCAGCACATGTGCCATGAGTCAGTGCCAATGCCGACCGCAGCTGACACTTGCCGCCAACTTACGCATTTCACTGTGCCACGTTGTTGGGCAAGGTGAGTGTGCAGGGGTCACCGTTGGCACAGGGGGAGGCACGTGTCACGGCCGAGCAAGCACATGCATGCGTGGCGCAAGCAGAGCGTGCAGGGGTCACCGTTGGCACGTGGGGAAGGCGCGAGTCACGGCAGGCGTGCATGCGTGGCGCGAGCAGAGCGTGCAGGGCTCACTGTTGGCATGGGTGGGAGGCGCGAGTCACGGCGGGCGTGCATGCGTGTGCAAGCGTGGTGCAAGCAGAGCATGCAGGGGTCACCTTGGTAGCAGGACTGTCGTCCTGTTCCGGGAGCTGCTCCTGCTGTGCAGACGCCAGCATTGTAGCATGCTGCATAGCGAGTCACGTCGCTCAAGCTGTTCTTCAAGCAGCAGTCCTCCACCGCGCAGGCTGGACAGCACAGCACGCAGCCGTGGCATGCATGGGGCCAAGCATAAAGCAAGGCAACGGCAATTAATAATGCCTGCATACCGACTTTTTGCCGGCTGGCTTGTGCAGGGGAATCCGTTGGCAGGCATGGTTCTTAGGGTAGCGATCCAAGCGGAAAATGAGCACTGTTTAGGGACACCAACAGGCATGGTCCCAAGGGCAGCTGTCCAAGGGAAACATGAACAGGCCATCTATATCACACCCCGCCCGTGTTGGCCAAGTAGGGTGACGACTGGCAAGGTGCAGCTATCGTCCTGGGGTCGCGCACTCACATCATCGCCCCCATACATAAATCTTTGGTGGACACAAAGAGCACTGCACTGAGCACCGCCTTGTCGCGTGTGCGCCATGCCCCGCATCGGGTCGTGCCCTTGTGCCCGTCATGCGCTGCATTGTTGGGTGTGCGCCATGCCCCGCATCGGGTCGTGCCCTTGTGCCCATCATGCGCTGCCTTGTTGGGTGTGCGCCATGCCCCGCATCGGGTCCTGCCCTTGTGTACATCGCGCGCTGCCTTGTTGCGTGTGCGCCATGCGCCGCATCGGGTTGTGCCCTTGTGCCCATCGCACGCTGCCTCGTTGCGTGTGCGCCATGCCCCGCATCGGGTCGTGCCCTTGTGTCCGTCATGCGCTGCCGTGTTGGGTGTGCGCCATGCGCCGCATCGGGTTGTGCCCTTGTGCCCATCGCACGCTGCCTTGTTGCGTGTGCGCCATGCCCCGCATCGGGTCGTGCCCTTGTGTCCGTCATGCGCTGCCGTGTTGGGTGTGCGCCATGCCCCGCATCGGGTCCTGCCCTTGTGTCCATCGCGCGCTGCCGTGTTGCGTGTGCGCCATGCGCCGCATCGGGTCGTGCCCTGGTGTCCGCCGTGCGCTGCCTTGTTGGGCGGGCGCCATGCCCCGCATCGGGTCGTGCCCTGGTGTCCCCTGTGCGCTGCCTTGTTGCGTGTGCGCCATGCCTCGCATCCAGTGGTATCAGCTTGAGCGGCTCAATCCCCGTACGTACCCAAACCATGCCCAGAAGCAATGCAATTTCTTCCGTCATCACACACACATACACAGAGACAGTGCCTAATGCTCGTGTAGATGACGATATTCTCTGACAACACAGCCCACTTGGAGTCACTTGATCAGTGCTGCAGCTCCAAAGAACGGCTTTCTGTCACATCCAAATCGGTCCGTCTTTTCCGACGGACAGACCACACACAGGGTATTGGCATGGTTGCATGAACAGAAACAGTGCCGCAAGGCTCGGAGCAGCCTTTCCTATGTACCACATCTAGATTGACCTTGACATTGCTACCACATTAAGTCAACACACTCAGTCATAGACAAAGTGGAAGCTGTGACAGTGCCTAGAACGTAGCAATGTGTGGCCTCATCGTCAGGTCTTGAACGCGGACATGTGCTGACGGCCAGTAGGCACCAGCTTGCATACTGCATGCTAACTCTTTAGTTTTGCTAGAAAGCATTGGCGTATCATGAAAGCTACCAGAACTCGAGGAGAAAGAAGGCATAACAAGGCACAAGAGGTCAAGCAAGCTACGACTTACAGGACATGCTCTAGGTTCGTACAGGTGAATTTAATTTAAGTGCACCTTGGACAGGACAGAAAACGAGCCGCTAACTTGTATACGACCTACGACACATAGGGATGGGGCTGCGTAGGTATATATTCCTGCAAGCGCCCGCATTTCTGCGTCGCATTTATCGTTCGCATGACATGCTTGATGTTTTGATGATTTACGTATTGATGAATATACATTTAAAATGTAATTACTTACTTCAGAGTAAAGAAACAAACCCAACGCTAACAAGAGATACCATGACAAAATAACTCCATGATGAATATACATCATGATTACATGAATGATGAATATACATGTAACTTACGCGGGCTAACAGCGCCAGCTGCAGGGCAATTGGCGGATATAACCTCGGCCATCATCATGAAAAGGAAGACGACGGCATGAGCTTTCATTGTGCAGCTCGGGGTACCCATGGCCCCTAGCTAGGCCTTACGGGAAATAACGGAGGGTATCCCGTGTGCGGGCCCGTAATGAGGTAGTCTTGGCTCCGCAGCCGGCGACCAGCGGCCTCGGCTTCAGGCATCCAAAAATTATTGCCGAACACGCACGCCGCACGGCATATTCCATGCGCGTCGGATGCTCGCCCCTAGGCTTGAGGTACTGCTGGAATGAGATGCCTTTCCTGGCAAATATCCATTATCCGCACTTGCACACGGTGGCTTTGCTACTTGTAGTAACGATATCATGCCATTTGTCATCCGGCGCGACCCCGTCACGCATAAGTAGTCCTGTGCCCAAATGTTGGACAATGTTGGACAATGTTGGACTGGAAGGTTGGCGGCCGGTTCCCGACCGGTTCCTCACCTGTCGGGCCCGCAGTCCAACATTGTCCAACATTCGGGGCAGACGCAAGTAAACAGAACCAGTGGCAGGCGGACCACAAAATTATTATGAGCTTTTGACAGATCTGTAAAGTTAGGGCCCGAAAAATACAGATGGCTAGGCGTATATGCAGATCTGTTTTTTTAGGGCTTTTGACAGATCTGTAAAGTTAGGGCCCGAAAAATACAGATGGCTAGGCGTATATGCAGATCGGTTTTTTAAATACAGATCTGTACGTAAACTCCGACGTACACCCTCCGCATTGGAAGTTTGTTATTATGGGTCAATTTTTGCCGTATTTGCATTACGAATAACCCTGGATTGTTTGTTGGGGAGCCAGTTAGAGTCCCGGGTTTTTATTATTTAATTAAAACCTTTTGTTTGTTTGTTTGTCCTACAGCCGTTCAAGGCACATGGGTACTTATTTAATTAATCAGGCGGAGCCAATTTTCGGAAGAACCGTCAGGTTCGCCAGAATTGGCGAAGCTTATAAGGCCGTACACGTGAGAAAACATAGGAATAGGGGATGAAAATCCGTCAATCCATCCATACATACATCCATCCATACATACATCCACCGAATTTGTCCCGAATTTGCAAGCATAAGGGTGAGGTTCTTCCGAAAATTGGCTCCGCCGTAGAGTTTCAACGGGCAAGTTGCAAACACGCACGTTACTTGATAAATTTCTTTTGTTTGTTTGGTAGATATCGTACACGCCGTCCCCAATTCGGCCGGCAATCCGGCCCGGCGGCCCCCCTTCGGCGGCCATAGGCTAGAGTCAGTGGAGGTCAGTGATACCCAGAGCCCACATGAGTTAATCAAGTAACGTGCGTGTTTGCAACTTGCCCGTTGAAACTCTACGGCGGAGCCAATTTTCGGAAGAACCTCACCCTTATGCTTGCAAATTCGGGACAAATTCGGTGGATGTATGTATGGATGGATGTATGTATGGATGGATTGACGGATTTTCATCCCCTATTCCTATGTTTTCTCACGTGTACGGCCTTATAAGCTTCGCCAATTCTGGCGAACCTGACGGTTCTTCCGAAAATTGGCTCCGCCTGATTAATTAATTTTGTTTGTTTGTTTGTTGAGTCCAGTCCTCAGCCCCCGGAGTTAATTTTCCGGAGCCAATTTTCGGAAGAACCGTCAGGTTCGCCAGAATTGGCGAAGCTTATAAGGCCGTACACGTGAGAAAACATAGGAATAGGGGATGAAAATCCGTCAATCCATCCATACATACATCCATCCATACATACATCCACCGAATTTGTCCCGAATTTGCAAGCATAAGGGTGAGGTTCTTCCGAAAATTGGCTCCGCCGTAGAGTTTCAACGGGCAAGTTGCAAACACGCACGTTACTTGATAAATTTCTTTTGTTTGTTTGGTAGATATCGTACACGCCGTCCCCAATTCGGCCGGCAATCCGGCCCGGCGGCCCCCCTTCGGCGGCCATAGGCTAGAGTCAGTGGAGGTCAGTGATACCCAGAGCCCACATGAGTTAATTAATTAATTTTGTTTGTTTGTTTGTTGAGTCCAGTCCTCAGCCCCCGGAGTTAATTAATTAATTTTCTTTTGTTTTTTTTATGGTTTTCAGCCAGAACATTTTCCAGAAGCTAATTATTTAGTTAAAACTTCCAATGCGGGCGGTGTAATGCCTTTACGTCTTCGGGGGTCGAAGTGCAGGCCGTGCTCAGTACCTGGAAGCAAAATTCAGCCATGGCTACGAATAGAGGAATGTCAGCCGTATGACCTGCACACGAGGGTAATTAAGAAATCAAGCCGAAGTTAATCCTGCATCTGAGCGAGCAGAATAATTGCAAACACAACAGCAATTGTGCGACAGACCAAACAATATCGCCGCGTGCACTAGGCTCTGTATTCTGGTCACACCCAGATGCATTGGCTACATTGGATTAGGCGCCTTAACGAACTGAGTCGAGGCAAAACGCGAGGAGCGCCATCTAAGCAGTTGCTTGTCATGTCTATACGCCCGGGCATCTCATGATCTGTCTACCATGCACGCATTTTCCTTGGATGAATCAAACAGCTTTTGACATTTTAATGGCGACAATGAAGTCCGGCCACGACAATATAGCGCTGCTCAGAGCTTCGTTGCCGAGAAAGGTTTAAGAGGGGCTTTGTCCGGGCAGATAATGTAACTCTGCCTAGACCCCGGTAGCTTTCAGCACGCGCATATTGCTTGAGGTAAGCGAGCCACGACGCCTGCAGGTGCTCCTGCCGAGGTGGAGACCTCCGAGAGCACGTGGATTAGGCTCATGCGTCAAAGCAGCATCGACCTTCATTCTCATGGTGTGGAAGGTCACTTTTCAGGATTAACAAATCTGAATGTTGATTGCCTGTTCATTTTCCGTCAATTGAGCAGCGATTGAAACCATGAGCCATGCAAGTGTAAGGTGCAGAATTCAGTTGATGAACCCAAGCCGGTAATGTGCAAAATAGATGAACCCAAGTAATATGTGCAGATGTTTCGTCCCACTGGCTGTGTGCTATTGCATGAACCGTGTAGGCCCTTGGCGTGTACTCACTTGCTCTAACCGTGCCCACAGCTGCTTGTCAATACACGCGGCAGGCACAACGACTTTTGCCGCGAGGTGAAACATTTAACTCCCCCACACCTTGCATTTTTCACTCTTTCTTTTCCCTATCCATCCTACCCCCCAGCACACACACACGCCCACATACATACACATGCACATAAATGTTCACACACACATGCACACACGCACGCATACACACATGCACACATACACACATGCACACACGCACACATGCACACATGCACACATGCACACACGCACACACGCACACACGCACACACGCACGCACGCACGCACGCACGCACGCACGCACGCACGCACGCACGCACGCACGCACGCACGCACGCACGCACGCACGCACGCACGCACGCACGCACGCACGCACGCACGCACGCACGCACGCACGCACGCACGCACGCACGCACGCACGCACGCACGCACGCACGCACGCACGCACGCACGCACGCACGCACGCACGCACGCACGCACGCACGCACGCACGCACGCACGCACGCACGCACGCACGCACGCACGCACGCACGCACGCACGCACGCACGCACGCACGCACGCACACGCACACACGCACACACGCACACACGCACACACGCACACACGCACACACGCACACACGCACACACGCACACACGCACACACATGCACACTGTGACATACACATGTATGCACACAATATCACACGCATGCACACACCCACGTGCGCACATGCACGCTAACACATGCACACAAACATGTGCACACACCCACGAGCACACGTGCACATGCATACAAACGCACACAAACACAGGCAGACTTGCACACATGCGCCACACACATCAATCCATCACCAATAAACGGGTTGCTTGGACCCAACGACCTTCTTACTCGCCTGTCCACCCAATGTTCTGCCCATCCTCCCGCCTGCCCGCCTGCAAGTCTGCCACCCGCCTATCTGCCCACCCATCTGTCAACCTGCCTGCCTGCCTGCTTGTGTGCATGCCTGTGGGCCTGCATGTGCACCTGCGCCCATGCACTTATTATGCCCCCATGGCACATACATGCAGCCTAGCTAGTTGAGTGTCTCGATCTAGGCACGCGCACATGGGTGGCTACATGGGCATTTGCCTGTGTCTTGGGCTGGGGCGTTGGGCTGATTAGTTCAAGAGTGGGCGGGAAGACGGTGGTATATTTGGGTGGGTAGGGACGGAGTGGATGGATGATTGGGGGGGTTGGATGCGGGTGGGACTCGAGTTAGTGTTAAGTCCAATGTTGCCTATAGCATCAACAAAAATAAGCGAGAAAGCAGCCTAAATTCAAGGAGCCTACTTCTTGTAACATGTGCCAAACTGCAATTAATGGTTGCAGGCTCACAAGCTGCCAGATTCATAACGCAAATGGAATGAATTGCATGGTTACAGGACAAGCGTGTGGTTGGAAATCTTACAATGCGTGGCAACGTCTCTTTCATGTGCCCACTGAGAACCGCTGTTCTTCGACACAAGAAGGCTTTGGCAAGCAACGAGCTTCGGCCAGGGCCTTCATTTCAAGGAACCGTGTGTGAAGCAAGAACTCAGGATTTACAAACACAAACTATACCTAACTTTGCGACCTTCATGCAGTATGTCATGTGCATGGCTATGTAGTATGTGCCAACAATCACAACGAAAACGTGCGAAATTGCAAACATTGCCATGGAAGGGCAGGAGCCACGCACGCAGCAAATTAAAACGGCTCGTGAACCAGTCTGTCGGGCATAAAGGCAGCAAAGTCTGGCCAGCAATAATGCAGTGCGATGCGAGACAAACTCGGTAAATATGGGCAGGCAGGCGCAGCTCGTCCTCAGCAGTGCTATCTAACGTGACGGCGCCTTATTTCCGCGTGCACGGTGCCGAACATGGCACTGGCCTGATTCCAGTTGCAGCAACGCCAGCGGCTAGATGCCTTCCCGTCATAGAGCAGAGGCTTCACGTACGTCGACATCGTTGGCTACCAATCAGTGTGAGATCATACGCCGTATAATACGGTATAATACGGTATAATACGTAATACGCTGGCTTTTAGCGTATAATTTTTCATACGTAATACGTTTTAGCGCATAATGACGTATAATACCGTATAATAACGTATAATGCCGTGTTTTCCGCGTTTTTTTTACGTTTTGCGCGGCTAGGATGCCAGAACGACAGGGCAACGATTTGAAGCCACAGATTTCGTATCTCTACTTAGTACTGACCCGTCTGAACTTTCACAATTCGACGCGATCTTATTTTGACATTGTGGTGCACAGTGCGCGCACCGTGCGGAGGTGGCCATGGCGACGTGCGTTCCGTTAAAATATGGCTAATCCGGCGGGCGACAGGCTAAAAAATTAAGCCGATGGTTAAAAGTGATGTTCTATTATGATGTTTCATAGCAAGATCTGCACTATTTGCAAATTCGCTGCCTTTGTTGGTACAGATTTGCACGGGGGTCTCATCCAACGTCAATTTGGCCGCGATGAATAATCTAGCATGTGTGCCTGCGACGGTAGAACTCAACATTCGTGGGTTATTTTGATGCAGCAAGAGCCGTTTAGTAACGGACACCATGAAAATAACCTAAGCATCTTCGATCTGCGGCCATTTCCTGTCATTTCTAAAATGATTTCGTTCAGGCCTGCGCGATCCGCGGTTAATCCATCCATGGCTGGCTGGCTTTTCTTGCGCGCCTGGGTAGGAAATAATGCCGGCCGTGGTACGTTGATTTGCCGCATGTCACCGCCCAGTCTGTTTGCGCTCTTAATGAACCTGGCATGAAACTTTTTGCGCCGTTTCTGGGTTTTTCTTGCTATTTTGTTCTCCACTTGTTGCAGTTGTGCTATCAGATTTTCCGCAGCTTTCAATGGTTTTCCTTACGCTGCGTATGCCATGCTTCCTAAAGCTACCCAGAATTGATCGGGCAGTTATCTGGCTTTGCTACGCTTCCTGTATGGAGGTTTTCACACGGTAGACATTCTATATTGCGTAGTCAAGGACCCTAGCTGCCTGGGAGCCGCATCACCGTTGCAAGGATCGGAGCTGGCGAGCTCATAGACGCCTGTCATGCTCTTCAGCCTGCTGGAAAACAAGGTTGTTGTATGGAAGGTGAGAATATGTGAGTTACTTATCACATCCCCACCTGTTTAGCCTCCGTGGTCCCCCAACGGGGACACGAGATTAATTAATATTAATTAATTAATTCAGTTAATTAATTAATTAATGCACACCACGAGTCACACACCTGTAGTCACATGCAGCTCAGTATATTCACATAGCATCGCACCATGCAAACATACTACATGCATTAATTGTATACTACTGTAGTATTTGCGTGCATGCACAGCCACACATATATATATATATATTAAAATATATAATTACTTGCATCAAAGTGAAGGCACCCAAGTAAACATAACCAATATAAAGCCACATATATACACATACACACAATTATGCATGCGCACGTTTACATTCTCAGTATTACATGCAATACATCGATCGTGTCCACAATATCCACCGTATAGAGTATAGCCGAGGGTAGGGCAACCTTGGATTATGTCCAAAACAGTGTTAAAAACATGTGGATTGATGGTGGGTGTCTTAAAATGTGTAAAATCAGAGTATTCTGAGTGTGTCCGTACGAAAACGTATAATACCGTATTATACCGTATTATACCGTATTATACATTATACTCCACCGTGACCGTATAACGCGTATAACGTACGATCTCACTCTGCTACCAATCGCTATGCTTCCCGTGATAATGCACTACGCGTCCGAACAAAATGTCGAGAAAGCAAACAATCTACACGCGAGAGAACTGGGCTGATAGCTTTTCAGTACTGGTTTTACCGTGCCTTCAAATTCCATTAGCTTACTTAACCATGGCTGACTAATTTTAGCTAATTTAAAGGTATTTGTACCACTGGCCGCCACCGCCCGCAATCCCCGCATGCATGGCCCGGGACGAGTCTCGAAGACGTAAGGACATTACGTCGGGTTTAGGGTTTAGGGTTTAGGGTTTAGGGTTTAGGGTTTAGGGTTTAGGGTTTAGGGTTTAGGGTTTAGGGTTTAGGGTTTAGGGTTTAGGGTTTAGGGTTTTAGGGTTTAGGGTTTAGGGTTTAGGGTTTAGGGTTTAGGGTTTAGGGTTTAGGGTTTAGGGTTTAGGGTTTAGGGTTTAGGGTTTAGGGTTTAGGGTTTAGGGTTTAGGGTTTAGGGTTTAGGGTTTAGGGTTTAGGGTTTAGGGTTTAGGGTTTAGGGTTTAGGGTTTAGGGTTTAGGGTTTAGGGTTTAGGGTTTAGGGTTTAGGGTTTAGGGTTTAGGGTTTAGGGTTTAGGGTTTAGGGTTTAGGGTTTAGGGTTTAGGGTTTAGGGTTTAGGGTTTAGGGTTTAGGGTTTAGGGTTTAGGGTTTAGGGTTTAGGGTTTAGGGTTTAGGGTTTAGGGTTTAGGGTTTAGGGTTTAGGGTTTAGGGTTTAGGGTTTAGGGTTTAGGGTTTAGGGTTTAGGGTTTAGGGTTTAGGGTTTAGGGTTTAGGGTTTAGGGTTTAGGGTTTAGGGTTTAGGGTTTAGGGTTTAGGGTTTAGGGTTTAGGGTTTAGGGTTTAGGGTTTAGGGTTTAGGGTTTAGGGTTTAGGGTTTAGGGTTTAGGGTTTAGGGTTTAGGGTTTAGGGTTTAGGGTTTAGGGTTTAGGGTTTAGGGTTTAGGGTTTAGGGTTTAGGGTTTAGGGTTTAGGGTTTAGGGTTTAGGGTTTAGGGTTTAGGGTTTAGGGTTTAGGGTTTAGGGTTTAGGGTTTAGGGTTTAGGGTTTAGGGTTTAGGGTTTAGGGTTTAGGGTTTAGGGTTTAGGGTTTAGGGTTTAGGGTTTAGGGTTTAGGGTTTAGGGTTTAGGGTTTAGGGTTTAGGGTTTAGGGTTTAGGGTTTAGGGTTTAGGGTTTAGGGTTTAGGGTTTAGGGTTTAGGGTTTAGGGTTTAGGGTTTAGGGTTTAGGGTTTAGGGTTTAGGGTTTAGGGTTTAGGGTTTAGGGTTTAGGGTTTAGGGTTTAGGGTTTAGGGTTTAGGGTTTAGGGTTTAGGGTTTAGGGTTTAGGGTTTAGGGTTTAGGGTTTAGGGTTTAGGGTTTAGGGTTTAGGGTTTAGGGTTTAGGGTTTAGGGTTTAGGGTTTAGGGTTTAGGGTTTAGGGTTTAGGGTTTAGGGTTTAGGGTTTAGGGTTTAGGGTTTAGGGTTTAGGGTTTAGGGTTTAGGGTTTAGGGTTTAGGGTTTAGGGTTTAGGGTTTAGGGTTTAGGGTTTAGGGTTTAGGGTTTAGGGTTTAGGGTTTAGGGTTTAGGGTTTAGGGTTTAGGGTTTAGGGTTTAGGGTTTAGGGTTTAGGGTTTAGGGTTTAGGGTTTAGGGTTTAGGGTTTAGGGTTTAGGGTTTAGGGTTTAGGGTTTAGGGTTTAGGGTTTAGGGTTTAGGGTTTAGGGTTTAGGGTTTAGGGTTTAGGGTTTAGGGTTTAGGGTTTAGGGTTTAGGGTTTAGGGTTTAGGGTTTAGGGTTTAGGGTTTAGGGTTTAGGGTTTAGGGTTTAGGGTTTAGGGTTTAGGGTTTAGGGTTTAGGGTTTAGGGTTTAGGGTTTAGGGTTTAGGGTTTAGGGTTTAGGGTTTAGGGTTTAGGGTTTAGGGTTTAGGGTTTAGGGTTTAGGGTTTAGGGTTTAGGGTTTAGGGTTTAGGGTTTAGGGTTTAGGGTTTAGGGTTTAGGGTTTAGGGTTTAGGGTTTAGGGTTTAGGGTTTAGGGTTTAGGGTTTAGGGTTTAGGGTTTAGGGTTTAGGGTTTAGGGTTTAGGGTTTAGGGTTTAGGGTTTAGGGTTTAGGGTTTAGGGTTTAGGGTTTAGGGTTTAGGGTTTAGGGTTTAGGGTTTAGGGTTTAGGGTTTAGGGTTTAGGGTTTAGGGTTTAGGGTTTAGGGTTTAGGGTTTAGGGTTTAGGGTTTAGGGTTTAGGGTTTAGGGTTTAGGGTTTAGGGTTTAGGGTTTAGGGTTTAGGGTTTAGGGTTTAGGGTTTAGGGTTTAGGGTTTAGGGTTTAGGGTTTAGGGTTTAGGGTTTAGGGTTTAGGGTTTAGGGTTTAGGGTTTAGGGTTTAGGGTTTAGGGTTTAGGGTTTAGGGTTTAGGGTTTAGGGTTTAGGGTTTAGGGTTTAGGGTTTAGGGTTTAGGGTTTAGGGTTTAGGGTTTAGGGTTTAGGGTTTAGGGTTTAGGGTTTAGGGTTTAGGGTTTAGGGTTTAGGGTTTAGGGTTTAGGGTTTAGGGTTTAGGGTTTAGGGTTTAGGGTTTAGGGTTTAGGGTTTAGGGTTTAGGGTTTAGGGTTTAGGGTTTAGGGTTTAGGGTTTAGGGTTTAGGGTTTAGGGTTTAGGGTTTAGGGTTTAGGGTTTAGGGTTTAGGGTTTAGGGTTTAGGGTTTAGGGTTTAGGGTTTAGGGTTTAGGGTTTAGGGTTTAGGGTTTAGGGTTTAGGGTTTAGGGTTTAGGGTTTAGGGTTTAGGGTTTAGGGTTTAGGGTTTAGGGTTTAGGGTTTAGGGTTTAGGGTTTAGGGTTTAGGGTTTAGGGTTTAGGGTTTAGGGTTTAGGGTTTAGGGTTTAGGGTTTAGGGTTTAGGGTTTAGGGTTTAGGGTTTAGGGTTTAGGGTTTAGGGTTTAGGGTTTAGGGTTTAGGGTTTAGGGTTTAGGGTTTAGGGTTTAGGGTTTAGGGTTTAGGGTTTAGGGTTTAGGGTTTAGGGTTTAGGGTTTAGGGTTTAGGGTTTAGGA